>JAMXKT010000079.1:0-237747 GCA_024211575.1 Phytophthora melonis
CAGGGGTATATTTTGAACATTTTTTGGGTATCCTATACTTAAATTTTGGGTTTTTGGGTTAATGGATCGAAGGATCATTTCGAATTGTTACAATGATTTCAAGTAGAGTCGCCACTACACCTACTGATCCTTCTTAGCTCAAGCCTTCCGAAGCCGCGTATTGCGCTTAAGCGTCAGAAGCCAAAGTGTCTACACATAGCTCACGACGCCGGGCTTCGATTCTTCCATGGCGAAGATCTGGTATCTCTGTAGACCCTTCCAGGTTCCAGTAAGCCTTCCCGCCGCACGGAATACCTTCACATTGCGTTGCTCGCGGGTATCGCGAACCAGAGCTGAGTTCACTGAAGCCGAGTTGACTACCCTCCAGCAATTGAGCTGTAGTCCATACGTCTTCTTTAGCAAATTTCTTTCGAACGTGACCAAAGCCACGATCCACAGCATTCTTCGTGTGGCCTTCAACAGAAAAACTTCAACTCCACCGCCTCTAGGTCGCCCATCTGAGCCACCGCCAGCAGCATCTTCACAACGTAGTTATTCTTGTTCTACCCTCCACAGCTGTCGGCATACCAGAGCTTGCGGTGCCCGTTTGCGATCACGATCTTCGTGATGAAGTGGTACAGCATGCTGTTTACTCTCGTCCGTCCCCTTCCCAGCAGTAGGAAAGATTCTGTCGTAGATGTAGTTGTATTGGATCTCCTTGTTGGCATAGTATATGCCGAACATGTGGACGTTCACCAATGACAGGAAGTACCACTGCAGAAGGCGTAGAAGTCACGCTAGGCAGCGCCATGTTCTGGCTGGAAGTCCAGCGACAACAACAGCATGTGCGTCTGACACCGATGCCAAGTCCTTCTTGGTACTCCAACCCATACAAATGTCTCCCAACAAATCAAAATGATCTTAGTATCCACGGTCAAAACAAATCGATCCTTACATCCACGCCCTTCTTACCTCATCTCTTTCGGCGGCAGCGGTGTGGAGTACCAAGGTCCTCTGTGAGCTGTGCAGTCACGCCAGACCTCATCTTAGCGAACAGGATGGAGCAGACGTCACAGACGTTGCTTCTGGGCAGCGCACGCGGATGAACGGGCAACACTTCAAAAGAATCCGTCGAAAAGTAGACAAACGCGGCTCCTGCACTTCCATCTCGTTTTCCAGGACGTAGCTGTGCATTTCAGTATAGAGTTGACCCCAGGTGAAATACGCTGGAAGCAAAGTGTAGTTTTCATCCGTGTACTGCTTCTGCGAACAACCTCATCAATGGTCTTCTGAGTCCGGACGCGCACGGGCACCACATCGCCCAGCGTAGTGGCGAATGATCGAAACCACTTCACTAGCCAGCGAATATCAATCTTGCTCGCGAAGAGGTTCCCATGGCCGCCGTGTGGGCTTCACGGAGAAAGATCCGCCTTGAATCTATGCCGATAGCGGGTGAACGTCGCGGTAGAGACACCGTAGACAGAAGTCCATGAATCACGGCACACGCGGTCTACCAGGGGCAGGTAATAGGCAAACGCCATCCTTGGTACCTGCAGCCCCCGACGACGCACAGCAGTGTCCAGACCATCATCATTGCGATGACGTCAGGAAGCGCTCTTGCTTCTTTTCTTGGGAGCTCATCTGCGAGATGGAGCACAGGAAAAGCCTGGTAGCTCGGCTGCCTTGCCTTCAAGGCACTTATCGTCACAGGCGTCCTCGTTGATCAGCTGAACAACGCGCGCTCACGTAGCTCCTCGTCATCCAAAATGATCCTTCCGTCCATGGGCAATTCTCCTCGCCCGAATCCGACTCCAACAGCTCATCCGCGTGTGGATCTTCGCTGCCGGATCGTCATCAGAGGCGGCAGAGTCCAGTCCCACGAGCTGTCCTCCGATGCTTCGCTCGCGTCGTCTTCTGGGTCAGGGGCTGATGTGGAGCCGAGAAGCTTGCGCTGCCTGCCGCCCCCGCTCGCAGTGACAGACCCGATGCTGGCGCTCGAACTTCTGGTGGAGGACAGGAGACTGCTGTCGCTGGTTCCGGGGCGCTCCTTCGGGCTACGCGCTTCGAGCGCTGCCAAAGGTGCGTCCGGTGCTGCGGGTTGGGCCGCCACAAGCGCTTTCTGATCACTGCTGGGAGCCGCGGTATTACGTCTTGGTTCATTGTTCTCTTCGATCTTTTAGAAACCGGAAAGATCCCCCTCGATACAATTCCTGGTAAAAATGGGTACGGCTGGTGCTACTCTCCCGAAAAGTTTCGCTTAAGTTCGAATTTTTAATGGCCAATCTTTGAGGCCGTTTTTCTCGATAAAACCAAATGGCGCCTAAGCGCTATTTCTGTTTGAAACCGTCTCACGTAGACGCGCAGTGACTTTATGCTTTCCATACATCCTACAGGCATGGGGAAGTTGGAGGTTCATTGCAGTTACAATAAAGACATAGCGAGGTGCCTTGCTCGAGGAGCAAGGTGCCGAAATTTGGATACCCTAATGGGATGGTGGAAGCGGTTGAAAACTTGCCGCCCACGTAGACTCGGAGCGCGACGACGTTGCTCGCCTGCTGCGCTTGGGCTTCGGCCTTTGACGGCGATTATGCATAACAGCACGAGCTGGCGCGGGCCGAATGTACTCGTCGCGTCCGCCGACACTACACTCTGAACCTTCAGCAGCCAGACTTGCAGGATGAGTCTGAAGCTCGATAGCCGCGCTGCTGCTCGAAAACCGACAGGCTTGTGGTGGATCTTGTCGGCCGACCTCGATAATCTTGGCGGGCTTCTTGGGCTGTTGCCTGCCAGATTCCGGAAATACAAATATCCATCGTCTCCGATCGCTTCACTCCCTACACCAGGATATTATCCCATAAGAGGGTGGATGTGCTAGGGATCATGGACGGTGGTGCATTGGGCCAATGCATGGCCGCTGCCAGGCTTCAAGTCGATATGATCTATCTATCTATCTATCCCTATCTATCTATCTATCTATCTATCTATCTATCTATCTATCTATCTATCTATCTATCTATCTATCTATCTATCTATCTAATCTATCTATCTATCTATCTATCTATCTATCTATCTCATCTATCTTTATCTATCTATCTATCTATCTATCTAATCTATCTATCTATCTATCTATCTATCTATCTATCTATCTATCTATCTATCTATCTATCTATCTATCTATCTATCTATCTATCTATCTATCTATCTAATCTATCTATCTATCTATCTATCTATCTGTATCTATCTATCTACCTATCTATCTATCTATCTATCTATCTATCTATCTATCTATCTATCTTATCTATCTATCTATCTATCACTATCTATCTATCTATCTAGTCGTAGTCTATCATATGCGATATCTATCTGATCTATCTGTCTGCGTCTATCTATACTATCTATCTATCTGCCGTCGCGTCGCATGCAATCTGATCGTCTAATCAACGTATCTATCTATCGCCTATCTATCTATCTTTGTCGCATCTTGTCGCAATCACTTATCTACGTCTATCTATCTAGTCTATCGCGTATCTATCGCTATCTATCTGATGCTATCTATCTATCTATCTGATCTGCAATCACGTGCGTCTATCGCTATCTGCGTCGCGTCTATCGCTATCAACATCTATCTATCTATCACGTATCTATCTATCTATCTATCTATCTATCTATCGCATCGTATCTATCTGTCGTATCTATCTATCTATCGCGTCACGTCACGTATCTGCAATCTATCTCAATCTATCTATCTAATCGCTATCGCTATCATGATCTATCTATCGCGATATCTATCTATCTTATCTATCTATCGCCGTGCAATCGCGTATTTATCGCGTATCTATCTACGTCTGCAATCGCTATCTATCTGCATACGTCGCATCTAATCTATCTATCACTATCTATCTATCTTATCTTATCTATCTATCTATCTATCAATCTGTCTATCGCTATCTATCTATCTATCTTACTTCTATCACAAATTCATTCATTGTCTGTCGCTATCTATCTATCTATGCTATCTATCTATCTGCAATGCAATCACTATCTATCGCTATCTATCTATCTAATCTGCAATCACTATCTGTAATCTAATCATAATCATAATCTGCGTCTATCTAATCTATCACATCTAATCACTATCTATCTATCTATCTAATCTATGTAATCTATCTCATAATCTTAATCATAATCTATCATAATCTAATCTAACCATTCCATCTTAATCTTAATCTATCATAATCATAATCATAATCTGCAATCTAATCTATCTAATCTAATCTATCTAATCTAATCTATCTGTCATCTATCTCATTCATTCATCTATCTATCTACATCATAATCTATATATCCATCTATCATAATCTAATCTGATCTATCTATCTATCTATCTATCTATCTATCTATCTATCTATCTATCTATCTATCTGCATCTATCTATCTATCCTGTATCTATCTATCTATCTATCTATCTATCTTATCTATCTATATATATATGTAATATATATGCTGCTATATATATATATGAGGGAGTGGATTATATGCATAATTTTAGCTGGATCGTGACAATCTCTTTTAACACGTATTTTTACTAGGGAGACAGGCTTTACCATAATAAAGCGTTGCTAAAATGGTCAGCAAAATCATTGCAAAACACAATATGTTGGTAAACCACGTTATATTGATTTTTGTTATCCATAACTGAAATACGTAAATTCCCTTACGACATTTACCAACATCAACAAATACATTATTTTACTTGGATGTTTGGGAGCTTACGACGATTCTTCGATGCTTAAACAGCAAGTGTTTAGGGCACCAAGCAAAATAATAAATACTGGGTGTGTTTCTTCCGGGAGATCCGCAAAATAAGCGGGGTTATTACCGCAAAGAATAACCAAAATATATTGAATTGAATATTTGACATTTTTCAGGTATCCCTGCGTATTCTTACATTCAGAAGCAGACATCCCAAACGCTTGGGTTTGCTAGGAGTTGCCGTACTGCGGCTTCGGTTCAACGACGACGTTGATTGCATGTTTCCCAGTCTCGAACTGAGGTGCTGGGACGATCGCATCAAAACGGCTCGCCACTGAAGAGCAGCTTACAGGTACGTCGCTGTCTCCGAGAGGAAGTAGCTACTCCATGCGGGATCTTCGGATGTCCAGAGTGTGAATATTCCACACTGCAGCGCACTTCGGAGATGCGGACAAATGTGCTGCCAGCATTTAGCGACCCATCTTAGGGTGCCCGATACAGATGGCATCATGCTCACAATACAGCTCCGGAGCGTACGTGCGGTGATGGTAGCTCACGCTGAACATGGCCCAGCCACTGAGAAATCTCCACTAAAGTTGTGGGTCGGAGAGCAGCCAAACGGGAAAGGCGATTCGAGGTAGGGAATTTGAGAAACACGCTTTAAGCGATAACAGCGTCCGGTCGCGGACGTCCGTCGAGCTTCATCCAAGCGCGTCATCTACGCGGTGGAGACGCACTTTAAACGTGACCCACGTCCGACGGGTATCATTCTCACGCTGCACGCGCCACTTTATGCCCAAGTCGTACGAGGAGACTCAATCGGGCGAGGCTGCGTCCGATAACAGGAAAGCCATCTTGAGTGCAGCACGGCCTGCTTTGCCTCAATGAATTTCCTGTATAGCCGCCTTGCTTCACGAGCTCCATACAGGATAGAGATACGTTGTTGTTAACTTACAGCGCGCCATGACCCCCTCACTCTTCCACCTCTCTCTCCGCCGCCTCCTTTTGCGTTCCTCTTCACTTGGGTCGAAACCAGAGAGCTCTGCGCCATGGGTGGCGCTCTTGTCTCCGTAACGACAGTTTGATGCGGTCGGAGAGATCTTGTTGGCTTTAGCGCTAAGTCACCCCATCGCTGAGAACAACTAGGGTGTAGCACCACGGCCAGTACGCGACATTGGCAAGCAGACCTACAGGTTTCGCTTCGACAAATCTTCTGGAGGTTGTAGCTTGGCGGTGGTGAGTCCTGCAGAACTGCGGTCCACCACAAATGATGTGAGACAGGCAAAATGTACGATCGTAATGTGTACCGCCAGTATCTCCAGCCGATAATACTTCAACAGATGTACTCAATCATATCACGATGATTGCGATGCACTGTCAGTTACGACCGCAGCCGATGATATGAATGAGTAGTACAGTGGCTGCTGTGCAGACTTTCCGGCTATTGATCACAAATCTTGAGGCGAACAGTGCCAATACAGTTCAGGGGTGGAAAGGAGGAGCTATACTGTTTTTTGTTGAAATTACTATAAAATCCTACAAGTGTTCTAGTAGGCTTCTGCCTAATGTCAGTGCTTATCCGGTGCCAAGATGGAGAATGCATTTCCTAGCTTAACCAATCTTGCAGCCTCGGTGGGATAGGCTGGTGGAAAGCTCTCAAATATGTCGACAGGTATTTTTTCCACTTGCCAGTAGCTTTGGCGCTTCACTTTGGGGATCGATTGACTTCATCGGAGTGGTTTCCCACAACATTTGATGACGGTTTTGCGATTGGTGGGGGGCGATGCATTCCTATCAGCTTAGATGAGCACTTGGATTGTACTCGTACGCGGATTGTTCATCGCATGGCTGATTTGAGAAAAAAATGTCGGAGGAACCAAACAGCTTTTTGGAATTGCTTACTGTGGGGTCCTCGTCGATTCCCACACAGACAACTTTTGCTGGGGTCCGAAGTGGTATCCAGGCTCGAGCGTCCAAATTTCATGGTGGCGTGGAGCTGCACTTGCCAGATTTCAAGAGGCATAGCCAGTCATATCTTAGGCTGAACCTCTTTGAACACACCTGCAGCATTGATCCAGCCGAATATCCTCGTTTGCAGGTTGGAGGCTGATTACCACTCACCCCTGGATCTGGCAGCTCTCGTTTGGAAGTCAGCGGCAATCCCATACCAGGGTTTGAGCTGCCGCACCTTGCTTTTTCATGGATACTGGGCTTTCTGCCCTGAACATCCTCTTTGTTTGCGAGTTCTCCATATCATGGCACCTGTGGGCATAAGCGGTCCAAAGAGTCCCTGTGCAGCACTTTCATGGCTTCGTCCAGCTTAAACCATCCGACCTGTCGGATATCGTTCAACTTGTGCTAGCCTCTGAAGTCGGACGGCGTGGCGGCCAGGTGATCCGCCTCGCTGCAACTCCAGTGCACCTTAATTTTTGTACCTGTGGCCGGTAGTGTCTGCAGGTGAAGAAGACGCGCATGGCGAAGCTCTCCCTGAAGTTTAGCCGTAGTGTATTGTTCTTTGTCGTAAACCAACTAGCAAAGTGGGCCTTTACTAACGTTACTAACGCTACTGTAGTTTACTTCGGCCGAAGGTGCCGCATGGGTGTTGACGGCTGACCACTTGGTTGGGACGTGGTGGAGCTCATCACTACTGTTGCGTTATCACCCCTCGGACGAGACGCGGGAGACGATCTCCCCAAGAGACGGAAGACGTAAAACCTCGAAGACCGTCTCCCGGGGTTTTAAGTCTCCCGAAACTCCCGGGGAGACGCACTTAATAGATACGATAGTGTACTGCGTCTCCGTTTCGAGAGAACCATTGGTCAATAATCCTATCCTATAGAAGAGAACTTGAAGCGTTTTAGCGTATTCTGTAGGGATTTCGAGCATTTTGCAGCCAGGTTTGTCGAAAGGCCTGCTGAAAGGCAAAGTGCGCCTCAGATTTAAGGCATTGCTTTGCAGAAGGAGCCGGCGAGACTCTGACCAGCGCCTAAAGGGCAGCATCCTAAAAGGAGACGACGAGGAGAGACGGAGGTTTCGTCTCCTTCTCCAAACGCTTTTGAAGAGAGAGACGGTAATACCGGGAATACCGACTCCTCCTGGAAGGAGACAGTATATCGATAAAACCGTCTCCCCGCCCAAAGTCTCGTCCGAGGGGTGGTTCAGCTGATCCATAACAACTGTTATGGATCAGCTGAGCAATCCTCATTGTCGTTATGCAGATCTCATTGTAATCAGCATTGTCGTTATTGAATCTAGCGGGCTTCCCGCTACTCTCGTTGGTGTGAGCTGGAAGTCTATAGACATGCTTGCATGCACTACAATCTGTCGTATTTCCTCTGAACGTGGGGTAGTGGCCCAACCATGAAGGAATCCACCGACACCATACTTGCTGCGCTCAGTTACAGTCCCATAGGATATATTCAATAGTATCGGGAGACTCGCTGTGTTCTGAATACGAACACTTCCTGTCGAGAAGGCCAGCCATACGTCGTCATGGTTCACATGCTTCTCCACCGCCTGGTATCTTGCCTTAAATATGGCCCAGTCACTGCGAATCTTACTGAGTCTTGTGGGTCCGAGTTCAAGTGGGAGCCACTCAGGGTGCGTGCACTGAGGGTGGAAGCGTAAGGCACCTGTCTGGTCAATGGCGGTGAGAACAATGACTACACACGAGTTAGGGCACTCTAGATTTGTTGTTAAATCTGCATTATTTTCCCGTGCGAGGTGATTCGGATTTACCCGTGGCTGCCTACTGGGTATTACGAGTAGCAGTTGACGGGATCCGCACAGGCTTGCTCTTGATGTTGAATGCGCGCCTCAACCCCCGAATGAATTTCGCGTATAAATCCCTCACGAGCTTCGTTGGATACAGATACGCCGTTGTCCTCACACGCGTACGCCCCCCTCCTCTACCTCCACCGCCACCGCGTCTGCCTCTTTCCTCTTCACTTGGGTCGATGTCAGCGAGCTCGCGCATTGCGGGGTCTTGCTCCGCAACATTCTTGATTCCGTCTTGGAGATCTTGTTGGCGGAGCTGGTCATTCCATCGCTGAGAACGACCAGTGTGAGCATCGACCAGCACACATTTAAGCAGACCCATGCTTCTTCGCTGTCGTAACTTGACGGGGTGGATTAGATTACCGTCCGCCGCTTATTAGCGGCGGACGGCAGTGGCGCTTAGGTATGAAGAAATGGAAGACTATTATACGGTACTGTAGTACGGTCGTACCGGCAGCTGATATCTTCGGCTTTGCTTCGATGGCTTTACTCATCACAGCACGGGCGCGATGTACACGGTGTGACTCGCCGGTTATTGATTCACTCACCAAAGCGCTAGCATTATAATCGAACGTGCCAGTCATGAAAGCGTTCCTACATTGTCAGGAGCTATCGTTGCATGCGACCACGGCTATATTAATACAGCTAGAACGTTAGGACTCGGACTGCCTTGAGCTTTATTATAGTATCGGTTGAAGCCCGCTGTTTACGTACTTTGCAAACATGTACGTCAACAAGTTCGAATTGGAAGTACCGTACATACACGGTTACGACATCACAGCTCGATCCTGACAAAGCCAACACTTTGGTCTTGTGCTGAACAACCCCAGTGCACATGACGCCGACGAAGAAATGGTCGAGGCAACCAAATCTTACTGTGCGAAGATATGTGGGCCTGTGTGGAGTATCGGACCACCAAGGACGACGCCGGCGCTGCAAACTGACCGACACTGGCAGCGCCGCGTTAACACGTTGGCATGATACTTCTGCATAATCTTGTTGAAAGAGCGCAGCGTTCCAGCCTGCAGAGCGATAGCGGCGTATTTTTCCATCCTCAGTATATACATTTTTGCATTTTACTTTCTATCGTACTACATCCTGATCAGTAGAGCCACGGCGATAGAGAGCCAACGAGTGCATCACTGCCATCGTCTTGGGCCCCTTCATCAGCTTTGGATTCTCCGTCATCATCGCTCAGAAGCCGCTTGAGACTCGCATGCCTGTGCAGCTGGGTGGCGTCCTCGCGCGATACCAAAACGATGGGATTGTCACGTACCGGCCTAGACCGCGTTTGTCGTCGGCCAGTGAGTATTTGCGGTTGGGATACCTGCTGTACGCAGCCTTGGAATTAACGACGACGACGCCCGCTGCGCCAGCCTTTTTGCAACCTCAGCGCCTTCTCCGCAAACGTGCACGTGCCTCGAGCCACCATCACGATCTTGCCACGCACTTGGTCGGCGTCGATAGCTCCGCAAGCCTCGCCAATATCGGGAGTGAACAGCAGCGGTGGCGCCTCCACAGCGGGTCGTGACCTGCAGTCCAAACTTCGCTGGAGATGCGACGAGTGTCATCACGTGCACGTCGCCAGACGCACAGCCAACCCCACAGGGATAACGGGGGCGTCGTCTGGATCTCCCGTGCAGTCGCAAGCTCAACGTTGCGCTTACGCACTCTGCAGCTTGCCATTCTCGCACTTGGGAGCGATAGGCGATGACTTTGCTGGGGTTGTCGAAAGAGGTGCGAGTCAATCATCAGGATGTGGCCTTCGGTGCTGAAGACAACGTCAGATGCCTTCAGAGGCTTCTTGTTCCGTCTTAAAGAGGTTTCTCCCATGGTGGAGTTAGCGTTGGCGGAGGCATTCTTACAGTCCAGCGACGTCCCAAAGGTTGCTGGCAGTTTGCTGTGAGTTGCCGTACTGCAGCTTCGGTTCGACGATGGCGATGCATTTTTCCGGTGTCGAACTGGAGTGAGCTGGGACGATCACATCCGGCTCATCACTGAAGAGTAAGTACAGGTACTTCGCTGTCTCCGAGAGGAAGTAGCTATCCATGCGATCTTCGATGTCCAGCGTGTGAATGTTCCCCACCGCAGCGTATCCGCACGGCACCTCCGACACGCGACGAATATCCTGCAGCATTTGGCGACCCATCTTGAGGTACTTGTGGTCGCGCGTGGCCTGGTACAGATGATACGTGCTTTCAATAAGCTCGGGGCGGAGTGGAGACGTACGCGCCCAGCTGATAACCGTGCCCCGGTTTCCGGAAGCTTCGAACGTGCTACTTACATCCAGTTTAAGTAGTGCTGCTAGCTTCTGTGGCAATGTGGTAGAATGCTACTAGGTTGTATTGTGGTCAAAACGATGGCGTGGTGCACTGCGGTGCATGTATCGGATGTGGTAGAATGCTACTAGGTTTGTATTGTGGTCAAATGTTGGTATGGTGTGGTAGCTTGCACAGCGTATCGGTAAATGTAATGTGGTAGAATGCTACTAGGCTGCATTATGTGGTCGAATGCGGCGATGTGTGGTAGGGTGCACTGTGGCGCATGTACACCAGAATGTTACTAGGTTGTATTGTGGTCAAACGCTGGCGTGGTGTGGTAGCTTGCACTGCGTATCGGTAAATGTAATGTAGTAGAATGCTACTAGGTTGCATTAAATGTAATGTGGTAGAACGCCGGTGTAATGTGGTAGAGTGGGTTAGCTGTGTACGACCAGCTGTCATTGTGCACTTTCTCTTCGCGAGCACAACAAGAAATTGTGCTCGTTAGTTTTTCCTGTCTGGTCAATGGCGGCGAGAACAATGACTACACACGAGTTGGGGCACTCTAGATTTGTCGTTAAATCTGCATTATTTCCCGTGCGAAGGTGATTCCGAGGATTTACCCGTGGCTGCCTACTGAGTATTACGAGTAGCAGTTGACGGGATCCGCACAAACTTGCTCTTGATGTTGAATGCGCGCCTCGACCCCTGAATGAATTTCGCGTATAAATCCTTCACGAGATCCGTTGGATAGAGATGCGCCGTTGTCCTCACACGCGTACGCCCTCCTCCACCACCGCGTTTGCCTCTTTCCTCTTCACTTGGGTCGATGTCAGCGAGCTCGCGCGTTGGCGGGGTCTTGTTCCGCAACATTCTTGATTCCGTCTTGGAGATCTTGTTTGGCGGAGCTGGTCATTCCATCGCTGAGAACGACCAGTGTGAGCATTACGGCCAGCACACATTTAAGCAGACGCATGCTTCTTCGTGGTCTTAACTTGACGGGGGCGAATTGCAGAATGCCGTCCGCCGCTTATGAAGGAGACGGAAGACTATTATACGGTAGTACGGTCGTACCCGCAGCTGATATCTTCGGCTTTGCTTCGATAGCATTACTCATCGCAGCACGGGCGCGATGTACGTTGTGACTCGCCGGTTATTGATTCACTCACCAAAGCGCTAGCATTATAATCGAACGTGCGAGCCATGAAAGCGTTCCTACATTGTCAGGAGCTATCGTTGCATGCGACCATGGTCAGGTATTGCATCTATTATGGCTACAGCTACTTAATACAGCTAGAACGTTAGGACTCGGACTCTTGAGCTTCAGTGTCAGTTGAAGCCCGCTGTTTACGTACTTTTTGGGGACGAAGTCCCCTTATAATCATGCGACTCCGATTTAGGGAGTTTTACGTCTCATATACACTCCGCTTTATTGTGCTTTGCAGATATTTCTGCAAATCGGGCTATTAATTCTCTGTTATACTGGGCACTAAAGTCTTAATAACGACTCGTCAATCCAGCTAAAACTCTGTTGTAATTATGGCTACCAGTGATTTACGACCCGGCTCTACGGATGAGAAATGATTCTCGGTTTAGACTATCCGACAAGTCGTTTATAATTATTTTCAAGTATGTTTTAGCACTCTAAAATAGAGGTAAACATATCTGCCAACATTTGGATGGCTATTAGATGGTAGTATCGGCAATGATCATACTGAGATAAACCGACGTCACTATCTTTTGATGCCATAAAACCAGAGGGTCGAAGTTAAGAAAGGGCAAATTCGACCGTTAGTATGGAGGAGCATCAGAAATAGACTTAAACGTGACATTTTATCCTTATTTGGACACGCTTAGGACCCTTAATTAAGACTATTTACATGTCCAAACCATATGTCGTCGTAAAAGGGTCGCTCTGCGGCCCGTTGGTAAAAAGTCTGCGGCCTAATAGGGAAAGAATTATGTAGACCCTTATTAGGTGACCAGTCCTTATTAGGCGACAATTGGCATCAAATTATCTGCTTTCAGAGGAAAGGTTTGATAGGGGACAATCGCCTCCTCGCGAAAATCCAAAAGTCTGCGGCCATTCGGAATCGCTTGGCGAGACCCGGGCAAGCGCCAAGTAGCACAATTTTGCATGCTGAATGACAGCGCGCCGCCGAGCAGCAACTACAAGGACGCATCAGGGATAGCAACTCCTCTAGATTACATTGAAGGCTACGACGAGCTCAATCTGTACGAGCCGGAGTTCGTGGCATTGCTTCTCGCTAGCAACAATGGCTCTCTTTGGTCCTTCTCCGAGCCCTTCTGCACGATTATTTCCTCCTTTCTAGTCTGCGTTTTAATTAATTCATTTGCGTTGCTCGTGAAAAAAATATGCTCGATTAAGGAATTGCATTAAGCCCACTCCAGTTGCAGTCCTGTTGGGCCGCTCTCGAGCGTCACAGCTCTGCATTGATACCCTACTTGCATGTCTGATGGTACGATAGCGGGCTCGCCTACATTATTTTGAGCTCGTCATCGTGAAGTATATATTTTCCTTATTGCTGCTCAACGCACATGAGTATGAGAGACGCGTGCAGACTAACAGTTCTTAACAGTCGTGCATGCCACCGTCGCGACAGCAACATTGGCCATTGCGGCCGTATGCAGATGACACATAGAGGAAGAACTTCGTAATGATCACAAAAGCTACTCGCTCGTATTTTTACACTGAAAATGAACACACGAAATTGAACCATCGAAACCATTTCGTTAACCCCCCACTCACTTTTCGTTGTGCCAGTGTGCAGTGCACATTCTGCTATTACCTTTAGTAAAATACAAGTGTGCCGCAACGTATGATGTTTGCAAGATAGCCAAGAAAATGAGGGAATGTGAAAGCGAACTCTGTGATCAACATAGGTTTGGGGGTCGGCCCCTAAAGCAACATGAGCGCAGCTCAGATGCTCCGCTAGTTAAAAAAAAAACATGTACGTCAACAAGTTCGGAGTCAGTGTGTATTAATACATGTATTGTGCTTTGCAAACGTTTTGTCGTTTTGACTTGGAGCTCTCCTCGATTTATAATAAGTCGAGGTCGATTTAATAAAACGAGGTCAAAGAAAGGGGCATATCGATCTATTTAAGCCGCGAGCTACGACAAACCAAATCAGGGCTCTAGGTCGATCTCCTGGCAGATTTGAGCAGAACGATATCGATCTACGGCAAATCGATCGCTTTTGCGTTTTCAAAAGCGCAATTCGTGCCGATCTATAATAAATCGAGATCGTCCATTCTGCCCCCCCTGATTTGTGCCCTGATTTGTGGACCGGCCTTCCTCGATCTAGGCCATAAAACGGGGCGACATTTTATCTGCAAGGCACAATAGATCACATTATTTATAACGGAGTCCATGGCGAGTACGTACATGTACACATCGAAGTACGGTGACGACATCCGATCCTGACGAAGCCAACACTTTGTTCTTGTGCTTTGAACGACCCCAGTGCACATGACGCCGACGAAGAAATGGTCGAGGGCAACCAAATCTCTTACTGTGCTTGAAGACATGTGGGCCTGTGTGGAGTATTGGACCACCAAGGACGACGCCGGCCACTGGCAGATCATCCACTGCGTCACTATGCAAATAAATCGCCGCGTCAACACGTTGGCATGATACTTCTGCATAATCTTGTTGAAGAGCGCAGCGTTCCAGCCTGCAGAGCGATAGCGGCGTATTTTTCCATCCTCAGTATATACATTTTTGCATTTTACTTTCATCGCCTGTACTACATCCCTGATCAGTGCGAGCCACGGCGATAGAGAGCCAACGAGTGCATCACTGCCATCGTCTTGGGGCCCCTTCATCAGCTTTGGATTCTCCGTCATCATCAGCTCAGAAGCCGCTTGAGACTCGCATGCCTGTGCAGCTGAGTGGCGTCCTCGCGCGATACCAAAACGATGGGGATCGTCACGTACCGGCCTAGACCGCGTTTGTCGTCGGCCAGTGAGTATTTGCGGTTGGGATACCTGCTGTACGCAGCCTTGGAATTAACGACGACGACGCCCGCTGCGCCAGCCTTGCAACCTCAGCGCCTTCTCCGCAAACGTGCACGTGCCCCGAGCCACCATCACGATCTTGCCACGCACTTGGTCGGCGTCGATAGCTCCGCAAGCCTCGCCAATATCGGAGTGAACAGCAGCAGTGCGCCTCCACAGCTAAGGGGTCGTGACCTGCAGTCCAAACTTCGCTGGAGATGCGACGAGTGTCATCACGTGCACGTCGCCAAGACGCACAGCCAACCCCACAGGGATAACAGGGGGCGTCGTCTGGATCTCCCGTGCAGTCGCAAGCTCAACGTTGCGCTTACGCACTTGCAGCTTGCCATTCTCGCACTTGGGAGCGATAGGCGATGACTTTGCTGGGGTTGTCGAAAGAGGTGCGAGTCAATCATCAGGATGTGACCTTCGGTGCTGAAGACAACGTCAGACGCCTTCAGAGGCTTCTTGTTCCGTCCTAAAGACGTTTCTCCCACGGTGGAGTTAGCGTTGGCGGAGGCATTCTTACAGTCCAGCGACGTCCCAAAGGTTGCTGGCAGTTTGCTGTGAGTTGCCGTACTGCAGCTTCGGTTCGACGATGGCGATGCATTTTTCCGGTGTCGAACTGGAGGAGCTGGGACGATCACATCCGGCTCATCACTGAAGAGTAAGTACAGGTACTTCGCTGTCTCCGAGAGGAAGTAGCTATCCATGCGATCTTCGATGTCCAGCGTGTGAATGTTCCCCACCGCAGCGTATCCGCACGGCACCTCCGACACGCGACGAATATCCTGCAGCATTTGGCGACCCATCTTGAGGTACTTGTGGTCGCGCGTGGCCTGGTACAGATGATACGTGCTTTCAATAAGCTCGGGGCGGAGTGGAGACGTACGCGCCCAGCTGATAACCGTGCCCCGGTTTCCAGGCTTCGACATGCACTCGAGGTGCCAAATCCAGCAGCTCCGGCATGGCGCCATACTCGTCCCAAAGCGGGAACATGTGCTCATGAGTGCGAATCGCGCCCGACACGTCGCCGGCCAGCACCTGCAGTCCGGGCCAAAACGCCTGCAACGCTGAAACTCGACGAGCACGCACCTGGTCCTTACACTCCATTCATATCCACCTCAATGTACACGTCGTCGTGGTTCACATGCGTCTCCACGGCCTGGTAACTCGCGTTGAACATGGCCAGCCACTGCGAATCTCCACTGATCAAATGGTACTTGAGTAAATACTCAAAAACGAGTCGAGCCCCGCTCCGATCCCTCCATGAGTGCACCCACTCCCCGACCCCACGTCGATGGCGCTGCCCAGCAAGTCAATGTCCGATCTCCTGTCCCAGATGACCACCACCGCCTTCTTCGCCTCTTCTGCTCAAACCTCTGGTCCCCCGACAGTCTGGACAAGTACGCCATCTCCACCAGCAACGACCCGGCCGCCGCGGGACACGTCAACTTGGCGCGCGCGGTCTTTCGGCAGCACCCATCGTCGTAGATTCACGCGGTGCACGGGGATACCTGTCGGTGTGTCGAAGGCCGGCAGTAGTCGACGTCCGAGATCCTCAGCGAGGCTCAGCAGCTCCCCCGTTGTACTCGTCCTCCTCCATCATGCCGAAGTACTCGGGAGACGCCAGCATGTGCGCCGACACGAGCCCGCCAATGACCCGAATGATCGACTCGAACACCGACACCGTCACGTCCCTGTCGAAGGTCACGCTGCCGGCCACGAGCTTCACGGCCCGCGCGAACTCGTCCCGGTCTCCGAGCACCGCCAGCATGTCCAGCGAGTCCACCAGCGTGAGCGAGAAGCCGCCCAGGACGTCGTCCAGGTCCCCGCGCTCGCGACGGTCCCAGCGGCGTCCGGAGCAGCTCAGAGGCTTCAACTCGTCCCACGGGTAGGCGTGCTCCATGTAAATTGCGGTAGCCGTGGTAGAACATGTCGCGCGCCTGCTGCTGGAGGTGGCGCCGCTCCGACACGGTCAACGTGCATGTGCGCGCTGCAGAGACCCCAACGAGTGCAACCGACACGACGAGGAAGAGGAGACGCAGACGCATCGAGTGCACTCGGTGGTGACTCATGGCCGTCGCTGCGGACGGAGATATGGCGCTGCGAAACACACGCACGGCGGATCGGGCGAGCTCTCCCCCGCCGTCAAATATACCGCAATGAGCCGATCGAAAACGAAGAGTCGGACTTAGCGGAGACTATAGAATGATGCAGTGATGCAGTTACTGTATTGTCGTAGTTGAAGTGCTGGCTCTCTTGGGGGTCAATCAATGGACCACTTTCAAAGGATGGACGGCGATGGAGGTGATCGTGTGGAGGACTGGGAAGTCGTTGGCGACCACGGGGTCTCATTGGATCCACCGTAGCTGCAAGCGCTGGGGTGATCAGTGGTTTGGCCGTTGCCTTGGATCGTTCACAAGAACGCACGTCTGTGGTACAAACAGACTAGCAGAAGACAGGGCATGGTTGCGTTGGAGTGCAGCTTTGGCGTTGCTATAGATTAAGACGCCCCGTTGATGCCCGATGCTCACTTGAGGCGCCCCATTCTTTCTTGTCACCACCGTATCGGGAGCAAGTTATACCGGTGGGCAATTCGAAGCACTGGAAGCTTTTCGTCATCGACACACTGGTCGGGTTAGATATTAACCGGGTCGTCTGCGGGTCTGGTAAGGCCGAGGGTCGGGCATGTATATTTCGCTGGTCTTTCTCTGGTCAGTCTGATCAGCAGCCCAACCCGTAAAGTACTCGTAAATTACTGTGCATAGTAAACTGCAGTAAAGGGATCCGCGAGTGCCGGCGACTGTCATCTGGCAATATTATACAGCAAGTTCACCAGAGAAGGAGACGGATTGATTGATCGAGTACTAGTAGGACACTCGCCCGTTGGCTCTCGCCTGCGGACTTAGCGACGGCACTTCGGGGGGCCCGCCCCACTCACGCATCGCGCGGGGAGCGCCGCACCGCGGCCAGCCCCACCCCTCGTGCCTTACGCTAAGTCCTCGGCTCGGCCAGGCGCGGTGTCTAGGAAAAAAAATATCGGGTTGCAGCGCTCGCCTTCGCTCGCTCGCGCAGACACGCCCCCGCCTGATCGGCGGGTGTTGGTGACCGGTGAGCGCATTGAGTGAGCCTCGCGCTCGCCTTCGCTCGCTCTCGGCCATATTTCTCCCATTTTGGCCTCTAGATGAGTGCGCATTTGCCTAAGCTACACCCACTGGGATAGTTGATACACTACAGTTCATCTACTGCCAGATCAATGTAGTAAGTCACCAAGGCTGACTAATCCATATTTCCCTGCTATGGGTATGGGTCGGGCATGAAAGAAATAATATATTCGCTGTAAGATATCCACGGATCTGGATATGGGTCACACTGACCCTCGGCCTTACCAGACCCGCAGACGACCCGATTAATAATCTACCCACTGGTCGATGTGGTGACGGAAGAAAACAACACTCGGGTGAGCTGGCTGATGAACAAGGTTTACCTGCCACGGTGTTTAGGACACCAAAACAATGGTCTCTACAGTTGCAAACGTATCCATTCCTATTGAATTCATCCGGCTTTGTCCCAGACGTACGACATTTGCTCCACTTCTTCTCAAACTCAAGAACATCTTCTTCTGGATAATGACCGTCGCTCGGCCCCAGCTCATGTGAAACTTTTCCTCGAGCACCGCCTGCCACCGCGTCGACTGCAACGGCTTCGTCACCGTCACGAAGTAGCTACCCACGGCCAACTGGTCTGCTTCCGTCGAAATGGCTTGAATAAGCTGTAATATACGTAGATCATGAGCTCCCAATCCCAACGCGGCACGTAAGACACTTAGATAAACTTACGCTGTCGCTGGAAGCACGTCGAGTTGCAAAACACCAGCGTCGCGTCCGCCAAATGTCTGGGCGCTTGACGGCGTCAGCCTTCGCAAAGCCCAGATCCAGGTCGGCCTTGGTCGCCGGCAACGAGTCCAGCATCTGGTACCGCCACCGATCCAGCACCTTCAGAGCCACGGCATGCAGTCCATCCAGCACCTACCAACCAAATTTCACCATCAGTCTCCTGCTCTACCATCAGCTCAACGCTCAACATTCATATCCTTACCTCAATACCGCAGCACTTGGAGAAATCGTGCAGCAACGCCGCCGCCATCACCTGCCACTCAACAGACACAGTCACAGTCAGCGCACTGTTGTCACTCTATCCCTCCAACGCCAACCACCCAGCACGCACCACTTTGCCACAGCCCGAGCCAATGTCGTAGAAATTCCCTCCTTTATCCAGCAGCACACCGAACTGCGTCCTCATCTGGCACGGCGCATCCACAGCCAGTCAGTTCCCTCCCATAGCCAGCGAAAAGCCCCTCAATTAAGACCCCATCAAGGCGTCGGTACCAGCTGAAAAATGGCGTCCACCGTCTCGAACGGGATCTCTCCGTAGACCAGCGAGCGGTTGGCCAGCTCCTTCTTCTCCCGCTCCAGGCGCGACACTTTCTTCACCTCCGGCTCGGGGAACTCGGCGAACAGCTCGGCGTGGCGCTTGGCGGCGTCCTCCACTGGAGAAAATTACATGAACGGGGAGCCTAATGAGTGGGGGCATGGTCACAGCAACTTCGCATTGGTTTGGCGCGTGCGTACCGACGGTTAGGCCCTTGGAGGCCACGGCCTCCTCCGCCTCGCTCATTTGACTTGATAGCGAGTGACGCACTCTCTAGAACCGGTCTTAAATAATGTAGAGATAGTGGCTAACAGGCTAGTACCACAAGTTTAGGCCAACATAAGCCATTATATCCTGCAACATAACCACTTCAACGTGGAACCCTTAATTAGCTGAAACTTGAGCGAATTAAGAGTGGCTGCGTCTGCGTCCACTTCTCGCTGCTTCAGCTGCAAGTCTTCGCTGTCAACAGACTCGTTGGTCTCCAGGTCTCCTCGGCTTTGCCCTCGATGGCCTCCACCTCCTCAATCGCTTGTCTGTGCTCGGTGCTACGCTCAGCGGCGGCGGTGCCAAGCGAGTACGCGCTTTTTTCCAGCTCGTTCCTGGCCTCTACGCGGAGCTTGCTGCGCACTCTCAAGTCCTTAAAGCGCTCTAACTCTGCACTCGTCCGCTCGATCTCGGAGGGTGGCAGACTGCCAGTAACGATCCTGACTTTAATCTCTACGCCCGTCGACTGCTCCGCAGCTGATACATGGAGGACGTCGTTCACGTCCACATCGAACGTAATGTCGATTTTGGCTTCACCGCAAGGCAGTGGAGGGATGCCATCAAGTTTAAACTCGTGCAGGGTTGGATTGCTGCCGAGTTTTAAGCCCTCACCTTCAAAACGCGGATGCGAACGACAGTCTGGTTGTTATGCGATGTCGAAAACGTCGCCGTCTTTTTAGTTGGGAGCGTTGTGCTGCGCGGGACCATGACAGTCATGTTTGTTTCGTTAGCTTCCACGCCTAGCGACAGCGGCACCACATCCAGCAACAGGAAATTTTCCAACTTTGGGGACAATTCGTGGCACAAAGTGGCAGCGAGATGAGTAGCGCCGAACACGGCAGCTTCCTCTATCCCTCTGATCAGTGGCTTCCCGTTGAAAAACGCTGTTAACATCTGCTTGACTTTGGGGATTCGCGTTGATCCTCCGACATGAACGACGTCATCAATGTTCAGGTTGGCATCGCTCAGTACTTGCTGCACCGACCACAGGATTCGGTCGAATAAATTCTCACATACGCTCTCGAACTGTGCGCGCGTAATTTTCAACTGGAAATTTATCCCGTCGTACAGCGCATCAAGATCGATCGTAGTTTCTATCGACAGCGACAACGCTCGCTTGGCCTGCTCGCAGGCCTTGCGCAAGCGAAGCATCGCCCGTGAGTTGGTGAGGAGATCTTGGTTATGGTCTTTCATGAACTCAGCTACGCAATGATCCACCAGGCAACTGTCAAAGTCATCGCCGCCCAAGTTGATATCCCTGCTGTACCGCACACCTCGAAGTTGCCGTCGTCGATCGCCACCACCGACATCAAGCGTGCCAGCTCCTGGGTCAATGCCTAGTACCTTTCGTTCCGGGCCCTTCTTGTCGATACCGTAAGCCAGAGAAGCCGCGGTGGGTCGGTTGATCATTCGCATGACGCTGATCCCGGCAATGGTACCGGCGTCCTTGACGGCCTGTCGCTGGGAGTAGGTAAAGTGGCCGGGTACAGTCACGACGGCGTTTGTTGCTTCCTTGCCGGTGTAAGTTTCGACAATCCCGCGCATTTCCGAGAGCAGCATGGCCAAAATCTCCACAGGGTGGAAGATCCTGGTCTGTCCTCTGAACTGCACCATTACGTGGGAGTATCGTCCGGGCCCCGAATCACTTTGAATGGCCAGTGCTTGATGCGCTCTTGAACTCTCGGGTCCGAGAACTTTCGCCCGACCAGACCAATCATCCCGAAGACTGAGTTCTCGGCGTTTCGAAGCAGTTGGTCTGCTGCAGCATCGCCAACCAATACTGCCGTGTCCGTGAATGCGACGTACGACGGTGTCAACCGGTTGCCGAGTCTGTTTGGGAGGACTTCCACGCGGTCATTGTGCCACACCGCCACGCTGAAGTATGCCGTCCCTATATCGATGCCAATACTGGGTCCACTTCTGGTCGTGCTGGCCATTGCTGCTTTTAAATGGTTTTGTCCAAGTTTGTCGTCGTATAACGCGGTGGTGGAAGAGGGCATACATGCACTCGAGTCATCCACACTGCGTCCACATCTAAATCCAGCGTTGTCCTGGCTGTGCGACTAAGGTTAACGTAGTCGAGGACTGACCGGATAAGGTCCCAAATTGAGATAATAGAGAACTGTAGTTTCTGGAGCTATTTTAAGTTTCGGAGCTAAATGGCGTTGCTCCAAAAATAGACTCGGAGTTAAAGGGTACCCGATAGCTCCACTGGAGTTAAGTATAGGAGTTATCCGCCGGTATTTTATCCGTAATATATTTCCGGATTATCCAGGATACTTCGGATTTTTGTAGCTCCAACTCCAAAATAACTCCAGAAACTACAGTTCTCTAATAGTTTGATGCTTTTCCTTAGCTGCAAGAGGAGCCCCCCAGTAGAATACTAATAGCGGCCGCTAGCTGCTTCCAGTAGATCCTCGAAAACTTGGCGCCGACAGGCAAGGGGAACCTTGATAACGTCCAGCGAGTTCCTGCTGGGTCGACTAGGCGTAGCTTCCAGTCGATTTGCGCAACTTGAGCTTTGAATTTTGCCTGACATACATGTATCTGGCACAATGCTCGACAAGACGCTGCGGATCTTGCCAGGGCCACAACAGCGCCTGCGCACGTTCGTCTGCTTGTCATCGTCCATCGTCCGTGGGCGTGCGCTCGACCTCCGGTGTCAGCAAAGGGTCAGAGATGGCCGAAAGCTTTTTTCTCCTTGCCCGTCGATTTCTCTACCACCGATGCGCTCCAGACGAAGTTCGCGTCAATGTCCAACGTTACTTCGAACTCAGACTCACCGTTGGGAATATCATTCATGTCGATCACCCCCAGTTGAAGGTTCTCGCTTGCAGACTCGTCGTCCCCTCGTAGAAGCGAAAGCGTACGACTGAGTTGGTATCCGGAAACGTTGAGATCGTCTGAGTTTTCTTCGTTGGAATGGAGCAGTTCCGCGGGATGATGGCCGTCGTGGCTCCATGTGCTTCCACTTGGAAAGACTGGGGTACTACATCCAGCAACAATAAATCCCGCAGCTTTGGCGATTCGTCGCGTCCAGTAAGAATGGCAGCTTGCATTGCTGCGCCGGTCGCCGCGGCCTCCTCCAGGAGAGAGGCGTTGGGCTTCCTTCCATCGAAGAACTCTGTCAGAACCCGCTGCATCCTTGGGACACGAGAGGAGCCTCCAACGAGCACAACCTCGCCCACTCGAGCCTTTGACACCCTGGCATCTTCCAGCACCTTCGTTACAGCCTCCAAGGTCTTGTCGAACAAGTCCGCGCAGCAATCCTCAAAAACGGAGCGAGATATCGCCGAGGTGAAGTCAACGCCTTCATACAACGAGTCCAGCTCGATCCGCGCCTCCATTGAAGTTGATAACGTTCGCTTGGCTCGCTCGCAGGCGTTACGCAGACGCACCATTGCTCGCGAGTTGGTACGGAGGTTCTCGCCTCGAGTCCTCCTAAATTCAGCCACACAGTGATCAACCAGGCAGGCGTCGAAATCGTGTCCTCCGAGGTTTGCTATACCAACTGTAGCCTTTACGTCAAATATGCTGTCGTCGAGTACCACCAGCGATAGATCCAACGTACTGCCGCCCATATCAAGGACGAGGACACTGTGCTCGCCGGTCTTTCCTAACCCGCACGCGACGGACGCAGCAGTTGACCCACTGATCAAGCGCACCACGCTCAGCCCAGCGATTCTACCGGCGTCCTTGATGGCTTGGCGCTGAGAATGATTGAAGCTCACGGGCATCGTCACCACTGCGTCCTCAATCTTCTCGTGAGTGTAGGACTCGGCCATTTCACACAATTCCGACAGAAACATGGCCAGGATCTCCACGGGTCGGAATGATTTGACTCGCCTTTGAGCGTCACCACCACTAGGGGTTGTCGTTCGGGCCAGAAACCACCTTTGAAAGGCCAATGCTTGATGCCCTTCTGGATCTCTGGGTCCGAGAACTTGCGGCCGACCATGCGCGTGATGTCGAAGACCGTGTTTTCCGCGTTCTGCAGCAACTGGTGCGTGGCCGGCTCGCCGATGAGCACTTCGGTCTCTGTGAACGCCACAATGACCGGGGTAGAGCGGTCTCCCGACTTGCTCGGCACGATCTCCACGCGGTCATGTCGCCAGACACCCACCCGGGAATACGTTGAGCCGAGGTCGATGCCCATGCCTTGTCTCGGTGCCGCCATTGTTGCAGTTCAGCTTGCCTCTCTTTCAGGGTCTCGATTATCTTGTCCAACTGCACGATGTGGATTTGCCCACCCAACTTCAGCTGTCTACATATATCTAGCTAGGTTTGGTCGGATAAGAACATCGGAAAGAAGGACACAGACACAGAAGTTTGGCCAGCTATTTCACTCAAAACTTCAGGATACCGTACATGCACATGAATTGCATTTTCTACAGTTGATACCGATCAATGGATTGCACCTGAAAGGATACGAGTATGCACCAATCTTAGGTGTTGCGCGTGGCAGGAGTAGCTGCCTCTCTAATTTCCTCCTCTTGACATCGATATCTTCCCTCTCGACCGATTGATTCCTGTTTAGCCAATGCAGAGTCTCGGTGGCCTGCTCTTCGACAGCCTGCATCTCCGCAATCGACCGCTTCAGCTCAGCAATCCGTTTGGCCGCAGAGCTGCGAACAGAATTGGCGTAATTCTCGAGCTCTATCTTCGACGTATCCTTCGACACGCTCTTCCTCAAACGACCGATCTCCAATGCTGACAGACCGTCACCACCAACCTCGAGTTTCTTCGACTGGCCCATCGATTCGTCCGCAACAAGCACAGTTATGCAGCCATTTGCGTCGACTTCAACTGAAACCTCAATCTTGAACTCTCCCGGCGGCTTTAGCGGAATGCCATCCACTTTAAGCTTGCCAATGACACGGCTAGCATCGTCTTCGCCTTCCACAATCTCAATTTGTATGGCGGACTGATTGTCTTGAGACGTCGAGAATGTCCGCGTCTTCCTCGTTGGAATCGTGGTGCTCCGCGGGATCATAGCCGATGTGTTCGTGCTGTCAATCTTCACCCGAGCGAGAGCGGCGTCACATCCAGCAGCATAAACTCCTCCAGAGGTTTGATCACGGACAGTTTGTCCGCCAGCATGGCGGCCTGCATCGTGGCCCCGAGAACATTGAGCTTCTCCTCATGCCTGGATCTAACAACCTCCTTGCCATTGAAAAACTCCTTTAATAGTTCTCCAACCTTGGGGATACGCGTGGATCCGCCCACGATAACCACCTCATCCACTTTACTCCTCAAGACGCTGGCATCGCTCAGCACCTGCTGGACAGGCACCATAATCTCGTCGAAAAGGTCCGCGCACAACTTTTCGAACTGTGTACGTGTGATCTTCGTGCGGAAGTCGATTCCCTCGTACAAGGCGTCGAGTTCAATGAGCTTCTCCACCGACTCGGAGGCAAACAAGGCTCGCTTAGCGTGTTCGCAGGCCACTCGCAGGCGCATCACGGCCCGCGCGTGGGTGTTCAGGTCTTTGTGGTGCATCCGCTTGAATTCAGCCACGCAGTGCTCTACCAACCGAGAGTCAAAGTCCTCGCCGCCGAAATGAGCGTTCCCGGCCGTGGCCAGCACCTCGTAGATCTCTTCTTCGATGGCCACCAGCGATACGTCTAAGGTTCCACCTCCAAGATCAAGCACGAGCAGGTTCCGCTGGCCGGCTTTGGTCTTGTTCTCCAGGCCGTGCGCGATGGCCGCAGCTGTCGAGGCGCTGATCAAGCGGGCCACATTCAGGCCCGCTACGGCGCCGGCGTCTTTGATCGCCTGTCGTTGGGATAAGTTAAAGGAGGCTGGTACCGTCACCACAGCGCTCTCAACTCTCTTCCCCACGTGCGTCTCCACAGTCTCGCGCGCCTCCACCAGGAGCATGGCCAGGATCTCCACTGGCTGGAACGTCTTGGTCTGGCCCATGGCCTGCACCTCCATCAGCAGGCCATCATTTGGCCCGCGAACCACTTTGAACGGCCAGCGCTTCAAGTCCTGCTGTACTTCCAGGTCCGAAAACTTACGGCCGATGAGACGCGTGATGCCGCACACCGTGTTGTGCACATTCATGGCCACTTGGCGCTTGGCCGCGTCGCCAACGAGTCGCTCCGTGCCGGTAAACGCAACGATCGATGGCAGCGGGCGGTCGCTCGTAAGCACCGCCACGTTATTGTTCACCCACACGCCCACCCGCAGACACGTCGAGCCCAGGTCGATGCCGACGCTCGGGCCCATTTCATGCGCACAAGTGCAAGTTTGCTTCAATCGTACTTACTCGAGGTGAGGTGGCGGTCTCAAGATACGGCAACTACGGCGCAGCGATGGTGAACACTAAAGGCGCCCGTGGGGCCAGCATGGGCATCGACCTCGGCTCCAAGTATTCCCGAGTGGGTGTCTGGCGACATGACCGCGTGGAGATCGTGCCAAGCGAGTCGGGAGACCGCTCTACCCCGGCCATTGTGGCGTTCACAGAGACCGAAGTGCTCATCGGCGAGCCGGCCACGCACCAGTTGCTGCAGAACGCGGAAAACACGGTCTTCGACATCACGCGCATGGTCGGCCGCAAGTTCTCGGACCCAGAGATCCAGAAAGGCATCAAGAATTGGCCCTTCAAAGTGGTTTGTGGCCCGAACGACAACCCCCTAGTGGTGGTGACGTTCAAAGGCGAGGCCAAGTCATTTCAACCTGTAAAGGTCCTGGCCATGTTTCTGTCGGAGTTGCGCGAAATGGCTGAGTCGTCCACAGGAGACAGGAGAGAAGGTGACGGATGCAGTGGTGACGATGCCTCTCCACTTCAACCAGTCCCAGCGGCAGGCAATCAAGAACGCCGGTGCAATAGCTGGACTACACGTAATGCGGTTGGTCAGTGGGGCAACAACCGCGTCGATCGGATGCGGATCGGAGCGGGCCGATCATCACACTGTGCTCGTCTTCGATATGGGCGGCAGCACGCTAGATCTGTCGCTGATGACCGTCGAGGACAGCATATACGAGGGGAGGGCTACACTCGGTGTTCCACATCTTGGAGGTGACGAGTTCACTTCCCGTTTGCTTGACCACTGTGTGGCTGAGTTCAAGCGAACTCATGGCAAGGACCTCTGTGCTAATGCACGAGCAATGGGGCGCCTGCGTAGCGCTTGCGAGCAAGCCAAGCGAACCTTGCCGACTTCAACGGAGGCACAAATCGAGCTGGAGTCATTGTATGAAGGCATTGACCTCAACTCGACGATATCTCGCCCCCATTTTGACGACTTGTGTGCCGACTTGTTTGATAAGGCATTGGGGGCGGTATCGAAGTTGCTGCGAGATGCCACGAAGTCAAAGACTCAAGTGGACGAGATTGTGCTCGTCGGAGGATCATCGCGCATCCCAAGAGCGCAGCAACTATTGAAAGATTTCTTCGGCGGAAAGAAGGTAAAGGGGCCGATCCCAGACGAGTCCGCGGCGATCGGCGCAACAATGCAAGCTGCCGTCCTCACTGGTGGCGATGCGTCACCGAAGCTGGAAGATTTACTGTTGCTAGCTGTATTGACCAAGTCTTTGCAAGTGGATATGAATGAGATCAAAACAGTCGTCATCCCGAGGAACTGCACTATTCCAACGAAAAAATGGCACACAATCTCAGCAGCTCCGGATAGCAACTCGGCCATACGCTTTCGCGTTCTGGAGGGCGAGGAGGAGGAAGGAAGTGAGAGCCTTCAACTCGGCATCCTCGACATGAATGGTCTACCCAAGTGGTGAATCGAAGTTCGAGGTGACAATTGATGTCGACGCAAATATATTCTGGAGTGTGTCGGTCGTTGACACATTGACAGGCACGGAGGAAAAGGTCGACGGAATGGAGTGGAAGCCCTCGCAGATTACAGCGTTTGTGCGCTTGCTGCGCGACGGCGAAGAGAAAGAGAAAGAGGAAGCTGCTAAGGAATTGGGGAATCTAGCTGCCTCAGAAGACACAGAGGCTAGAGGATTACTCGTCGATGCAGGGGTACTTATGCCGCTGGTGGCGTTGATACACAGCGGTAACGCTGGACCGAAGGCAGCCGCGGTCCTAGCTCTGTGTAAGCTAGCAGTTGACGACGCACTCAGGCAGTGGATTGCTCTGTCAGGAGCCATCCCCCCGCTGGTGGCCTTGCTTGAGAACGGCAACGACGTGCTGAAGGAAAATGCGTCGGCAGGACTCTTAAATTTATAAGGAAAGGATCGCTGTAGCGGGGGGAATCTTACCGCTGGTGGCGCTTATCTGCGGCGGCAACACGGAGCAGCAGAAGAATGCCGCTGAAGCGCTACAAAACCCCCTGATGGCAGCTTTGGTGCGTGGAGGGACCGAATTGGAGAAGGAGAAGGCTTCAAGAGTATTGTGGAATTTGGTGACTGGGGAACCTGTAAGTGGGACTGAGAATTTAATTGAAGGCCTAACCAAGATTATCTACAGTGGTAGTCGGATTACTCGAGAACTTGCAGTACAAGTTCTCGGGTTTCTGGGTGAATACCTCGATCGTGGTCCCAAGTTGCAATCAACGGAGGTATCGACACAGTACTGTCGCACATCAGAGCAAGCGAGAGCAGCAAGGTCACACACGAGGGTCTCGCTGCTCTAGAAGCTCTCTGTCTTGATTGCGGTGTTACCGTTCGGTCGGAGTTCGAACGAGCTGGCGGGATCTCCACACTGGTCAATCTATCGAAGAGCGGGGACGAGCTAGTTGCTACATCGGCCAACCGTGTCCTAACGTGGGTCAATGGGAGCTTTGACGAGCTTAAGCTTCTGTGTGACCGCATGAGCGAAGCTGGGCCATTGTGTCGCCACGTGCTACATCGATTGAAGGAAATCTCACCGCAAGCCGTCAGTTCCACGACGATACTGCGCGTCCGATTTGTCGCGATTCTATCGACGTATGTCGGGAAGCCGATCGTGCTTCGTCTCGTGGGGGCAAACTCCCTCGCAACGGCACTCACACAATTTCATAAGGAAATAGATTCTTTCCTGCACTTAGAGGAAGTGGGAGATGCGTGGCAGTCACAGTGGGAAACCGATCGAGCAGCAATGAAGCAGCAACTCTTTGAGCGTGAGATTGGAAAACTGGTTAGCGATCTCGTGGATTCAAGAGCGCAAATGGAAGCGCTCACTCTGTTGGTGCATGAAGTGAAGGAGGCGGCTTCTTACTCGCAGCAGGAAAAGGAGTTTTTGCGCGCTGTTATTCACCATATTGTGGGCTTCTCGAAGTTGGCTATACCATCAGAGGAAGCGTGGTTTATTGCGCGTCACGAGGTTATAATGGAAGACACCTCCTTCAATCGAGGTTCCATTGGGCAGATTTACCACGGAACATACATGAACGCCCCGGTTGTCGCCAAGTGTGTCGATATCTCATCAGAGACCACCCAAAGAGATTTTATGCGGGAAGTGAGCGTGTGGCAAAAGGCGAACCGCCACCCGAACATTGTACCGCTCTATGGAGCGTGCCATGTCGTTGAGCCGTGTTTCATGGTGTGCAAACACATCGCCGGCGGTTCCCTGTCTGCTTACCTGAGGCGACAGACGTGTATTCGCTCGGAATGGTCGTTGTAGAGGCCGTAGCGGGTATGCTACCGTGGGGGATGGCATCCGTGCAGTGGCACCTGAAACATGGCAAGTTCATGAAGAAGCCAGAGGCAATGCCCGACGAGATGTGGGGCCTGGTGTGTGCCATGTGCGACTTCGATCCGTCGAGGCGGTTGAAGCTTGAGGACGTGGAGAAGCAAATTAAAGTTTGCGGAAGAAGAAGAGGACGCTTTCAGGTTACGAGGCTCGACGCCCCTACCTACTTCGAAGTCTTCACCTGCTGCTGCTCCTACAGCGTAGTCCTTTCTAGATGCTGGTCTAGCTACTTTAGACATTGATCACTTGTGGGGAGATCGCGAGCCCGTGGAGTTGAAGCGGATGGCCGTCGGGGACGGGGTCGAGGCGAACGACTTGCTCCAAACAGCAATTCGTGGAGACTTTCAGTGTGGCCTACGTCCGTGGATTTTGGCAGCGAATTAGTAGTGCGCGCTGACGGCGACAAGCGTCGACACTGAGGACAACGCAGACGCACGAGGGCATCACGGAGCTGGCCGGGGGTGGCGTTCGGGTTCTCGCGAAGCACCGACCGGACGTTCGAGGCGCCCACCAACTTCACGACGAGTTTAAGCAGATCGCGCTCTCGTCCAAGACCCGAACTGCCAGCATCCTCGACGGGGGGAGGCACAGGAGGCGTCTTCTGGTCTTCCTCGAGCTTCAGCTGGTGCTCTTGAAGATCACGGAGCTCTTGACGACAGAGTGCGAGTTGGTCGTCACGGATCCGGAGCTGCTCTTCTTGGGCCGCTTCACGCGCGGTCGCTGCTTTGAGCTGCTCCTTTAGCCGAGCATTGTCGCGCTGCCAAGTATCATCGTTCTACTCAACACGCACTTGTCAGCACAATCTGGCAGCTACAATTGCCTTGTTCATGGTGTGGCTGTACCTTCGAGCTGGCGTCTCGGAGGTCTCGCAACTCCTGCTGCAGAGCTTCGATCTCAGTTCGCAGCTTCGCTGACAGGCTCCGGGTGCGCTGGGCCTGTCGTAGCGAAGGTGCGTGGAGTGGTTGTGTTGCTTGCTTGTTGTTGGGTAAAATGCAAAGTGAGATTGATTCCGTTAAGTCTTCGGGCTAACTACGTGCTCTAGGCCTTCCTCTAGGTTCTCCTTAGTGTCGTTCTAGAAGCTGAGCTAACCTATACTAAATGCAAGTGTTTTTCTGTTTTCGTAATCCTATATATGCATGTTTGTATACTTGTGCAGGTAGCGTTCTGGATTCCGGGCGCCAGGCAGTCTTGCGCAAGCCTGGCGCCAGCCTTCACGCGACGTTGCGCGCGGACTTCTTGTGGCGGCGGAGGCGGCGGCGCTGCAACGCCTGCCTTCCTGGCCACCAGGTACGTGTTCTTCGTGCATGTCTGTTGCTGGCGTACCCGCTTGCGTGGGTGCCAGCAGCAGACATGCTGCATCATGACATCCCCGGACTTTTAATCGCGTTGGCGCTGTTGACGGAACTTGTGGAGAAGTTCACGCCAATGCGATACCCGTTTTAGCTTGACCTCGTATTCCCATGTGTTTTCTGAATCGGGAGTCCATGCCACTTGACCAACCAGAGACGTTTGTTGTTGCGCTGTTTCTGCTGGAGCAGAGCTTCTGGGAAATGCAGTTCTTCGTCGGTGGCATCGTCGAGGAGTACTGGGTGCAGACTTGGGCAAAGGTCGCGACGCGAAGCGTTGAGGGTTCGGAACGTCATGCTTGAGGAACTCCACGTTGAAACTCGGGTGAAGACGACTCATGTGCCGCGGTAGCTTGAGCCGTGCTACGTTGGAATTTATCATCTTCTCGATCTTGAACGGGCCGATGTACCTCATCGCCAACTTCTCGCGGTTGAGTTCCGTGTTGGCCGTGATGCGCTTGAGAGGCAAGTTACGCGTATCCAGCAATACGAGATCTCCTTCCTTGAACTCCACGTCTCGGCGCTTCCTGTCGTAATACTTCTTTTGACGTTCTTGTGCTGCCAGGAGATTCTTGCGGGCCAATTCAACGATCTTCTTGCGTTCTTCAGCAAACTTTTTGCGCGAAGTCAACTAGTGGAACATCTTCATCACGAACTTCACCAGGGTGATCTGGAATACTAAGTTCCTGACCTTGCGTCCTGTGTCCACTTCGAACGGCGTAAACGTTGTCGAGGAACTCTCCAGCGTCGCATGTGCGTACTCGATTGTTCCCAAATGCGTAGCCCAGTCTCGACCATGGTAGGACACCATGCACCGTAATGCATCTTCCAAGACAAGGTTCTGACGCTCAGTCTGTCCATCCGCTTGGGCACGATATGCCGTGGTGAGCGACAACTTGACCCCATGATATCCATGAGCGACTTCCAAAACTTTGATGTGAACTTGGGGTCTCGGTCGCTGATGATCACCTTTGGCAGACCGTGATGACGAACTACTCCTTCAAAGAAGATGCGGGCAACTTCTGGAGCATCCGTCGTCGTATGTGTCGGAATGTACTTGGGCCGCTTGGACAGTTTGTCCACCACAGTCATGATTGCATCGAAGCCATTAGAAACCGGTAGCCCTGTCACGAAGTCCATAGTAACTACTTCCCAACACTCGCTCGGGACTGGAATTGGCATCATAGTTCCTTTCTTGCGCGCGGTACTAACTTTCCATCTAGCACACGTCCCACAGCTTGCCACGTACTCCTTCGTGTCCTTCTCCAACGTGGGCCAGAAGTACCACTGAGCAACCCTCAATTGCGTTCGACGGATTCCAGGATGAGCTGCCGTGGGTGCATCATGGAATTCTTCCAAGATGTTCGTGATTAGCCGGGCGTTATTGGGAACACACAGCCTGATGACCGAATGACCCGAACGCTTGTACAAAGCCCATTCGATTTGACGAAGTCTGCAGATTTGTCCGGTCGGTTCCATACTTCCTTGAACGCGGGGTCTTTCTTGTATCCAGCCTGGAACTTCTTCTTCTGGTCTTCGCTCAAATGGACGCTGGATGTTAAGTACTCGACGTTCTGGACTTGTTCCACGTGTACATTGACTTCTTGCTGAACTCCAATGGGGTAACTCTCCCCGCAAGTCCAGATCGTCGACAAGAAGACATCGTTCATCCGACGGAAGCATGCGAAGCATTGCGGCGTGGACACTGTGACGTCGAAGCTTCGAAGTCTGATGCGTACAGGATGAAGAGCAATCATGGACTGCTGGTAACTTCCAAGGCTCTGGCTCTCCAGTAACTTCGTCGTCGGAATCATCCGCCGGGATCTTCGTCTGACTGTTCACATTGAGGAAGTCGATGACCCAACGAATCGGAATGGAACTATTCCCACATCGCAACCATTCAGCTCTCTTCGGGATTTGACCAGTCGCCGGATCTTTCTTAGGAACACCGAAGATATTGGAGACCCAGGGTGAATTGGAGACTTCTATCCACCCTTTCTTCATGTTTTCCGCGACGAACTTTTCCAATGCTTCCTGCTCCGTTTTAGACAGTCGAAACGGTGCTCGGGTGCTAGGAGCGGCGTCAGGTTTCATCTCCATGTCGAACTCGACGATGCGCTCGGGAGGTAGACCATCTGGCAGCTTTTCTGGGAAGACATCACCAAACTTGTCAAGCAAAGGCTTAATGTAGTCTGGTACGTTGTCGGATTCCACTGCTACACAGACCTTGACGAAGAACAGCTCCGCAAACTTCCTGTCCTGCATACGACGACGGAACTTCTTCGTGGACCCAAAGACACCATTACGCCACGCCTCAGTCAAGGCGAGATGTGACCGATGGCGTGCGCGAATTGCTTCCTTTTCCGTTTTCTTTCGTTGCTCTTCTGCTGTCGCCGACTCTTCAACTTCGCTTGGGGCCATTGTGGTGTCGTCCTTCTCACATTCTCCCTGATCTTCTATCTTGTCTTCGTTCTTGTCCGTCTTGGGCCTTGGTCTCTCTTCCCTGCTCGGAAATACTACTTCATGCGTTCGCCAGTTGATCGTTGGTTGATATTTAGCAAACCACGGTTTACCCAAGATAACGTCATGTTCAATCGCCAGTGGACTCTCTGTGAGGCGCATCTTCTCGAACGTCTTGTCTTCCATGCCGATGTCCGCTTCCACTACCTTGACATCGCGATACTCCTTGATCTCTCCATTGAAGCCCTTCACTTGTACATCCTTAGTTCCTGTCACCTTCGACACCATTCTTGGTCGTACCAGATTTGCCGTAGCACCACAGTCAAGCAGTATCGTTACTGGGCGCCCTTCAATTCTCCCGGGTTTACGGATGAGCTCATTATCCGGTCTAGCAGCCACGTCATGCATGCTGACTTCCTCAAACGCATCCACAGTGTACTGGTCGTACACGATTCTCTCTTCACCATCGCTGACTTGTTGCTCCACAGCATTGACGTGCTGCGAGTCTCGTTGACGCTGATTCGGACCTCTGTAGGGACGTTGTTTCCGACGAGGGCCTTACAGTGGGCTGCAATATGACCACCACGGAAGCAGTTGTAGCATTTCCTCTGCCGACGGCACTCTTCTAGACTGAGTTCTTGCGCACTGTCGATCTCCATTGGCTCAGGACCATTTGATCTTGAAGCCGACTCGTTTCTGCGGAATCGTGGGTAATCACGGTCGCGACGTCCCGTGCGCGCTGGAGCACCGAAGTGCGAGCGCTCATAGTCCATCGCTACCGTAATGGCATCCGTAAGGGTTTCACAGCGCTTGTACAGTACTTCCTGACGTGTATTTGGCATCAACCCTTGCGAGAAGTACACTACCTTGTCGATCTCCGTCATGTTTTCCACTTGAAGTACAATGTTGCGAAACCGTGAAACGTAATCACCCAACGACTTGCAAGATTTCTGGCTTAGGTGTCGCAACTGCTCACGCAGCCGCAACTGAAGATCCGCCGGAACAAATGCGCGTGACAACTCACGGAGTAACTGCTCCGCAGAGTAAATCTCATGCTTCCGCGCCAGGTACCACTGACCAGCCTGCCCTTTCAACGTGCTCCCGATAATAGCCAGTACCCTCGTCGCCCAACGCTCGTTCTTCCAGTCAATGTTGCGGGCCTCAAAGTACTGCGACAACTCTTCTTGATACAGGCGGAACGACTCAGACTCATGTCCCGTGTACTTGGGTAGTCTAATCCCATCCAGCTTGAAGTCGTTCATTCCTCGTTGCTCATTCATTACTCTCATCATCTCTTGTTGCTGCTGCATCAGTTGCAGCACTCCTTGCATGAGCTCAGAGACGTCCGCCATCTTGTTCGCCTTCCTTTCACACGCGGAAGCCTTAACCCAAGCGCCTAACTAGTAATAAAGCTGATTCCCTCTAAAACGTTATACCCGCGAAGGTATTCGTTATCACACTCAACGATGAATTGCCGTAAACAAAAGCGGCTAAAACGTGTTTACTGCTCGTTAGACGAGTTAATCAGCTCCCTTACAGTTGCTAGGCTACGCTGGCGGCGGGCTTCCTCGCGATCACGGAGACGGTTGTCGTGCTCGAGTTGTTGACGGGTAGTACGCGGGTCGAGGACTCTGGCTACACCGAGGTTGACGAGACCGGTTGCCTTGCCGAGTTTACGCTGAGCGCGACAGAGCTGATGGATGACCGCCCTTTTCTGGTCTCGCTCTTCCGAAGTGAGTGGCTTGACCTCAGCAAGTTCTCTTAGCAGTCGCTCAGTCGTTCGCACTGCGTGCCGGATTTGACGGTAGCAATCGGTGCGCAACTTGTCGATGTCGGTGGCGTCGATTACACCCAGCCTCTCAAAGACCCGTCGGGAACAGCGTTGTCAACGCGACGACCCCTACGTCCAGCCATCCAATCAAAGAAGCGGCCCGGGCAACTCAGAGCGGACTGCACTACCCCTAACCGCCGAACTCGAAAGCCGGACTGGATCGGGTGCGCCGCTACAGCTGGTGCCTCGTACTTATGCCGACGTTCCCTTGACAGATGTCAGGCGGGTCCGAATTACAGCCAATGACCGGTGCCCGTAGCCCTCTCCGAGGTTGAGCGAAGCGCGGTCAAAAGCGAATCCCCAGCCGGTGCCCGAAGACCTCCTTGAGGTTGAGCGAAGCGCGGTTGCGAGGGGACCAACAAGTGCTACCAAATGACAGGCTCCGGGTGCGCTGGGCCTGTCGTAGCGAAGGTGCGTGGAGTGGTTGTGTTGCTTGCTTGTTGTTGGGTAAAATGCAAAGTGAGATTGATTCCGTTAAGTCTTCGGGCTAACTACGTGCTCTAGGCCTTCCTCTAGGTTCTCCTTAGTGTCGTTCTAGAAGCTGAGCTAACCTATACTAAATGCAAGTGTTTTTCTGTTTTCGTAATCCCTATATATGCATGTTTGTATACTTGTGCAGGTAGCGTTCTGGATTCCGGGCGCCAGGCAGTCTTGCGCAAGCCTGGCGCCAGCCTTCACGCGACGTTGCGCGCGGACTTCTTGTGGCGGCGGAGGCGGCGGCGCTGCAACGCCTGCCTTCCTGGCCACCAGGTACGTGTTCTTCGTGCATGTCTGTTGCTGGCGTACCCGCTTGCGTGGGTGCCAGCAGCAGACATGCTGCATCATGACATTCGCCTTCTCTTCCTCATGCTCGACGCTGCCGTCCTCTGCTGCTGGCAGGTTGCTCACGGTCCCTTGGTGCACACCGAGTGTGATCTCCCCGTCTTCGGCGGTGAGCGCCACGCTGGGCAAGTCGTCGGAATGAGTTGCAATCGATGGCGGCCGCGTTGGCGAGACCGGTGCAGCAGCAACACGGGCCGGTTGCCGGCCAAAGCTTTTCTGTCGCATCGGTGACGGCGACGCGCGAAGGGATGAAGACGAGAGAGACCGATCCAGAGTCGGCACGGACGAGGACCCCGTGATGCTGCCCAGGTTGAGCGTTGGCGTGGGCATTTCAATGAGCTATGGCGAGCAAGAACCTGCGAGCGCAATGCTGTCGCGCGTGTGTGCGTTCGAGATGGAGTTGGATGAGGTATATATGTATTCGGTGGCAAGTTACTCTGAATAAAATGGGATGCTAGCCTTCATTATTCGGTTTCGCTTCCTTCAGGGGTACCGGATAAGAGCCGCTTGCATAAGGCGAGAAGGTTGAGATCTTCTTTACTGAGGCGGATGGTGGAGCTCCACGAGACCCACGTACATGGCCGCGCCGAGGACAGCGCCGATGAACGGGCCCAGGATCGGGATCCAGAAGTATCCGCCGTGCGACGAGAAAACCTTCCAGCCCCAGCCGCCGAAGAGCGTGAGGAGACGCGGGCCGAAGTCACGGGCGGGGTTGAGAGCGTAGCCCGTGTTGAGGCCGAACGACATGCCGATACCCGTGAGCAGGAGACCCACGGCACCAGGGAAGCTGTAGGGACTCGCGGGCTTGTTGATCTGGTCGCACAGCGCGAAGATGCCACCGACAAGCAGGGCCGTGCCGATGACCTCGTTGGCGAAGGCGGCCCAGTTGGGGATTTGTGGGTTCGGGTACGTGGCGAAGATGCCCTGCGTGAACTCGCGCTCCGGGTCCACGATGTCGAGCCACGGGTAGTAGACAATGTAGAGCATCAAGGCAGCAACGAAGGCGCCCAGCGTCTGCGCGATGATGTAGCCCGGGACCTTGCGCCACTCGAAGCGCTTGAAGAGGGCCATCGTCACACTGACCGCGGGATTGAGGTGGCCACCGCTCACGCCGCCGGAGAAGTGGACGCCGAACAGCAGCGCGATGCCCCAGCACAGATTGACGGAGAGGTAGTCTCCGGCAGCTCTCTTGCTGAGCACGAACTGGGCCACAGAGCCATCGCCGATGAGAACAAGGATAAAAGTGCCGACGAACTCGGCCATGTAGGCGCGCATATCCTGGCTGCGAATGGCGTAGGGCGCCAAGCGGCCGTTGCCTTCGAGGTCGGCGTAGCCTCCGTATCCAGGTTTGTACTCGGCCATGCTCGACGAGGGGCTTGAGCGGCTGACTTGGCTTGGTCAAGGCAAATTGAACACTGGACGCTGGATGGCCGGCCGACTTAGATAGCTGCAAGGCTCCGTTTGCAGAGTTATGGGCTTCGCATCTTGTCGATAGCGCTATTGAAAGCCTCATAGGTGCAAGAGCGCAGTCTAATTTGGCATTAGCCTTCTACCTCTGGAGGATACCGTTGGGCTCAGGCCATGGTGCTCAAAGGAAACGCCCCACAGCCACAGAAATAGCTAGGTCATGATGGCCAAGTCATGACGGCCGAGCCGGGGTGGATCCACGATCCTGTGATCAAAGTGATCGAAGTAACTTATGAGGCCTAGACGACACTAAGGTTTCGATGCAAAGAGTACACGTTGTATTGACAGTTTATGCAAGTTCTCTCTCGAAAACTATAGCGTTCTACCGTCTTCCGCTCACCTGCTTACTGCGGCGGGTGGTGCGCCTCGATGAGGCCCACGTAGGTGGCAGCGCCGAGGATACCACCAATGAACGGGCCGACGATGGGGATCCAGAAGTAGCAGCCACGCAGAGTCCACACCTGCCAGCCCCAGCCAGCGAAGAAGGTGAAGAGGCGAGGGCCGAAGTCGCGGGCCGGGTTGAGAGCGTAGCCCGTGTCGAGACCGAAGGCCATGCCAATGCACGTGAGCATCAGGGCCACGGCACCCGGGAAGCTGTAGGGGCTGGCCGGCTTGTTGAGCTGGTCGCCGACCGCGAAGATGCCGCTGACGAGCAGGGCCGTGCCGATGATCTCGTTGGCCAGAGCCGACCAGTTGGGAATCTTCTCGTTCGGGTAGGTAGCGAAGATGCCCTGGGTGGTCAGACGCTCCGGGTCGTGGATGTCGAACCACGGGTAGTACACGATGAAGACGAGGATGGCGGCCGCGAAGGCGCCGGCCGTCTGGGCCACGAAGTAGCCGGGCACCTTGTGCCACTCGAAACGCTTGAACAGGGCCAGCGTGAGGGTCACGGCCGGGTTGAGGTGACCACCGCTCACACCGCCGGAGAAGTGGATGCCGAAGAGCAGCGCAATGCCCCAGCACAGGTTCACCGACAGGTAGTGGCCGGCACCGCCCCCGCCCAGAACGTACTGGGCCACGGAGCCGTCGCCGATGAGCACGAGGATGAAGGTGCCGACGAACTCTGCCAGGTAGGCGCGGAAGTTGGGGTTGTGCACGTGGTAGAAGGGCAGGCGCGAGTTGCTCTCGAGGTCGGCGTAACCGTGCTTGCTGGTGCCGTACTCGGTCATGGTGAGGAGGGTTAGAGGCTCGTTGGAGACTTGGCCGGAAGGAAGAAATGGAAGAATGAGATCGTTTAGCGCCGGCACCTCGGATCTCTCAGAGGAGACCTTGGTTGAAGCCATGTGCTGTCCAGAGGCTGCTGCACTTGCACCCAGCCGTCCGCGGTGAGCTTGAAGCCCCTGAAAAAAGTGTTCGTGTCTCCAACAGCTGCTCGCATCTTCTCGACTGGAGCCACGAGCGACCTCATAGCCGGAGAGGGGCACATGCTTTGCTCCATGCTTGGCAGGAACGGCGCTGGTTGCGACGTCTTATTCGTCATAAGGCAAGAACAAAACAAGCAATACTCCTAGGATATCTGCCAATACACTCGATCACCGAAGCTTTAGCCTAAGATTTTATGAATCTTAACATTCCACTTAGCATTGCAACGGACTTGTATGTGCTTTTGAGTCACCACTTTGCACTGCAGTAGACTTGAGCGCTAGAAGCTCGCCATTGCCTAGGAATCCTAGGCTAGGATATAAGTGCAGGACGTCGGCGATGCATTTGCGACGAGCACCATGTGGCCGTGCCGAGGCCGGCCTGGCAGCCATTATTGGCACGCTAGAAAAGATCCGACCGAGTGGGGCGGACCAAAGGCTGACCCGGCTTCAAGATGGCCAGATGCGCTTGGGACATGGGAAATTGGACTGGACCGGCACCTCAAGACTCGGGCAAATGGAACTTCCCGCTGCAACTCGCTTCGCGCTGCCATGCTGGGCTTCCTCTACTGACAGCGGACTGGAATAGGGACCAATACCACAGACAGCTTCAACAACTGTACTTAGTACACCGCTCAGTCTGACGAAAGTTACAATGAGTTTAAAAGCAGCAATGTTATGTACTTCGCTGTTGCAAGACATTTCCATTGTGGGCACTGCTCTTCCCTTCAAGAGGCTCTCGTAGCTTCACGTGTCAATTGCGGGCTGACACTGGTGGCCATGTAGATTCGGTGACGCGACAAGTCCGACGAATTTTATAGTCCACGAAAAAAGGGACCATCTCTCGCCGAGGTGATCTTCAGCGGTCATACAGTGCTGACTAAAAGCGCTTGGACAGCCTTCAGTCCAGCTGGGCTGAGAAAGACCGCCGCCTTGGTCGGCTGATGGATGTCGGAGCTGCACCACCGCGTCGCTTTACTGCGCTCTTGGACAAGGTTTGCAGCTCACCGAACAGGGATGGCCGTTCAAGAAAAATCGTCAATCTCGACAATTTACTGTCTGTACCTAGTATTCGATCGACCCTACAGTTTTTTTTTACTGTCATTATTACGCTATTGCCATTTTTCACGTAGGATTGCTGCAGGTGTTGCACTGTGACGCAGGCTCTACCGTTTCTGTTCGCGAGCTATTGTGGATTAGATCGAGTAACTCATCGCTTCACCACCAGGCTGGTCATCCAGCATCTGAGGCCGGCTGGCAATTTTTCAGGAGGTGTCAACATGTGGACGCATCCAGCCTCTGCTCCAGTTGTGTCTCTGATGTTGCCCTCTATCGCCTCCTTCAACCAGAAGCCCGAAGTCTCTCTCACCAACCCAACTTGCTCGAATCTTGAGATCTCGAACCAGCAATTCATTCTCCATTTGACATTCTACCGGTCTCAGCTCCACTACCAACAACTTCAACGACTATGTCTGAGTACGGATCCCTCAAGCCTGGATACGCCGACCTCGAGGGCAACCCGCGACTTCCGTTCTACGCTATCGCTAACCCTGATGTCCGCGCCTACTTGGCCGAGTTCGTCGGCACCTTCATCTTGGTACTCATCGGCGACGGCTCCGTGGCCCAGTACGTTCTGGGTGGTGGTGACGCCGGCCACTACCTGTCCGTGAACCTGGCCTGGGGCATTGCGCTGCTCTTCGGCATCCACTTCTCCGGCGGTGTGAGCGGTGGCCACCTCAACCCCGCCGTCACGCTGACCCTCGCTACCTTTGGCCGATTCGAATGGTACAAGCTGCCCGGTTACTTCATCGCCCAGACCCTCGGTGCGTTTGCGGCCGCCTGGGTGGTCTTCATCGTGTACTACCCGTGGTTCGACGTCCAGGACCCTGAGCGTGCCACCACGCAGGGCATCTTCGCCACGTACCCGAACGAGCAGATCCCCAACTGGTCCGGACTGGTCAACGAGATTGTCGGTACGGCCCTGCTCCTCAGCGGCATCTTTGCGGTCGGTGACCAGCTCAACAAGCCGGCCAGCCCGTACACGTTCCCGGCCGCTGTCGCTCTCATGCTGACCTGCGTTGGCATGGCCTTCGGTCTCGACACCGGTTACGCGCTTAACCCGGCCCGCGACTTTGGCCCTCGCCTCTTCACCTTTTTCGCTGGCTGGGGCTGGAAGGTGTTCACGGCCCGCAGCTTCTACTTCTGGATCCCTATCGTCGGCCCCTTCATCGGCGGCCTGCTCGGAGCTGGCCTGTACGTCGGTCTCATTGAGAACTTCCACCCGCGCGAGTAAGTCGCGGTTTGTTAGACATGTAGCAATTACGACTCCAGTCCTATCTAGCTAGATGTCTCCTGCAAATGCATCAGTTTTCGTTCATTACTTGCTTCAACCTCACCATTTTGTTGTCAAAAAAAGATTTTGATAAGGAAACTTGTCCGTAGCCTATTTGTTCAATTGGTCAGTTGTCAAAACAGTAGTAGCCTTTGAGGAGACCGACAGCGATGGATCTTATCGTCGGCATTGACCTGGGCACGACGTGCTCGCGCGTGGGCGTGTGGCGCAATGAGCGCGTGGAGATCGTCCCTAACAGACAACAGGCCTACTGGACGCCGTCATGTGTGGCGTTCACAGAGACGGCGCTGCTCGTTGGTGAGGCTGCGAAACACCAAATGGCTACAAACTGGGAGAACACGGTCTTTGACTTGACGCAACTGATCGGCCACAAGTTCTCAGAACTGCGAGAAAGTATCACTCACTGGCCGTTTAAGGTGGAGTGCGGGCCGGAAGATGCACCTCAAGTGGTCGTTCAATACAGGGGGGAGACCAAAAAATGCCAACCGGTGGAGCTCAGGGCCATGCTGCTGTACGAGATGCGGAAGATAGCCGAGATCTATCTGGACCAAGAGGTGACGAAGGTGGTGTTAACAGTTCCCGCTATCTTCAACTATTCCAGCGTCAGGCGATGAAGGACGCCGGTGCTATCGCCGGACTCGACGTGATACGCTTCGTCAACTCGGCAACAGCAGCTTGTATCGAGTATGGGTTCAACTCTCTCGTCGGCAGGAGGGGTGAGCTGAATGTGCTCGTTGTCGATCTTGGGGCCAGCTCCCTTAACGTCTCCCTCGTGGACGTTGAAGACAGCACTTGTTTCGAGGTGCTGTATGGCAAATCCAGGTGCTGCTTGCTGCTTTTGTGGCAAATTGAATTCTGTCTGCTATTGTTTTGCTTAACTCTAGCTGCCTCAATCCTCTCTGCTCGTCTTCTACATGTAGTACCTTGGGCACGCCCCCTGTACTCGAGGAGGGCCGTTGTAGGCTGCTAGAATGCATGTCGATTGCGCTGTGTTGATTCCCACGGTTGCAATTGGCTGTAGAGTGTTGGTGCTCTTCATCATCATCGCTCCAGAGTGCTGGTGGCGATTGCTCGCCGATTGCCAGTCAGCTCAGAGTGCTTGCGATGATTGCTCTTGATTGTGCGTGCTGCCGTGGAATGCAGGTAGTCGACTTGAGTGTTGTTCATGCAACATGCAATGCGATGCAAGAGGAGCATGGCTGTAAGAATCCCCACAGTGCCCCCCAAGCCTTGCTTACTCTTGCAGAGCAGCATGCGCGGCGCGAAGTCCGTTGGACGAGCTCTCCGCAACGAACGCAGCCACCTTGGCTGGTACGTCATTGAACAGCTCCTCGAGGCCTTCGTAGGAGTTCTCAGCATCCTCGAAACCCTGCCAAGAGACCTCCAATTCCCAACGCGACAGCTCATCATTGTAGCGCGCGTCGCAAAACCGCTCCACGTTGAGGAGAAGCCCTTGGTTGGAAACATGCTGCACCATCTCTTCCGTGATCTCCAGGCTTGAGTCCGCGTAGAATTTCAAACGGGAGCCGTGTACATCATGGCGGGCTTTGGTGATGAGGTTCTCGATGATGAAGGAATGCGAAAGCGCTTCGATCACCCTGAAGGGCCCCACCCACCGAACCATGAGTTTGTTGCCTGGCAGCCGAGCGTCCACCCGAGACCACAAAACAAAGTCTCCTTCCGAGAAGTTGCATGGGGCTCCTTTCTTAGCGGCCATTTGCTGCAGGCGGCGGCGCTCACGGATGTCTGCCACCTCTTTGTGCATCTGCTGCAGACTGTGACGGAGATCGTCAAGCCGCTTCACAATGGCCGGCTTGCTCAGGTCGACGTCAACTTGCTCGTCGACGTGGCAGCGATGCGGATTCCAAATCACATCGAGTGCACTGCTGGGTGGCAACCCCGTAAAAAGCTCAACAGGGGCCTTGTCACCCAATGATGGTAGCTGCGTGTGATTCAGGTTGGCTTGGACCACCGGAAGAAGGTATGGCCACTCCTTGGTGTCCAGTTGATACTCCATGAGAAGCACCCTTAGCACCTGCAGCACATCACGGTTCACGCGCTCCACAGTACCGTTCACCCACGGGCTGTATGGCGGCGTGAAGTCCTGCTTGCTTTTCAACCTGCTGCTGAGAAGTTCCAACACCGAGTTGCGAAAATGGGTGCCACAATCCGACTGCCAGGTTTCTGGCGATCCGAAACGCTTATACCAATCCATGATGGCTTCAGCGGCGACGAAAGCAGTCGGAGAGCTGCAGGCGAAAAGCTCACAAAAATGCGTCAAGTCGTCCTTCAGGACGAGCACATAGCGTAGGTCCCCATGGCTCAGCGTCAACGACAGGAAGTCCCAGTGTAAGACTTCGTTGCGTTTGCTGCACTTCAGCGTAGGCCCCCATGGGCGTTGAATGACGTGAGGCCCCTTCACATGCTTACACAGTAGACACGAGCGAATAAACCGCTTGATAATGCCCAGGGCATCATCCAAAGCGAAGCGACTCATTGCATTCAGCATCGCCTGTTCCCCTCGGTGTCCCTGAGAACCAGCATGGGCTACGATCAAGATGCGTGTCAGCAAGCGCTTTGCTGCCGAAGGGATCCACGGCTTGCCGTCGAGACAAATCAGGCCATCCACCACTGTGTGGTTTGGTGGCGCCGATCGTACGTGCCTCTGCTGCGCTTCATCAAGTGTGTCACGCGAAGGCCAATCAAATGCGTCATCCTCCAGTGGTCGGAGCTGCGAGACATCCTGCGCGCTACGGGTGCGCACATAGTTGATCTTCTTTGCCGCCTGACTGCCGTCCCGCACACGCCACCACCGGGAAACGATATCCGCCCACAGGTTGTTTTCGCCTGGGATGTGTTCAATCGTGTAGATGTACCCAGTTAGGCGCATGGCCCAACGCTGCAGCTTCGACTTGACGTGCTTCTTAAGCTCCTTGTCTGGGGCGAAGATTGCAATCAGGTTCGCATGATCACAGTACAGCCGGAAGCCATTTGCTCTCTGCAGCAGATACTCCAACGTTGTGCACGCTTGCACAATCGGAAAGGCCTCCTTCTCCACGATACTCCAATTAGCCTGCGAGTCGCGAAACATTCCCCCTTTGCATACGAGCAACTGATGTTGTTGCTCATGGATGGGCACGTCGCTCTTCCAGTTAGCAACCTGCGTCACTACAATGGCATACCCCACATCGCTTGCGTCCGAGAACACACAGATCTGCTGGTCGGGGTCTGGGAACGCGAGCGGAGTTGACGTGCTGATGCGGTCCAGCAATGCCACATAAGCTGCCTTCTCCTCCTCATTCCAAACCAACGGAATCCGTTGTGCCTGCAGCCGACGCCTGCTTGTGCCTTTCAGAGCTTCGTCGAGCTTGTTCTGCAATGGTGCCGCGTGCCGCGCGTAGTCCACAATAGAGTCACGAAGCCAGTTTGCGGCACATAAGAAATACTGCAGGTCTGCTGCTGTCTCGGGTAGTGGCAGCGCCGTCAGTGCATCGAGTCGTTCTGGATCATGGGCGACACCGTCTCCACTGATTAACCTTCCACACCATTTCGCCTGTAGCTGGAACAGCTTGCTCTTCATGATGTTGAGCTTTAGGTTGAAATCCCGGAGCAGCTCAAAGAACTTCCGGAGTGCCTGCAAAAACTCCTCAACAGTCTTTGCGAAGAGAATCACATCATCGATCCAGATGAGCACTGCGTTGTAGAGCAACGGGTCGAACACGAACTGCATCTGGTTCTGGAAATGCAATGCACTATCAGTGGCGCCTTGCGGCACTCTGGCAGGGGTGTAGATGCCGTCGGGGGTCATGAAGCTGAACATCTCGCGTGAATCCTCATGTAGACCCATCTGCCAAAAGCCCTTGTGCAAGTCAAAGCTTGCGAATCCACACGATCCACGGACAGAGCTGGTCACCACCGACAGGTTCGGTGCCGTTCCAGCAATAGGCACCGTCATTGCATTCACCCTACGATAGTCCACAGTCATCCGGAATTCCCCTTGCGTGCCAGGTTTCTTCACAGGAACGACCGCAGATGCCCAGCGGCTCGAGTTGTTCTTGCGAATGAGCCCCCTGTCCTCCAGCTCCTTGGTGTATTCCCGAAGGAACTGCTGCTGCAGCGGCGGATAGGTGCGAGCCTTGCACCGATATGGCACCGCATCCGCCCTCAACTGAACGCGCAGCGGTTCCACACGTGCCGGCTCTCCAGTCTCCAACTCAGCACGAAACACATCGCTGAACTCCGTCACTAGGTTGGTCAAAGTTTCTGCATGCTCGGCAGGAAACCCATTGGACACTGCGTCCGTCACCATGGTGCGTAAGCGCTCTGCGTGCGCTCCAGCGTCAATGATACCAAACGGAATATCCGGTGGAAGCCCATCATCCGAGTCGTCCAAGTTTGGCGACACGGCTAGCTGCTCTATCATCCGGCCCATGTCAATTCCGAGTGAGCGCAGCGTCATCTTGCCCAGCAAGAACTCATCGGTATCTGCATCCAATACCGTGCACGGAACTTGATACAGATTGACAGGTCCGGCTGCTGTGTTGATACGCAGGTCAAGGTGTGCTTCCTCCGTGCACACCGTGACTCGACCGTCATACATCTCCACATGTTGAGGCACTGCAAGCGGTTCCAATCTGGCGTCGCTCTGCAGCTCCACCAGGTCGTTGATCACACGTCGCGGCACGACGTTGGCATCTGCGCCACTGTCCGGGCAAAAGGGCACGTCGATGAGATCGTTCAGGCGAACGGACTGGCCGTCACCCGCTCCATATCCTCGAAGGCGCCATCGCTTCACTTGCCTACGGCTGCTGCGCATCTCGTTCATCTTCTGCCGAGCGCTCTCCTTCTCTTCGTCGCTGGCTGTCGGGCAGTCGTCGAGCCAATGCGGGCCTTTGCATACCCAGCAGCCTGTGCGCGGTGGCTGCCGCTTCTGGGGCTTTGGGGCTGCGGAGGCTGCAGCTCCTTGCTTACTCTGCTCAACCCTCGGCCTGTTGTCCGCGTGGGCTGTCGGTTTTGCATATGATGCAGTTGCCTTCACGGCTGGAGCCGGCCTCTTGGCGTCCTTACCCTTGCCAAACTCCTGCCTGAGATAGTGATAGTGCTGTTGTAGCCGGGCGCGCTGCAAGACGAGAGGATAGAGCTTCACGCAGCTCGTGGCAGCCTCTCGATGCTCGAGCTTCACCATGCGCTGAATCTCGACTCGCAGCTCGTCGGGTTGCAAACTGTTGATGAGCAGCTTGCATCGCTGCTTCATCCGGGGTTTGAAGAAAGGATCTGTCTCCGGGCATACCCCGAGCTGTGCAGTCAATCCGTTGTCTTCAATGATGCGGTCAAAGTCGGCGAAGTAATGCAGGATGCGGGCATCACAATCGTCAATGCGCATGTTCATCTTCAGTCGGTCGCGAAAGAGACGATCCAAATCCGGTACATGAGCATTCTTCAGGTGGTTGCATCTTCTCTCGATTTCGGCCAACAATTCAGCGTCGGTCACCTGGGCCACGGACTTGTACAGGACGTAACGGGCGATCACGGCGAGGATGTCGACGTCGAAGCACGACTTCACGCTGGCACAGATGCGGTCTGGGTTCTCCCCCGTGGTTGCGCAGCGCTCGGCAATCTTGTCTACGTAGCGCTTCCGTTCCCGAGTCCAAGTGACAAGTGACGCCTGGTCCCACGACTTCAACTTCGGAGCCGTGATGAACTCGTACACGGGCTGCGGCACGCTCATCTCGACGTCGCCGTCGCTGTCCAAGCGGTAGCCTCCACTCATGGCTGGTGCGAGCGAACTTGGCCTGAGCGCGCAACGGAAGATGCGTTACTGCGTGCGGTGCGGTGCGGTGCGATGCGAAGACTTGAAAGCCAAAGAATTCTTTATGGCAAATCCAGGTGCTGCTTGCTGCTTTTGTGGCAAATTGAATTCTGTCTGCTATTGTTTTGCTTAACTCTAGCTGCCTCAATCCTCTCTGCTCGTCTTCTACATGTAGTACCTTGGGCACGCCCCCTGTACTCGAGGAGGGCCGTTGTAGGCTGCTAGAATGCATGTCGATTGCGCTGTGTTGATTCCCACGGTTGCAATTGGCTGTAGAGTGTTGGTGCTCTTCATCATCATCGCTCCAGAGTGCTGGTGGCGATTGCTCGCCGATTGCCAGTCAGCTCAGAGTGCTTGCGATGATTGCTCTTGATTGTGCGTGCTGCCGTGGAATGCAGGTAGTCGACTTGAGTGTTGTTCATGCAACATGCAATGCGATGCAAGAGGAGCATGGCTGTAAGAATCCCCACATGCTGGCGACGACTGGAGATGCAAGTCTTGGTGCTAAGGAGTTCGATAGCCGGCTCGTAGAACGCTTGGCGGCCGAGTTCCAGAGAAGGCACCACAAGGACCTTCGCTCCGATTCCTGTGCGATGATGCGTCTGCGTACGGCTTGCGAGCACGCTAAAAGGGCGCTGTCTTCGTCGATGGAGGCGTTCGTTGAGCTGGATGCACTACACGATGGTGTTGATTTTTACTCAATGATCCGACGCGCGAGGCTAGAACTTTTGTGCGCTGACTTGTTTGACAAGATGCTGAGGCTCGTGGAGAGGCTGCTGAGAGAGGCCAGACTGAGGAAGGACCAGGTGGATGATATCGTGCTCGTGGGTGGATCGACTCACATTCCAAAGGTGCAACAAACACTGAAAGACTTCTTCAATGGGAAAACGCTATCTCTCCGTCAGGATGGGGCTGCAGCATTCGGTGTCGCTTTACAAGGCGGCGTTCTGGGTGGTCTACCATCGCCAAAGCTGGATGAATATATGCTACTCGATACAGCATCGATGGAGTTCGCAGTGGAGATAGATAACTGCATGGTGAAGGAAGTGCTGGTCGCAAAGAACAGCACACTCCCAATGCGAAAATCGCGGACGTTCTCGACGGCCAACGCTAACAAGTCGACGATGCTGATCAAGGTACTCGAAGGGAGGCTGCAAGAGTGACAACCAACCGCCTGTTGTGTGAGTTTGAGATGGACGGCATTACGATGACGCCTCGCCGCTTATCGGATATCGAAGTTGCAATTGATGTGGACGCGAATGGCTCCCTGACGGTGTCGGCAGTGGAGAAATCGACTGACAAGGAGAAAAAAGTCACGATCAACTGCAGTCGCCTGTCGACGTCGGAGCTCGAGCGTATGCGCTCGAACATCGAGGCAATGTTTCTGGATCCGGAGGAAGAACTGCGCATCCAATCGAAGTCGGTGTTGGAGCGATACGCGAATTCAGTTTGCAGCTCTGCGGCTAAGCGGATCGCTAAGCTCAAGCGGTCTCTTGCGAAAGAGTACACTATCGAGAGCAGCGCAATGGAGACACTGCATTGGTTGGACACGAATCCATCAGCCAAGAAGGAGCACTTCGATGCCAAGAGGCAGAGGCTGGGAGAAATGGCGACTCCATCCGGGCAGAGAAATTCTGGCGCCGAGGCAGCTTAGTGCAGGAGGTGGCTTTGTGTGCGAGACTTTTATGGATTCGTTTGGTGCAACCAGAAGGTTTAGTTCACGAGTGGGTGGCGATGAATATCTTGCTTGCTTGAAAATTATTATATGCTGCAAGCCCATCGTGTGTGTGTGTGTGTCTGTGAGAACCAAAACAACTTCCGAAGTATTTGTCTTTGTTGCCTACAGACCAATTGAACGGGACTTCGTGTGATTTGAACTGTGAGCTTCTATACGGAAGTTTTTCTTTTTAATAAATTAGAGTTTCCATATCGTCAGAAACCCCTACTTTAGTAGGAGCGCGGCTGGAAATTCTGTGCGCTGACTTGTTTCACAAAATCATAGGGCTTGTCGAGAAGTTGCTGGGAGACGCAAAGCTGACGAAGGACAAGTGGATGAAATCGTGCTCATGAGCGGATCGACTTGCATTCCAAAGGTGCAACAAATACTGAAGAATTTCTTCCACGGCAAGACACTATCGAGGCCGGACATTTTCTACATCTCGCGATAACCAATCGACCATGCGAGTCGAGGTGCTTGAAGAGGAGGACAACGAACAAACGCCTGCTTCACGAGCTCCAGATGGACGGTATTCTGCCGATGCCTCGTCGCTTATCGGAAACTGTGGTAACTTTTCATGCTGATGGAAATGGTTCTCTTACAGTGCTCCATCGGCCAAGAAGGAGCATTTTTAAGCCGAGAGACAGAAGCTCGGACAAGTGGCCACGCCTTCCACGCACGGAACTTCGGGAAGGGCTGCCTAGTGCAGACTATGCTCTTTATGAATCCGCTTGGTGCTATCGGGAGGATTTATTTCGTAAGTAGGTGGCGATGAATACTCGCATGTTCGACACAATAATGATGCGGCCCATCGTGTACTTCGTGCTGGTAAAGAGCTGCTTGTCGAACTAAAACTACAAGTTTGTCGTTGTTGGCGTCAAACCACTTGAACGCCTGTGTATTTCTACACACAAGTGTTTGGCAGTGAAGAAGATCCCAATTGATAAGAAGAAGACGTGTGCTGCAAAGCGCACCTGCAACATCCAAGTTGAAGTGGAAGATCCGGCAGTGTCGTACGTACCATCTTTCCGGTACATCTCTCCTGATTCCGATCACTCGGAAGAATCCTCATCAAGCCTCAAGTCCCCCATCCATCGCCATGCTGCGCTGCTCGCTGCTCTGCTCGGCGCTGCTGGCGCTGGCCCTCTCCACCTCGGACGCGGCCGTGCTGCGGGTGCCCATGCGCAAGCGCAGTGACGACGAGTTCGTGGCCTCGCTGCTGCACGACGTGCACGCGCTCAACCGGCCGGTCGTGTGGGCGCCTGAGGCCGACGCGGCCGACGCCTTCTCCTCAGCGCGGGCCGCCGACGCGGACGCCGTCCAGGGCACGGCCAACGTGATCATCCGCGACTTCCAGAACGCGCAGTACTACGGGCCATCTCCATCGGCACGCCGCCGCAGCCCTTCGCCGTCATCTTCGACACGGGCTCGAGCAACCTGTGGGTGCCCGACAAGAAGTTTGGCTCGCACAACGTGTACGACCACGACGCATCCAGCACGTACAAGGCCAACGGCACGGCCTTCGACATCATGTACGGCAGCGGGCCCGTATCGGGCTTCCTGTCGCAGGACACGCTGGCGCTCGGAGGCCTCACGGTGCCCGACCAGTTCTTCGCCGAGGTGAACGTCACCAAGGGTCTTGGCCCGGCCTACTACCTGGGCAAGTTCGACGGCCTCTTCGGCCTGGCCTTCGACACCATCAGCGTTGACCACCTCAAGACGCCCTTCCACCGCATGATCCAGCAGGGCCTGCTGGACGAGCCCGTCTTCGCCTTCTACCTGGGCGACCAGAAGGACGGCGAGCTCACGTTCGGCGGCACGGACAAGGCCCACTACAAGGGCGAGCTCGAGTACGTGGATGTGACCAGCGCCACCTACTGGTCGGTCAAGCTGGACGCCGTCGAGGCCAAGGGCCAGCAGCTCACGGAGGTCAACAAGGCCATCGTGGACTCGGGCACGTCGCTCATCGCCGGCCCCAAGGACCAGGTGGCCAAGCTGGCCGCGCTCGTGGGCGCCCACAAGTTCATCATGGGCGAGTACCTCATCAGCTGCACGGCCGCCGCGCCCGACATCTCGTTCGTGCTCAACGGCAAGAAGTACACGCTGACCAAGGACGAGTACACGCTCAAGAGCGGCCCCATCTGCCTCTTCGCCTTCATGGGCATCGACATCCCGGCCCCGCTGGCCCGCTGTGGATCCTCGGCGACGTGTTCATGCGCAAGCACTACACGGTCTTCGACTGGGGCACCGACTCCCGCAAGCCGCGCGTCGGCTTCGCGCTGGCTTCGTAAGCGGATTGGAGGCTCTTTACCTTAACCTGAACGGATCTTCGCTGTGAAGGTGCGTCATGGTGAGGGATGTAATCCTGTATGAACTCCGCGCAGGCTGTCCCTGTTAGAGACTTCGCCAACCAGTGTGTTGGTCCTGTTGAAATGCTCGAAATGGCGCTTTTGAACCCTCTATTTCTGTCTTGTGTGTGTGTTGCCATGTGACTTGTGCGTTTCAGTCAGGTTCCTATCAACGATGAGCAAGGCTAAGCAACCAACTCCACGCAGCACCGTCGGGTCACCTAAGGCCACTCCCCGCGGTGATGTGGATCCGTCCTGCCTGCTCAACTCAGCGTGCTGGTACTGCAGGCAGACGCGCTGGAACACGACGAAGCGGTTCGTCTCGAGCTGAAGCGCAATGGATTCGTGGTAAAGCAGCAAGCTCTCGTGAATTTGTCGATGGACGCAGCACGTCAGTTCGCTCTCGAGGTTTGCAACCCACACAGCGCGATGTACCGATCGCCGGCGCCTGTGGAGTCGGAAGGTAGCGGCCAACCTGAAGGCCATGCAGGGTGTCGCAACTGCCCACATTCCTGTTGTTACTGATGCTCACAGCAGCTCGGAGACAGCAGCTGACGACGACGAGGTCGCGGAGTATGCTATTCACGCTCTGGCCAGTGGCCCAGCTCTTGTTTTGGGGGTCGAGAGGCCGAATGCAGTCGCAGAACTACTGCAGCTTGTTGGTCCAGCTGATCCTGCTGCCTGGCCAGAGAGCTCTAGTGCTTGTCTTCGAGCTCGATTCGCGAAGGACGCACCTCGGAAACTCGGTCTCCGCTGTAGCGCCCAAGAGTCGACAGCGTCGAGCGAGCTGGCCTTCCTGATGGCACATTCCGGCAACAAGGCCCACGCTCACCCTCACCCTCAAGGCCAAGCCGCGGTCATGCCGATGCCAAGTGGTGGAGCTAGCCCAGGAAAGTCAGCGGCCATGGGCCTGGATCAGCTACTCAACTTCCTGTTCCCGGAGCACTTGCAGCACCCGAACTCAGCTGGTCGACTCTTCGTCTTTGGGCTGTACGGGCCGCTGGACGCGCACTCGAGGCTTCGCAGCGGTGAAAAAGGTCTACATGTTGTGACCGACCGCGAGCTCACGACCATGTCGGCGCGCATGGAGCGCGAGGACATCCTCGCGGTCTACGGCATGCGCTCGCTGTCTCAAGAAGAGGAGGAGGAAGTCGTGCGTCAAGTGGATCACCTGCTTAAGAAGTTCCCTCAGTACACACCGCGCGACATCGAGAAGTTGTTCGCCCCGCTGCCTCGCGACTCGGACGGCAACATGAGCTTCCACGACATGCAGCGCGCCGTGCTCAAGGAGCGACTGCGGCGCGTCGTGTGCATGAAGGAGCGGCTGCATCCGGCGCTGGCCGAGCCCGTGCGCAACCAATTCGCGCGCACGCTGACGCGTCTGTCGGCCAAGAAAGACGGCGGCCTCGTGAACGGCGCGCCGTCCAGCTTCTTTCCTCAAGGACGTGGGGCCACCAACGTGGAGAACGCGGCGCTCGTCTCGCGCCTGCTGAGCACGCGCGCCTTCCAGATCTGCCAAATGGAGGACGGCAACTCGCCCGAGCTCACACAGAACGTGCGGCTGCTGCGGCCCGACAAGGCCCAGAAATGTGTCGAGCGTGAGCCTTGGAACCCGAACTGCCAGAAGCGCAGCCAGCCCGGCCGACAGTAACGATGATACATTGATCCATAAGGCCTTAAATGCACTGCAACACGTTGAAGTCGCATTTTTACCAACCACATCGTTTATTTGTCTTTTTGACCAATGAGGACAGGTGGCCGTTGACACGCTTGGCCAGTGTCCAAAATGCCATTCGCGCAGATAGTGCTGGGGCCGCCCGGCTCGGGCAAGACGACGTACTGCAATGGCATGCAGCAGTTCCTGCAGGCTAACCGCCGGGACGTGGCCGTCGTCAACATGGACCCGGCCAACGAGCAGCTGCCGTACGTGGCCGACGTGGACGTGGCCGAGATGATCTGCCTCGAGAACGTCATGGAGGAGCTCGACCTCGGCCCGAATGGCGGTGCGTACTTCTGCCTGCCTGTCAATAGGGGCTTTAGCTTAAAGTTATGTGATGTTTATTCATTGATACAACGTGCTTGCAATGACCTGACAGGACTCGTGTACTGCATGGACTACATCGACGTCAACTTCGACTGGCTGGAGGACAAGCTGGCGGCGCTCAAAGACAAGTACGTGTTGTTCGACTTCCCCGGCCAAGTGGAGCTCTACACCCACGAGAACAGCGTGCACAGCATCCTGCACAAGCTGCAGAAGCTCGGATACAAGGTGGGAGGAGCTCTTGTGTCTCCTTGGTACAATAAAGTGGAGACTGTGGGCTGACTGACAAGCTGGTGTGCCTGAATTGGTTGGTGCTTAGTTGGCTGTAGTGCATCTCGTGGACGCGCACCACTGCACTGACAGCTCCAAGTTCGTGTCGGTAGTCATGCTGAGCTTGTCGTCCATGGTGCGGCTCGAGCTCCCGCACATCAACGTGCTGTCCAAGATTGACCTCATGCAGCAGTACGGCAAGATCGGTACGTTGTCAGCATCACTGGTCTAGGCGCAACCTCTCTCTTTCTGTAGACTGACGACTTTTGTGCTCTACAGCGTTCAACTTGACTTCTACACGGACGTCCTGGATCTGCGCTACCTGCTGGATCGCCTGGACGAGCCGGATGACGCGGAAGACGAAGACCAGATCTCGCTGGAGCCGCGGCATACAACGGTCTCCAACTCGCGACTCGCAGAGCGTTTCCGCCGCATGAACGAGGCGCTGGTCGACGTCATCGAAGACTTCAGCCTTGTGAGCTTCCTCCCGCTGCAGATTCAGGATCCGGCGACTCTGCAGAAGCTCGTGGCTGCTATCGACAAGGCCAGCGGCTTCGTCTTCACTGGCGTGGACTTCCAGACCGCTGTCGTCAAGGACTACGCGTTCGGAGACCAGAGCGCACCTGACGTTCAAGAGAAATACCTCGACCAGTAGCAGGCAGGCACAGACGCTGCTTGCTTCCTTGCTCAATCCTTAAAAGATCCATTGTATTACCCGCTCTCACTCTCTCGGTTTGCTCTGCTCTGCTTGTCGCCTCGGCTTGGCCTGCTCAGCAACCCACAGGCCACACCTGTGATCGTTTCAGTCTGCATATTATGCTGCTGAGCCGAGCCCTGTATAATGACGGCCGCCTCTTATGTCGCGAACGTCTTGTCTTACCTATCGCTGTGATGGACCCGGGTGCTGTGTCTAGCCGGACAGCACTCGCCCTGGCTTAGAAGAAAATGCCGCCCTCCTCTTCCTCCGCTGTCTCGTCAACGTTGCTGAGATACTGCTCGTACGTGGACGACGTCGGATGCAGCGAGGGCATCCCGCCGTGGACAACGAGCTCATGGACATCGAGTTGCGCACACCTAAGCCGCCTCCCATGCCGCCCAGCCCCCTACCGGCAATGCCACGACCTGCCAACGAATTTGCTGTGCTGGGCTGCGGCGTCTCCTCTGTTGTCGACTCGTCGCCCTCTGCCAAACTCTCGAAGGGGGACGTCTTCATTCCTTCGAAGCTGCCGTCGCTCATGTAGCCCAGGTTCCCCGACGGCCGGTTGAATCCAGCCTCTTGTCTCTGGAACGACAGGAGCCCGCCACTACAACATCAAACAGAAGCAACAACACATCAGTCGAGCATATAACAAAATGCCAGCAAATGAATGTTGTAGTAGCTACCTGCTCGTAACATTGCGATCGAATAGCCGCAAATCATTCATGGAGAAGTTGCGCTTAGCAGCGGTGGAAACCTTGGTCATCGCGTGCACAATCTCCATCACCTGATCCACATCATTCACGAAGTATTTTGCTGCGCTGGGTTTCTTGCCCACCGTCACCGTGAACATGTTTGGACGGCTGCGAGCATCCTCCAAGTACTGGAACATGAACTCGTCCGACAGATCATCGCCCATACACAAGATGAAGTCGACATACTGGCCACTCGTAGACTCGATCGTGGACATCACGCGGTCAACAATCACGCCCTTGTCAACTCCCTCCGGGCGCACTTCAAGATAGTCTGTACCAGTCACAACCTCCACCTGGAAATGCTCCAACACTTGCAAGAGCTGGTCGTGCAACTCCTTTGCCTGCAGCTGGCCGAACTCCGGGTCAGCATCACGGTACTGCCACAGTAATGCACTGCCCTTCAGCTCAATGTACGTGCCGTGTGTGCGCTGCGTATAAATATCCATGACGGCGTGCGTCACATCCTTCCACGAGTCGTCAAAGTTGTCCTTCGTGCACAACCACACGCCTTCCTCCACGTCACTCACCAAACTGTTGGAGCTGCTACTACTCGACGGCGGTGCCGCGGCACTGCCAGTGTTAGTGTTTGTGCCAGTGCCCCATTTATACAGGTAACCGTGCTCAGCAGCAAGTCCCAAGCCACGCACTGAGCCCAACGTCTTCTCCAGATCCGCACGCTCCTTACCGCTCAGCACAAATACTGTGTTGCGCGGATCCGCACACAGTAAAGTCAAGGACGCGAGAAGATTTGACGACGCCTTCGGGGTTTCCGTCTTGGACACAAATGCGTTCTGCTCGTTGCCCGTGATATACTTCGAGAAATTGTGGGTTCCAGCAGACTCCTCTAGTGTAAGCGTGTTGCCGTAGTCAAAGAATATAACGCGACGGAACGTCTCGCGGTATGCCTTTGCCACGACGTCAGTTTCCAGCATCTTAAAACCAGCGTTGAACTCCAACATTCGGAAGCCCAAACCAAGACCGTAGCCCATGTACTCGCCCTCCGCGGTTTGCTTCTTTGTCCGCTTCAGGTCCACAAGGATACGCTCCGCCCACTTCGTACGAGAATTCGTCGTGATATACTCCAAATCTTTCCGGTGACGCGCGATCCGCTCCTCGTCCGACATGGTCAACGCAAGTTCCATAGCTTGAAGGATCTCCTCGCGTTTCCAGGGGTTAACAGCAACGCTGCCCGTGAGCACGCGGCTGCTTCCCGAAAACTCGGACACGATCACAACGCCAGGCGACTGGGCCAGCTCGTGCGCGTAAATAAACTCGAACGGGTAGAGGTTGACAGCATCGCGAACGCACGTAGTGAGGAGCACATGGCCCACACGCCAAAGCGGTAGTCTAGAGGCCATGTCCGTGTTCTCCACTTCCGAATACGCAAAGATCGGTTCCTTGCCGCCCCCGCAAAAACGGTCATTGATACGCTTCATGTGTGCCAAGATCTCCGCCCGAACGCTGTCCTTCTCCGGCGTCGGATTGGACGTGTCCCAGATACCGATCTGCACGAACTGCACCTTATCCACGTACTGCGGATGTTGAGCCAAAAAGAACTCGATCGCACCAAGCTTGAGCAGAATACCCTTCAGTCGCTCCACGCGGTCAACACTCACAAACACCTTGCGCTCGCTGCTCTTGTACTTTGCTGCAAGCACCGCCGCATCCTGCTCCACCTGGGCGCTAGCATTAATCCGGTCCATAAATGACGGCTCAATACCAATATGGCTTATAGTCAGCATGACCATGCGGCCATTGTACTCGACGCCAATGTAGCCACCCGGCTGCGCGCTATACTTAAGTCCGAGGATGCGGCGACAGCTCGTCAGGAAGTGACGCGCATGCTCGTACAGGTGGAAACCAATGTGATCCGCAGCCAGCACACCACGCAGCAAGTCCGCACGCATCGACAGTGTCCGGAAGATCTCCGAGCTCGGGAACGGAGTGTGCAAGAAAATACCCACGTTCACACAGGGCAGCCGGCGCGTGAGGAAACTCGGCGCGACGAGCAGGTGAAGTCCATGCACCCACACCAGATCGCCCTCGTTGTACACCTCAATGACCTTGTTCACGAAAATTCGGTTCACCGTCTTGTAGCTGGCCCAAGCGTTGCGTTGCTGGCCAGGATTCCACCAGCGCGTGGGCAGCGCACCGTAAACGTCCACGATATTGTGGAACACAGGCCAGAGCGTGCCGTAGCAAAAGTTGTGGAACGTCGATCCCAGCGGCTCAGACAGGAACACGGGGACGCAGTGGAAATCCTCAAGCTGCTTGGCCAGACGCTCCTCGTCTTCCTTGGGAATAGGCTCCGCGCAGTGCACGGTTCCGACCCACGTTAGCCGCATCGAACTTACCCTGTCCCAGTTGGCCTCGCGATACGAGTCCTTCAGCAGCCCAGATGGGCAAATGAGGTTGTCGTCCTCCCATACAAAAGGGTAGTGGCCTTCCGTAGTTATGTGCACAAGCACCGGCAGTCTGTGGACGGCGATAATGACACCGTCGGTGTCCTCCATCGTCACAATCGCCGCTGTCTGTCGCTGAGAACTCGGGGCCGGGTTCAGAGTCGGCATGTACTCTGATACAGCGCGCATCTTGGCACCAGGACTCGCTGCCTCCTCTGCTAATGCTGGCCCAGACCCGGCCCGCACCCTCGCGCCCAGCCTGGCCGAGCTCGGCGCCATCGTCGGGCTTGCTATCTTCTCGTTCTCCTCCGCAATCACATCCGTCAACAACCGGCCCGATCCGGGTGGCCGCCGACTGTTGCTGCGATGCAGCGTGCCTGCTCCGTCCTCAGTTCCATTGGCCCTGCGGTCCACAAAGGCCTGGCCCGAGCTCAGACGCGGGATCACGCCCCAGAACGCGGGGCCGGGACATCCTCGTCGTCGCTGGCGTTGTCGGCCTGGTCGGCCGCGGCCACTGCTGTGTCTGTGTTGCCCGTCACGATGGTGGCCGTGCCTGTGGTATCGTCCTCGCTGCAGAGCGAGGAGCGGCGGCGCGGCCGCGCGTCCATCGTGTCCTGCGTCTGCACGTAGCCCACACCCACCGAGAGCTCTCTGGTGACGGGGCCCGACTCGGCCGAGCCTTCGTAGCGCAGGAAGCGGCTGCCCGAGCACACGGCGTAGCGGTAGCGCACCACGGAGCCCGCGGGTGCCAGCACGGGCTCCAGATTGTACCAAATCGGGTACAGGTCGGGCGTGGTCACGAGCTGCAGGCCGCCCTCGGCGCCGGCGCCGCCCGTGTTGGGCACCACGTCCACGGAGCCGCCCAGGGCCGGCAGGTCGCCCACGAGCCACAGCGTCTGGCCGTGGCCCAGCGGCGCGCACACCTGGAAGTCCACTCGAGTGCCGGGCGGGGGCGCCGGCAGCCCCCAGCCCACGGCATGGCGCAGCCGCTGCAGCATCTTTTCCGTGTCAAAAGCTGGTGGCAGCGTCACAAAACAAGGTGCTGTGAGTCGAGGGCGGACTGGGGATCGGAGATGACACTATAGAGAGGCGCGAACTCACTCAAGCGACGAGGGCCTCTCGCTCGCTCGCTCGCTGTCTGGCTGTGTGTGTCTGTTGCGCGGACGGCGGGTGGGGCTGCGCGCGCGCTCGGCTCAGCGTCGGAGCGCTGGCTGGCGGCGTGTAGTGGTGGCCTTCTCTCTCGCCTCCCTGCTCGCGCTGTTGGGGCGTGGCGTACCCAACAAAAGAACAAAACGGCGCTCGCACTTAAGGGGGAAGGAAGGCACTCAAGTGAGAGTGACATTCGTGTGCGCTACACAACAGATACATTTTCACTTCAACTTGTACTGTACAAGAGTGCATCAGCAATGTAGCGTCAAAAGCTCAGAAATGCACCAACCAAAAGAAGGGTGACAACACAGTCTTGTTGTAGTGGTGCACCTTACTGCTGAAGGACTCCTGGTGGGCCTGGTTGCTTCGACCGCTCGAGGTATAGGCAACTCTGTCGTCGGGAAGCAGTGGCATTTGTGCGTAAGCTGGCGATTGCGCTGGCGAGAATCCAGCGTTCGGGTCGTGCCGTAGTCAGGTTCGGCACTTGCGCCCAGCAAGAGATTGCAACACGAAGATTCGCTTTGACGACGCTGCTTACGCGCCCACGCACCAGTTTGCTTCAGATCTCGGTGCCGCACGAGCCGATCCTCTGCTCTTTTCATTGAAGTGCAGGCATGCGTCACTCGTTGAGGTGCAGAGAAGGCGTCATTCCGTACCGGATTCATTCACAAACTCATGTTATGCGTTAACTGCGACTGCGAGGACGCTGGCTGTGTCTCTCTTCCCTCGCCTATTCTACAGTAAGCACCTTGAGCATGTTGGTGGAGCCCGAACGGGCCTCCACCATGCCGTGCAGGGCGACCACGTTGTCGCCGGACTTGACCCAGCCAAATTGCTTGCCCAGGTCCGTGGCGCGGTACAGGATCGAGTCCGTGCCGATCATCGAGCCCATGCAGCGAGCCCTCACGCCCTTGTAGAAGCCCTCGGACTGGCGGGCGGCGCCACCCATCGCCGTCAGCACCAGCACCGGCATCGAGGGACGGAACTTGGACACCAAGCGGGCCGTGTTGCCCGACTCCGTGAGCACCACGATCATCTTGGCCTTGATGTCGATGGCCGTCTTCACGGCCGACGACGCAATGGCCTCCTGGGTGGACATCGGTCCGTACGTGTCCAGCACGGCGTTGCGCAGCGACTGGTACACGTCGTCGTGGTGAATAGCACCCTCGGCCTGCACACAGATCTTCGACATCATCGAGACGGCCTCAGTGGGGTAGTCACCGTTAGCTGTCTCACCCGAGAGCATCACGGCGTCCGTGCCGTCAAGCACGGCGTTGGCAACGTCCGTGCACTCGGCACGGGTCGGACGCGGGGCCTTGATCATCGACTCGAGCATCTGCGTGGCCGTGACAACCGGCTTACCAGCAATGTTGGCCTTGCGGATCATCATCTTCTGGGCCAGGAACACCTTCTCTGGAGGGATCTCCATGCCCAGGTCGCCACGGGCAACCATGATGCCGTCCGTCTTGGCCAGGATCTCGTCAAAGTTCTCGAGTCCTTCAAACGACTCGATCTTGGAGATGATCTTGATGCTGCGGCCACGGGGGCCAAGCACCTTGCGGATGTTGTCAACGTCCTGGCCCGTGCGCACAAACGACGCGGCGATGTAGTCCACACCGTGCATGAGGCCGAAGTTCACCAGGTCATCCTCGTCCTTCTCCGTGAGGGTAGGCAGCATCACCTTGCAGCCGGGCAGGTTCATGTTCTTGCGCTCACCAATGGTAGCGGTGTTGTTGGCACGGGTAATGATGCCGTCATCCTTGATCTCCGTGACCGTGAGCACCAGTGAGCCGTCGGCCACGAGGACGGTGCCTCCGACCTGCACGGACTGGGGCAGCTCCGGGTATGAGCAGGCGATCTTGGTCTCGTCGCCCAGGAACTCATAGTCGGTGGTGAGCTCCAGGGTGGCGTCCTTCTGGATCGTTACCTTGTCCTTGTTGGCCAGGAAGCCTGTGCGGATCTCGGGGCCCTTGGTGTCCAGCATGACGGCCACGTTCTTGTGCGGGCGCGAGGCCAGCGCGCCGCGCAGGCGGTTGAGCGTGTCGGCGTGGCTGATGTGGTCGCCGTGCGAGAAGTTGAAGCGGGCCACGTTCATGCCGGCGTCGATGAGCTCGCCGATGCCATCCTGCGACCAGCAGGCCGGGCCCAGCGTGCAGAAGATCTTGGTCTTGCGCTCCACGCCCTCGGTGCTGCGCATGATGTTCTCGAGCTCGACGCCCTGCTGGCTCAGTCCGATGGCTCCCGACATGGTGTTGTTGGTATTGGGAGGAGGAAGGGGAGGGCGGCTTCTTGCGGCTTGCGGCTTGGGTGCTTGGGCGCGAGTTCGACTGTGAGCCCCAGACTGGCTGTGGCGGATACGTGCGTTGTGTCCTGATTCACATCGTGTTTTTGCCGCGGACAGCTCTATGCGGGACGGAGCGGAGCGGGATGTATGGCCTCGTCAGCAGACCCATACGAGCGGCAGCTTCGAGCTTGAAGCTGCGTCCCGCAAAGAGCTGCTGTGGACGCCGACGACGTCGCGACCAGCGTGTCCGCAATTAAAAGCCCAATCACATAGTTTAACGAAGTCAAATGAATTCTGAGGGACGTGTTTTGCCGGGACAGGCTACGTTGAAGCTGAAGCGGTCAGAGACAGGCCTGGGTGCTAACTTTGTGTGCAGGTCGTGTGCAGGTTGTGTGCAGCTCGTGTGCAGGTTGTCCTGCAAGTTCTAGGACCACACTAGTACGAAGTTCCGGAAGGGAAAGGTGGCACGGGAGCCGTTTACTGGATCACACCCAACACACGAAGACTACGAGGAGTTGGCAGTGTGAGTTGGCAGTTAGTTAGTGTGCAAGGCCCACGGATTCTCTTGGGGGATCCCGGTCAGACCACAGCATGCTCTCCGCGATTGAGATTACTTCAATGAGATACGGCCATTCAAAGTATGACCTTCGACCAGTGGTCGCAGGCTTAAAAAAGCGCACTGCAACTAAGGATCTTTGGCATCACCGAGCTACGCAGCAAACACCGAAGTAACCCCAGAGTCCGGACTCGCTAACGGAATATCAAGTATGGGTAAGTTACAGGGTGACGACCACCAAGCAGCTTAATCTCTTCTTCGACGGAAGACAGGTTGCAAGCTCCAGATCTGCCTACAAGCATCGCTTGCATCAAATGAAGTACTTCTAGATGAGCTATACTATAAAAAAAAGAAAACATCCGCAACGTATACATTTGATGAAGGTAAAAATGTGGCTGTCAGTTTGTAGGTAAGGTGAATTATAAGTGCGCTGCCCCCATCTATTACCCCAGCATTGCTTGCTTGCATCCCACAATAATGAAAGATTGCTTTACTCTCTTCCTCGACCATTTGGCTGAGTAGCGTATTGCCGCTGAGCCCCTCAAAAATTCTAACCTTTTCAACCATAAATAGCGGCTGCCCACGCCTTTCGAAAGGTGTCTCGCGGGTCATGGTCTTCATTTGATCATGTTGCAGCTCGACATGTAAACCTACTCACCAAAAGAGGCACAGCACCACGATATAGGTTACATCCGTGCTGTACTTCAAAGCACTGTAAAATACAATACAGTCTGTATTGTACATCAAGCGCATCTCAATTAAGACTCCACAGAACACAATTGAATATCGGCCAGTTTGAGCCACATATTCAGCACGCACTGCACAAGCGTTCGCGTACGAAAAGCGCACTCATTGATAGATACTGTACGTACGAAGTGAATCGCAAATTGCAATCATCAAGTTAGAGTGACTAGCCAATCGGATCATGAGTTGAGAAGGACAGACTTATCGCAACTATTTACAGCAATCCCATACAACTTTATCGCATCGATCCTCGAAACTGTGGCCAAACATAAGGACGTAGCTAATAAACGAGAGAAAAAATGACCACACCCCTTGTAAAGGATACACATGCAGCCCAAGCAAAAGATCTATTGGGACTTTGTTACTACTCTAATTACACGCTGATACCTTACTCGACGTACAGCACCTTCAGCAGGTTCGTCGAGCCAGACTTGGCCTCCGTGATGCCGTGCACCGCGACGACGGCGTCGCCGCTCTTCAGCCAGCCGAGCTCCTTGCCCGTCTCCGTGGCGCGGTACAGGATCGAGTCCGTGCCGATCATCGAGCCCACACAGCGCGCGACGACGCCCTTGAGGAAACCCTCCGACTGGCGGGCCGTCTGCTCGAGGGCCGTCAGCACCAGCACCGGCATCGAAGGACGGAACTTGGACACCAGGCGGGCCGTGTTGCCCGTCTCCGTCAGCACCACCAGCATCTTCGCGTTGATGTCGATGGCCGTCTTCACGGCCGACGACGCCACGGCCTCCGCCGTCTGCATCGGGCCGTTCACCTCCAGCACGGCGTTGCGCAGCGACTGGTACACGTCGTCGTAGTGAATGGCGGTCTCGGCCTGCAGGCACGTGGCGGCCATCACCTCCACAGCCTGTGTCGGGTAGTCGCCGTTGGCGCTCTCGCCCGAAAGCATCACGGCGTCCGTGCCGTCAAGCACGGCGTTGGCCACATCCGTGCACTCGGCACGGGTCGGGCGAGGAGCCTTGATCATCGACTCGAGCATCTGCGTGGCCGTGACAACCGGCTTGCCGGCCAGGTTCGCCTTGCGGATCATCATCTTCTGGGCCAGGAACACCGTCTCGGGAGGGATCTCCATGCCCAGGTCGCCACGGGCAACCATGATGCCGTCCGTCTTGGCCAGGATCTCGTCGAAGTTCTCCATGCCCTCGTGCGACTCGATCTTGGAGATGATCTTGATGCCGCGGCCGCGGGGGCCAAGCACCTTGCGGATGTTGTCGATATCCTGGCCCGTGCGCACGAACGACGCAGAGATGTAGTCGATGCCGTGCACCAGGCCGAAGTTCACTAGGTCGTCCTCGTCCTTGTCCGTCAGCGTCGGCAGCAGCACCTTGCAGCCGGGCAGGTTCATGTTCTTGCGCTCACCCAGCGTGGCCGAGTTGTTGGCGCGGGCGATGATGCCGTCCGCGTTCACCTTGGTCACCGTCAGCACCAGCGAGCCGTCGGCCACCAGCACCGTGCCGCCGACCTTCACGGACTGAGGCAGCTGCGGGTACGAACACGCGATCTTGGTCTCGTCGCCGAGGAACTCGTAGTCCGTGGTCAGCTCAATGAGCGAGTCCTTCTGGATCGTCACTTTGTCGTGGTTCTTGAGGAAACCCGTGCGGATCTCAGGGCCCTTGGTGTCCAGCATGATGGCCACGTTCTTGTTGGGGCGCTTGGCCAGCGCGGCGCGCAGGCGGTTCAGGCAGGCCAGGTGGCTGGCGTGGTCGCCGTGCGAGAAGTTGAAGCGGGCCACGTTCATGCCCGCGTCGATGAGCTTCAGCAGACCCTCCTCGGACCAGCAAGCGGGGCCCAGCGTGCAGAAGATCTTGGTCTTGCGCTGCACGCCCTCGACGTTGGCCTTGATGCAGTTGGCGTCCTGCAGGTTCAGCGATAGAGCGGCAGACATGGTGCTAGGGCGGTGGGGGTAGAAGTCACTTGAGTGGTTCTCGTTCAAATGAAGAATGGCATCCTTCCTTCGAGCGGCGGCTCCAACCGGGCGGGGCCAGCAATCTCCACGCGGCCGGAGACGGCAAGCAAGCGACACCCGACACCCGCCGCCCGCACCAAGCATCAAAGTGCGCAAGCATGAAAGCCTGTGCTTGATGCTCCCATTGCTTGCGTTTTTAGGTCCTGTAAAACGTATGAGGCTTTTAACCACGCGTGTCTTTGCATTCCTGCAGCAATCCACATCATGTAGACTACATGTACATATACAAAATTTGTATACATACACATTCATTTGTTACTTCTAATTAATAATTAATAATTTTTCTGCTATAGACAGAGAGACGCTGGTGCAGCCAGGATACACGATCGCCTGAGTGGACTTCTTAGGTAGATGTATCCCTGTAAGAAGTGCTTAGGTGTGTCCTGTAATTCCGAGGGAGTGGCATGTTTTGCATGGTTTCACTCGCACGAACGTAATAAGTGCCCAATTGAAAACACAATAGATGTAGCCAAGCGAGCCAGGCGAAGCTCAAGATAACAAACGCCGGCACAACTGCATCAAAGCTGCGATTGGAAACTTGCTTTCCAATGGAAAGCACAGTACATGTACTTGTAAGCAGGTAGACGGGGTCAAAAGATTGGTCCACTGCGTACACAGTCCGACCGCACGGACCAAATGACCCGTCTCCGCCCGGTGTGTATCATGTGGCCGACCAAAACGGGCTTAGAAACGTTGACAACATGGATGGGACACGCGGTGGACCCTGTGACGAGTGTCGAGAGAGATTATCTCGAGCAAGCGAGTGGCCACACTACACGAGTACTACACGAGTAGCACGATTGTAAAGAACCGCGCGCGCTTTGGTGCTTGGTGCGGGCGGCGGGTGTCGCTTGCTTGCCGTCTCCGGCCGCGTGGAGATCGCTGGCCCCGCCCCGTTTGGAGCCGCCGCTCGAAGGAAGGATGCCATTCTTCATTTGAACGAGAACCACTCAAGTGACTTCTACCCCACCGCCCTAGCACCATGTCTGCCGCTCTATCGCTGAACCTGCAGGACGCCAACTGCATCAAGGCCAACGTCGAGGGCGTGCAGCGCAAGACCAAGATCTTCTGCACGCTGGGCCCCGCTTGCTGGTCCGAGGAGGGTCTGCTGAAGCTCATCGACGCGGGCATGAACGTGGCCCGCTTCAACTTCTCGCACGGCGACCACGCCAGCCACCTGGCCTGCCTGAACCGCCTGCGCGCCGCGCTGGCCAAGCGCCCCAACAAGAACGTGGCCATCATGCTGGACACCAAGGGCCCTGAGATCCGCACGGGTTTCCTCAAGAACCACGACAAAGTGACGATCCAGAAGGACTCGCTCATTGAGCTGACCACGGACTACGAGTTCCTCGGCGACGAGACCAAGATCGCGTGTTCGTACCCGCAGCTGCCTCAGTCCGTGAAGGTCGGCGGCACGGTGCTGGTGGCCGACGGCTCGCTGGTGCTGACGGTGACCAAGGTGAACGCGGACGGCATCATCGCCCGCGCCAACAACTCGGCCACGCTGGGTGAGCGCAAGAACATGAACCTGCCCGGCTGCAAGGTGCTGCTGCCGACGCTGACGGACAAGGACGAGGACGACCTAGTGAACTTCGGCCTGGTGCACGGCATCGACTACATCTCTGCGTCGTTCGTGCGCACGGGCCAGGATATCGACAACATCCGCAAGGTGCTTGGCCCCCGCGGCCGCGGCATCAAGATCATCTCCAAGATCGAGTCGCACGAGGGCATGGAGAACTTCGACGAGATCCTGGCCAAGACGGACGGCATCATGGTTGCCCGTGGCGACCTGGGCATGGAGATCCCTCCCGAGACGGTGTTCCTGGCCCAGAAGATGATGATCCGCAAGGCGAACCTGGCCGGCAAGCCGGTTGTCACGGCCACGCAGATGCTCGAGTCGATGATCAAGGCTCCTCGCCCGACCCGTGCCGAGTGCACGGATGTGGCCAACGCCGTGCTTGACGGCACGGACGCCGTGATGCTTTCGGGCGAGAGCGCCAACGGCGACTACCCGACGCAGGCTGTGGAGGTGATGGCCGCCACGTGCCTGCAGGCCGAGACCGCCATTCACTACAACGACGTGTACCAGTCGCTGCGCAACGCCGTGCTGGAGGTGAACGGCCCGATGCAGACGGCGGAGGCCGTGGCGTCGTCGGCCGTGAAGACGGCCATCGACATCAACGCGAAGATGCTGGTGGTGCTGACGGAGACGGGCAACACGGCCCGCCTGGTGTCCAAGTTCCGTCCTTCGATGCCGGTGCTGGTGCTGACGGCCCTCGAGCAGACGGCCCGCCAGTCGGAGGGTTTCCTCGGCGTCGTCGCGCGCTGTGTGGGCTCGATGATCGGCACGGACTCGATCCTGTACCGCGCCACGGAGACGGGCAAGGAGCTCGGCTGGCTGAAGAGCGGCGACGCCGTCGTCGCGGTGCACGGCATCACGGAGGCCAAGTCTGGCTCGACGAACCTGCTGAAGGTGCTGTACGTCGAGTAAGGTATCAGCGTGTAATTAGAGTAGTAACAAAGTCCCAATAGATCTTTTGCTTGGGCTGCATGTGTATCCTTTACAAGGGGTGTGGTCATTTTTTCTCTCGTTTATTAGCTACGTCCTTATGTTTGGCCACAGTTTCGAGGATCGATGCGATAAAGTTGTATGGGATTGCTGTAAATAGTTGCGATAAGTCTGTCCTTCTCAACTCATGATCCGATTGGCTAGTCACTCTAACTTGATGACTGCAATTTGCGATTCACTTCGTACGTACGTGCATAAATCTCTCTAATAGAGAGATTTCGCAAATGTCCGAATCCGATTCCTAATCCAGTTTTCCTGGTGGGATTTGTTTCGGATTTTAGGCTTTGTTCATTTCGCAACTCGAGTCCCAATCAGAATCTGCAATGCACATTTCTGGGTAGCGTATGGATGGTGTGGACCACCGACTGCTTGCAGTTGCAGTTGCCCCCCACAACGCAACCAACGACCTCAAACAACTTCAAAAGGCAATGCACGCACATACATTGGTCTGTTTGGGCGGGGAATATCAAATGGTAGGCTATATTGACTCTATCCGCGGTCAAGCTTAATATTACGATCGTTTTGACCAGAAACTACACAGGTAAGGCGGTGTATGTCATATACTTTTGCTCCTTAAACCCTCCCAAAGCCGTAATTTATAGGCTCTGTAAATTTGCAGTTCCTTTCTAAGGCCCGTTCTCAACCGGCCACATGCGGCCGCACCGCATCGCACAGTTTTGTACTATGCGGCCGCACCGGTTGAGAATGCCCATGCGGCGAGAAAACGTGATTTTCACAGACGAAAAACGCAGAATCACAGAGCGTGCAGCATTTTCACAGAGCAACGTTTATGGCACAACTGTGGTATAGCACCCCGCGGAGAAAGCACGATGGTCGGCGAGAACAGCGCCGCGGTGATGGAGCTCGACGCGACGGATGGAGCGCGACGCGGTTGATGGGGCGCGACGCGCTGTGGAGATGGACGGGAAAGTCGACAAGGGTGATGGGCTGTGAGACACGGCGCCAGAATCCAGTGCGAGGTGTAATCACTCGACGGGTCGACCAGAGCCCCGTCTCTTCAAAACGCGTCGACCCCTAAACCCCGCCGAGCAAAACCCGCCGAGCCCAAAACGCGCCGAGCAAAACCCGCCGAGCCAAAACGCGTCGAGCAAAACGCGTCGAGGTGAGATCTTGATTATGTTACGCAAATCAGGTTGAAGAACGGTAGTGCAAGCACGACAGACGCAAGGATAGACGTAGGGTGGTAGGCTTAGCAAGCACGAAGTAGGAGATAGCCAGTAGCAAGGGCATAGGATAGGGTAAGGACTCAGTCCCGAAATTTCTCTGAACCACAAAGACCTCCCGTCTTCCCTCCGGTTCCAGGGAACCACCAAGCGCCGGCAAGCAGAGCCGCCCCGATATCGCGGCCCCCGTCGTTTGTTGGTTCGGGTACTCAACCCCACAGACCCGTGCTGAGACAAAGGCACGTTAAACGTATACCGTTTAGGGGCGCCCGATAACGCGCTGCTAGGCGAAGGAACGCACCGGCCCGATAACCGCCGTGCACAAGACCCCCGTGTAGGCCCGATAACGCCACACAAGCCCCAGGAAACGCCGGCCTGATAACGCCGCACGCCCGACGGGAACGCCAAGGAAACGCCGGCCCGATAACGCCGCACGCCCAAGGCTCGACGCCCTACGACAAGGAACAAGCGTCAACCAAGAACCCCCAACTCTGAAGCCTGCGAAGACTTGGGTCTGTATTTCGAAGATACGCTACTCCAACAACCGGGAAAGAGATTGCTCGGCGCGACCGCTATCCAGACGCGCCGAGTTTGTGCGAGACCGGCTCCGCGAGATTTCTGCGAGACCGCTACTCCACAATGGTGCCGCGACCCGGGAGTACTACTTCGAATGACGGGCCATCGATCCAAGAGGCATCGGAGGCAGGTGCGCCGTCGGTTGGAAGGTCGCCGACGACAAGAGAGCACGGAGAAGGACCTGTCGCGTCGTGGAGCTCTGAGGGAACCTTCACGACTGGCCACGGAGCCAGCGACGATCAGGAGGGCTACGAAGAACAGTTTGCCGTTCCCGATGTGGCTCCCGACGAGGAGCCACGAAGGGCCGCGACGCAAGTCGCGGTCCTACCGGTCGGAAGCCTGCGAAGGCCGAAGACCAACAATCACCCACCGCCAAGCCAGCCGCCAAGCGCAAGTCGTCCAAGAAGAAGAGGAAGAAGCTGCGCGCGCCGGACTCGGCGGACGAGTCACTGTCTAAGCCGCAAGGCAAGGACACGGGACGCGAGTACACCGTTGAGGAAGTGCGATACGTCGTGGCCCGCACGGAGCTCTTCCGGCTGCTAGAGCAAGACCCCATCCTGGTCTTCCTCAAGCCCATGCTGATGAGCAACTTCACGGGCCCCTTCATGGCGCCGGACTACGACAAGATCACCAGCGTCGCGCACGCTGCGCCGACACTCTTCCAGATGTTGCGTGATTCGGGATTCGTCCTGGGCGCTTTCGAAATGGAGAGGCTCTGTGGCTGGGACCTCAAGTCCTGGTTGCGCGCGATCCGCGTCGTGCAGGAGCCCTTGACGATTCTGGCCGGGTCCACCAAGCAAGATGCGACGATCTCTGCGGCGGATCGAGACGCGACGAGTCCGGCAACGGCCTTGGGACAGACTTCGACGACCACGCCGTCACCTCCACTTCGATACCAGTCTAGTGTGGACTCTGACAGCAGCTTTGAGTCACCCAAGCGCATGCCCATGGAGCGGCCGCCGCGTGTCATGCAGATCTCCGCTGCGCCGGCGTCCCCGCGCGCCGAAGTCGCGAAGCCCGCCGAGGGAGCGATCCCGAAGGCTCTGGAGGAGTCTCTGGTTAGACTGATGCAGACGACGATAATGCGCGCACCGCGCGCCGAGGCACCCGTCGTCCAGGCAAAGCCGGAGCACCCAGCGACAGCGACGACGCGCGCCCACGAGACAGCCGATGTCGCGATGGAGTCGGTGAGTTCGCATTCGTCGTCGCGGTCCAGACCTCGACGCGACGTGGACGAAGATCCTGACGACCTGTTCGACTTGGACGTCGGGACGCCGAGGGCTGCAGCTGCGGTCTCGACGGCGACGGCCGGCGTCGGGCTCACGAGAGATCGCCTCTCCGCTTCATCCGAACTGAAGTAATTCTCGGAACGCGATGCTGGCGAAGAGAAGGCTAGGCTGTGGCTCAACCGCCTGAAATACGCCGCTTAACGCGACGGGATGACCGGCGAAGAAGTGTGTGGCTTGTTCAGCGATCTGATGAGTGGCCCCGCGCACCAATGGGACCTCCAACTCCCCAAGAAGGTGAAGAAGTCATGGGCCGAGTTGATGGAGCAGTTTCGCATCCAGTACTGCGGCAAGGGTGTGTCGATGGCCAGCCGCTATTACCATGCGGCGCAACGCCCCGACGAGACTCCACTTGACTACTTGTACCGGCTCAATGTGGCAGGCCTCAGGGCGAACATCCCGTACGCCGAAGGCACGATCGAAGAAAAGCGTGAACACGTCGAGCACTTCATCCGGACGCTGAACACTCAGGAGGCCGAACTCGCCTCGCGTCTCACTCTGATGGAAGTCGCCGACTCCGAAGCGCTGGAGAAGAAACTGCGCGCCCGACAGCGTGGCCTGGCCCACCAGAAGAAGACTCTCTTTGGTTCAAGCAAGTTCCGTCAAAGGCGTCGACCCCGCCGGCTCAGCCGGCACGCGCCGTACATACGATCCACGTCGCGGCGGACGAGTACGACTCGGAACGTGAAAGTCGCGACAGCGACGACCGCCAGTACGACCAAGACGAGGGAAACGAGGAACGCGCCAAGTTGTTCGTCTCGGGCCAAGCCCCACCTGGAGAGCCAGCGCGTCGCAACTTTGACCCCGACGACTCGGGACGCGACCGTCCGCGGTGCCGCCACTGCGGTTCACGTCGCCACGTCGAAGGAGACTGCTGGAAGTTGCTGACGTGCCAGAAGTGCGGTGGCCAACACCCGACGGAGCGGTGCTTGAGGGTGTGCAAGGCCTGTGGAGACGTGCACGAAGCTGGAGAATGCCCGATGGAGGAGTTCTTCAACCAGTTGCGCCAGTGGTTCGACCCGCACAAACACGCGGGAATGCTGCCGCCGGCCGCCGAAAAGATGTTAAACTAGGACGCTCGCTGGCTTGGAAACCAGTACGAGACGAGCGACCTGTTTCCGTCTATGCATATGTGGCCAAGAAGTCGCGAGAGGTGGTTAGTGAGATCCCGACTTCCCTGAATGATAATACATTTGAATCCAACCTGGAACGTACCACGCGAGAGAACGCGCCGCGAATCTCGGCGATCCGACGTACGACGGACGACGAGTTCGCACGTGAACCACCCCTGGACGAGATCGACTTGCAACCGGGGAGCGACGCGGATACTGGAAACAATAAGCGCCGCACAAGTGGTACAAGCAGGCCAAGATTCATGGGAAGCTGAACAACCGCCGTGCTGTGTTATTGCTCGACACAGGTGCCGAGGTGTCCATCTTGGACACCACCTTTGCTCGTGAGGTAGGCTGCCTGATCGACACGGAGATCACGCAAGAGTGTGTGGGAATTCGTGATGAGACATATTACACGGTGGGGAGAACCAGAGTCAAGATTACCTTGGCCGGGAACTTGGTGTACTACATGCACCTGTGGGTCGGCGACTTGGCCGGCCAACACGCGATCTTGGGGATGAACTTCATGGTGCCCGCAGGGGTGCGCATCGACACCGCGGACGGCACGGCGTGCCTCCCCGACGAGGTCCACATCCAGATGATCGGACGAAGACCGCTGTACGGGGCGCGAATGCACCCGGTGAAGTTGAAGACACCCGTGCAACTGGAGCCAGGAGGGACACATGAAGTCCAGCTGAGGCCAGACCGAAACGCGCCATTCCTGTGGGTAACACGAGCAGAGTCATGGGTTACTACCTATGTCAAAGGGAAGTTCGGAAGGAAAACATACCTGCGCGTCACGAATATCGGAGACGCAACGATAACCCTCGACGCTCATGAAACGCTTGGGTGGTGGACGCCGGCCGATGGCCAGCCCCGGAGCCGTGGGTTTGTCCGACTAGGTTCCACCCGGTACCAGCAGTGGCAGAACCTGGCCTACGGCGCGACGTGCGACGCGGAGGAGAATTGATCCCCGCCGAGTTCAACGGGCCGATGACAGACCGCCCCTCGTACCCAACGCCTAAGGCGATTCTGCGCCCGAAACCGAAGCAGCCTGAAGCGCGACGCGCCGTGACCCCAGTGGTGGCAGCGATCGCAGAAGCGCCGAAAGGAGGCAGGGAAGAGGTACTGCTTGAAGACCACCGGCAGGATGAGAACGAAGGACCGGTGAGAGCGGAATCCGAGACGCCACTGGTGGCGACGGGGAGTGCGGCAGCTGGGGAAGCGCCGAAGTCGAAACTCGACGAGCTGAAACCCGACGCGCCGAAACTCGACGAACCGAACCCGATTGAGCAGGAAGGGGACGACGCGGTCCTTATCCATGAGGGATCAGACCTCTTCGCAGAGGATCTCGAGTCCGAGATGGCCGTGCTGCCGGATCTCTCGTTGACCGCCGAGGTAAGAATCGAAGACCTGAAGGTTGGCGCGCCGACCGGACTCCCACCCGAAGAAGCGGCGAAGCAGGAAGCACGGCTACGCCAAATCATCTGGAAGCGACGGAAGTGGTTGATCGGCAAGGGCAACGCCTTGCCGCCTGCCGCCCTGGGGGTGGTCTGTGACATCGACGTGGGCGACGCAAAACCCGTCGCACAACGCGTCCGGAAAATCCCGCCACAATTCCGAGAGAAGGTCGCGGACCTGATCAAGGGGCTGCTGAGCGCGAGGATGATCCAGAAGTCGAAGTCACCGTGGGCATCGCCCATTGTCGTGATCATCAAGAAGAATGGCGTAGACATTCGACTTTGCATCGACTACAGGCTCATCAACGGGCTGACGCAGCTGATGGTGTACCCCATGCCGCTCGTCAATGACCTGCTCGAAGACCTGGACGCGTACCTCTGGTACTGCTCCCTCGACATGGCGAGCGGCTTCTGGGTTGTCCCCATGACGGACCGAGCCCGGCTCATCTCGGCTTTCATCACGCCGATGGGCCTGTACGAATGGCTGCGCATGCCGTTCGGCCTGTGCAACGCGCCACAGATTTACCAACGCCTGATCGATAACGCGCTCTACGGGTTCCTGAAGCTGTCTCCGGATGGCAGCACACGGGACGTGTTCGAAGACGGCGAACCGGTGAAGCCAGGTGCCCACTCCGTCTTGGGACGGAGGTCGTACATCGACGACATCCTCATCGGAGGTACGTCGTGGGACGACCTGTGCGAGAAAGTCGAACGCTTGCTGGACGTCTGCGAACAGTGGCACTTGTCCATCAGTGTCGAGAAGAGCGAGTGGGGCATGTCCAAGGTCGACTACTTGGGCCATCGGGTCTCGGGACGAGGGCTGGAGGCGAAGCCGAAGAATCTGGAATCGCTGGTCGCGCTCGAGTTCCCGCGCACGCTCGAGGGCCTGCAATCGTTCTTGGGTAGTCTCAACTACTACCACCGATTCATCGCCGACTTCGCCGTGTACGCCACCGCGCTGTATGCGCTGACGGAGGCCGACTTCGACGAGTACGTCGCGCGACCGGAGGTCCGCGGACAGGAAAAGTGGACTCACGCGGCGCGCGCCTTCGACGCGCTCAAGGCAAAACTCGCCGAGACTCCGATGTTGAAGCACTTCGACGCGAAACGAGAGTCCGTCGTGATCGTGTATGCCAGCGATTGGGCCATCTCCGGGGTGCTCACGCAAGCCCACGATGAGGTGTATATGCCGGTGAAGTTCACCAGTCGCACGTTGAAGCCCAACGAGCTGAATTACAATGTCGTCGAGAAGGAGATCTTGGCCCTGCTGCGCATCTTGAACGAGTGTTACACGATGCTAGCGGGAAGCCAGTCCGCGTCTTGACGCGCCACACGACACTTGCTTGGTTGTTCCGGTCCAAGGGACTGCAGGGCCGACTGTCACAGTGGGCTGCGATCCTCTCGCCATGGAAGCTGGAGGTCTGCCGGTCCATGAAAGGGGAGGAAGAACTCCTCGGCGCACTGGCTGCGAGCATCACGCCGCGAGCTTTGTCGACGCAGCGCTGGAGGAGATCGCCCCGCGGAAGCGGGCGGCGAAGATCGCTGTCATACCCATCCCCGACGTGACATCCGACGAGGTCCTGCACGTCCTGAGCTTCGATGGATCCGCCAAGGCGAAACGAGAGGGCGGCGCATACAGCGCTGTCATCTGGAAGTTGCCGGGTTGGGAAGTCGTACGCGCCGCATCGGGTTACGCGACTGACCTCACGGTCAACGAGGCAGAGTACCGAGGGCTGCTGCTGGGTTGCTCTCTTCTCGAAGAATTGGAAGATGTCACGCGACTGATCGTGTGCGGTGACTCGAATCTCGTGGTCAGACAAATGCGAGACGAGATGGACTGCAAGTCACCCGGGCTGAAGCTGCTGCGACAAAAGACGCGGAATGCGCTCCAGGCGTGGCCACGCCACGAACTCTTCCACGTGCGACGAGACTGGAATGCGAGCACCGACATGCTGGCGGGGCAAGCTCTGCAACGTCAGGGAGGCCGCAGCGTACACAGCTCAGAGGAGATCCGAGATCTGAAGACGCTGAACCGCTTGGAAGAGATCATCCGACCACGGACAGCAAGTCCCGCTACAGTGTCCCCAGAAAACCTCGACACGGGAAATCTCGACGCGGAAAACCTCGACGAGAAAATTGTCGACGCGCCGAAACACGACGCGGATGACCCCGCCGAGGAGACCAGGAACACGGGACGCGGGACAGCACAAGTCCTCGCGGTGACGACGCGCTCGGCGGCTGGACGCGACGCGACGCGTAGGAGCCGACCTCCGGACGTCCTGGAAGAGCTAGTAGTGCAACGACTGCGTCTGGATCGCATCCGTATCGCCCAAGACGAAGAGGTCTGGATCGTCAACCTCAAGAAGTATCTTCGCGGCGACGTCGGAGACCTTTCCCGACGCGAGGTGAAGAGCTGCCAGAAGCTGGCGCCACAGTACGAGGAAGGCGAGGGAGGTCTGCTCTACTACCAGCCGAGAATCGACGAGTCCGACGAAGACCGCGACGCGATGATGAAGCTGGTGGTCCCGGAGACTCTCCGAGAGGACGTACTCCACCACTACCACGCCAGCCTAGAGGGCGGGCATCAAGGTATTGGTCGCACGTACCAACGGGTGAGACGCCACTTCCACTGGCCGGGAATCTTCAGGAACGTCCAGCGTTACGTCGGAGAATGCACAGACTGCGAGACGGGAAAGGGGCTCCCGACTATTCAGGGTGAGTCGCCGGGCAACATCATCGCGACATATCCGTTCCAAGTCATCGCCATGGACCACATCCCGTCACTGCCAGCCTCCTACAAGGGCAACACAGAGCTGTTAGTCTGGGTCGACCTCTTTACGGGGTTCGTCGTGGTCAAGGCAAACGCGTCACGAACCGCGCAGACGGTGGCCGAGGCGTACGAAGAAGCCGTGTTCAGGCGCTTCGGCGCGAGCGAGGCTATTCGACACGACCGAGAGCCGGGCTTCATGTCAGACTTCTTCAAGGCGTTCAACAAGCTCATGGGCCAGAGGCAACGAGCCACGCTCGCCTACCGCCCTCAGGCCAATGGCGCTGCAGAACGCATGGTGCGAACAGTCACAAGAGCGATTAAGATGTACATCGCGGACATCGACCAACGCGACTGGGACGAATACGCCGAGCGTCTTACCTTCGCCTTGAACACGTCGCACGACCGGACGAGGAACGAGACGCCGTTCTTCTTGGTACACGGCTGGGACCCCGGTCGACGCTGGAGGCGACGCTGGCCGTCGGAAACTCGTCGACCAGGGACGTCGAGGCCAGACGATGGAGGCTCCGCATTCAGCGTCACTACAAGGTCGCAAGAGCACAAACGCTAGAGTTAGTGCGTGAGGCAGTCGAGGGAGAGCGCGCCGACAGAACGAGAACGCGACGAGCCACGACATCTCGGCGGGCTCACGAGTTTGGCTTTACCTGGATCGAGTCAAGCCGGGATACGCGCGCAAGCTTGCGCACATGTGGCACGGACCCTTCCGCGTCGCCGAGATGGTCAGCGCATTCGCGGTGCGCCTCGAGACGGCAGGCACGCCGTACCAGCTATTCCCCGTCGTTCACGTCTCAAGCTGAAACCCGTCCGAGAATTCCCGTCGCGGCCCGCGACGCGGTTGACGGTGCCGGCTGAAGAGCGCTTCGACTTCGACGAGGAGCTCTTGCCGGAGGACAGCTGGGAGGCCACACGCGAGCTGGACGACGACGTCTACGAGGTCGAGAAGCTCGTGAACATGCGCGAAGGCCGGGCCACGCGATACGGACGCACGCGACGCGAATTCGAGGTGAAGTGGAAGGGATACCCGGACACGACGTGGGTCGACGAGCTCGACCTCAACTGCGGCGGGCTCATGTACGACTTCCTGCGAGAGCGCACGGGGCGCAACCGGTTCGAGGCGATGCAGTCCCACGAGAACGCGGGGGCGACGGGCCCAGGTGGGTGAGCACCTACGGGTGCGACTAAGTCGGCAGGGAGGCTACCGACGGGTGGATTGGTGGAGAGCCCCGACTCTGGGAATGGCCGGAGCAGGAGGATTGGATGAGGGAAGTGTGGAGGACCAGCCTGTTGCTGAAGATGGGACGGCGGAGGGCCGTCTCATAAAGATGTGAAAAAGTGGAAAGAAACGAAGGAGGAAGGTCAAGGCGACGTGTTGATGTTACGGCTACGACAACTAGGCGCTACGGACGCGGCGGGCTACGACGACCGGCTAACTTTAAATCTGCTGGACGAACTTACCTGCAAGGCGCGGCACATGGAAGGCAGGGTGATCGCGTGTCACCTGGCAGCGCACGTGGGCGTCCATCTCCGCCACGGTGAGTGGCGTCCGGTAGAACCGACGCCAAGTTTCCTGCGCGTCGATGTAGTCGAGCGCGACCTGCAACGTCGCATGCTGAAGGCCCGGATACCACCTCCCGATCGACGTGTGCGCGGGCGGGAAGTGGAGCATCATCGGGTCCAGCAAGAGATCCATGTCGGCGAGTCCCTGGCGGAACAACTCTACCACCAGCTGCAGCAGGCTGCTGAGGTGGCTGCCCGCGTGAGAGCGACGCGAGTTGCGAGCGGTACGCCACCGCTTCCAAGCCGCGCCCTGCACAGGCAGCTCGTGGGTGGACTCCCAGTAAGCCTGAGCCCAATGCTCGACGTGGTGCCGGAGACGACGCAGGAACGGGCGGAACGCAGCGTCACCGGACGCGAAGAGGAGCGCCTCAACCGTCTGGGCGAGGTACCGCCAAGGCCGAGTCGCATACAACGCCTCGACGTTGGCCGGCGTCACGAGGGCCCGGTTCCAGTTCGCCGGCGGGGCGGGAGCATGGCGCGGAATAATCCAGCCGAGTGGCGGCAGGAAGAGCGTCCGCAGTTCCTGCACGGTGATCAGGTGGAGGCGGAGGCGTCGCACCCGCTTAGGCCAGGGAGCATAACGCGATTGCCCCAGCCAGACGGAGTCCCGGCGGGTGGAATCACGGGGCCGAAGAAGGGTGCTACCGTAGCGTTCCCAGCCGGACCACTGGAGGCGGTGCTCGAGGACGAGGCACGAGACGACGAGGAGGCGGAAGAGTCGTCGCCGCTGGAGTCGCCTGAGTCGCTTGGGCCAGGGCCGGACCCGGTGCCGGTCGCAGCAGGACCTCCCCGCGACGAGTGCGTCGGACGCGAAGAAGACGAGCGACGCGAAGCCGCCGCCCCTGCCGAATGCGCCGACCGCGACGAACGCGTCGACGCCACAGAGGGAGAGCGGGAACGCGAGCGTGAACGCCGAGGAGAACGCGCTGGCGAGCGAGGACGCGATCCATGCTGCCGGAGTCGCCGCCGCTTGGGCCTCGGCTGTCGTGTCTGGACATCGCTGTCCGACGACTCCGACCCGAATAGCGACACGTCCGAGGGCGCCCGCGCTGCAGGTGTAGCGGCCGATGACGAGGACGCAGCCGACGACGCCTGGGTAACTGCGCTGTCCGTAGCGGCCGTGGCTGCCACAGTGGACGGCCGTCGACTTCGCCGCGGAAGAGGAGAGCTAGACGCTGGAGCCGGAGCGGTCCCAGCCGAAGACGAAGAACTCGTAGAAGCCCCGGAAGCCGTCGCACGCGTTCCAGTACCCGAGGCTGGCACGGCGGGGACGGAGGCAGAGGAACCGCCCGGACGCGTCACTGGACCCGGGACAGCGGGAGGAAGGGGAACGGCAGCGTTCACCTCCGCCGTAAACGTGGCCTCCAACCGGCGAACCAAGTCGGCGGTGTCGATCTGCCCGCCGACCGACGCGACGATTCCGGCAAGCCGACTGGCAAGCTCATCGCGAACCCGCTGGGCCACTTCTCGACCCCGACGCGCGTCGCGGATCATCCGACGCCAAGCTACGGCGCGCTCGTCGCGTTCCCGGATGGCCAGGTCGCGCTCTTCCTCCAGCTCGACGACCCGGGCGCTAAGGCGACGCGTCTGAGCGTCGACGGTCCCCTGGCGCCTCTGAGAAGACTGGCGTAAGGACAGACACCCCGCTCGGTATAACGCCGCGCGGGACGTGGCTCGAAGCTCGCCCGCCTGGGCACGCGCCGACTCGGACTCAGCCGCCACCCGGAGAGTCGTAGCGCTGCTTACCGACTCCTCCAGCTCACGGATACGCGTCGCCCCTCGTCGGAGCTCCTCAGCGTGGGCTACCAGGAGAGCGTTGGTACGCCGAAGGTCGTCCTGCAGCGGAGCGTTCAGACTCTGGGCCGCCGCAGCCTCCGAGCGGCTCTGGGAGAGCGACGCACGGGCTGCCCGAAGCTCATCGTTGACTGGGACGCGCTGCTGTTCGAGAGTAGTCAGGGCCTGACGGGCTTGATCCCTCTCGGCGATGGCCGAGTCTCGAGTCCGCTTCAGGGCCGCCGAGGCTCGAAGCGCTTGGTCCCGCATGTCGCGAGCCCCATCACGCTCCTGCTCGACGACCGTAAGAGTTCGACGCAGACGATCGCGTTCATGGAGAGCCGCGTCGCGCTGCCGCTCGAGGGCAGCCACCTGTCCCTGAGCTTGATCCCGCTCCGCCTCGGCGGAGTTCACGCGCGTTTGGACGGGAGCAAGAGCAGCCTGGGCGGCGGCGAGCTCGACACGCAAGCCGTCGCGTTCGGCACGCAAACCGTCGCGCTCGGCGCGCAAGTCGTCACGCTCACCCTGCGCAGCGAAGAGTTGCGCTAACGGGACCGCAGAGGTTGACGAAGTAGCAGGAGCCTGCGCGAGCCGGGCAGTCAGGTCGGCGACCTGGCCCCGCGCCGTCTGCAGCTCGGCCTGAAGATCCCGGTACTGCTCTATCGAGGCAGCCTCCTGGGCCCGGAGTCTCGACTCGGCGGCATCAGTGCGCTCGGCGCGCTCGCGGAAGTTGGCCACCCGGTCCTCCATGGCGACGTAGTCTTGTTCGGCGCGCTCCTGAGCGAGGAGTGCCTGCTCGAGCCGAATCATGCCGGCACGGTAGCCTTCGTAGGCGCGACGTCGGAGCGCGAGGTTCCGCTCGTGTAACACGGACGCGTGAACAGCCAGGCCAGCGTTGTGCACGGAGACGAACTCGCACTGGGCGCGCAACGCTTGATTCTCACGCCGGAGAGTGTGCGCGTCGGCGACGAGGGCCGACACGGAGTGGACGGGGGCCCCGGGGCGGAAGCTGGACTGGAGAGGGAGCAGGCAGGCGAGGCCGACGTGAGCCGAGGGCGCAGACCACGCAGCCGGCAGCCTCGAGGTCGCCGGTGTCGAGCTCTTCTTCCTCCATGACAATGTCGTTGGCGTCAACGTTATGGCGACGAGCCATGACAGCCGATGGTGATGGCGAAGACGGAGAGCGCGGGGCGAGTTCTGCGACGGCACACCCACCTGGGGAGTGCGCGTGCGTGGCAGCGGGACGAATGTGGTATAGCACCCCGCGGAGAAAGCGCGATGGTCGGCGAGAACAGCGCCGCGGTGATGGAGCTCGACGCGACGGATGGAGCGCGACGCGGTTGATGGGGCGCGACGCGCTGTGGAGATGGACGGGAAAGTCGACAAGGGTGATGGGCTGTGAGACACGGCGCCAGAATCCAGTGCGAGATGTAATCACTCGACGGGTCGACCAGAGCCCCGTCTCTTCAAAACGCGTCGACCCTAAACCCCGCCGAGCAAAACCCGCCGAGCCCAAAACGCGCCGAGCAAAACCCGCCGAGCCAAAACGCGTCGAGCAAAACGCGTCGAGGTGAGATCTTGATTATGTTACGCAAATCAGGTTGAAGAACGGTAGTGCAAGCACGACAGACGCAAGGATAGACGTAGGGTGGTAGGCTTAGCAAGCACGAAGTAGGAGATAGCCAGTAGCAAGGGCATAGGATAGGGTAAGGACTCAGTCCCGAAATTTCTCTGAACCACAAAGACCTCCCGTCTTCCCTCCGGTTCCAGGGGAACCACCAAGCGCCGGCAAGCAGAGCCGCCCCGATATCGCGGCCCCCCGTCGTTTGTTGGTTCGGGTACTCAACCCCCCACAGACCCGTGCTGAGACAAAGGCACGTTAAACGTATACCGTTTAGGGGCGCCCGATAACGCGCTGCTAGGCGAAGGAACGCACCGGCCCGATAACCGCCGTGCACAAGACCCCCGTGTAGGCCCGATAACGCCACACAAGCCCCAGGAAACGCCGGCCTGATAACGCCGCACGCCCGACGGGAACGCCAAGGAAACGCCGGCCCGATAACGCCGCACGCCCAAGGCTCGACGCCCTACGACAAGGAACAAGCGTCAACCAAGAACCCCCAACTCTGAAGCCTGCGAAGACTTGGGTCTGTATTTCGAAGATACGCTACTCCAACAACCGGGAAAGAGATTGCTCGGCGCGACCGCTATCCAGACGCGCCGAGTTTGTGCGAGACCGGCTCCGCGAGATTTCTGCGAGGCCGCTACTCCACACAACAGCTGTATGGACAGACTTGACTCCAGTGTAACCTTCAGGGTTACAGTTTGGCAGTCACTATTCTGGATGTATGACATCTCACACTAAGTGCAATTCTGCCGGCAGAATTGCAGGTCATGTGTCCTACCAGAACTCAACTAAACTCGTGGACGGTGTCAGATCCAACACCTTGGTGTATTCGGATAATATCTGCAGAAAGAGAGCGCTAGTACTTCCGGCTAAGGCCCGGCAGGTATACGGCATGGTCCTCGCTGAATGCAATTCTGCCAGCAGAAATGCATCGTCGAACTCGCCGGTTGCAATCCTGCCGGCAGAAATGCATAATAGAACTCGCCAGTTGGAGTTCTGCCGGCAGAAATACATAGTGGTCCTCGCTCTATGCAATTCTGCCGGCAGAAATGCATCGCGGGCCTGCCAAATGCAATTCTGCTGGTATAAACTCATCATGGACCTCACCAGTTGCAATTCTGCCGGCAGCGTCCTTACCAAGTGCAATTCTGCTGGGCAGAAATCCAGACACTTGCGAGAAATTATGCCAGCAGGCTGCCGAGCAACGATCCATCGCCTTCAAGCCGTTCCTGTCGGAGTTCCGAGTACCCGGGCACTGTGTGCGCTTCGCCGGGTATGTGGTGGCGACTGGCCGATTTTTCGGAGACCGATTTGATAGATGGTCTCTGTGCCGCTCGCTTGCTGCATGATCGCACGCGACCTTGTTGCACCAAGCCAGTGACCCTAGCAGTTACTTCATGCCAGACTACATACTTAAATTATGATCATGCTACATCCAGAAAGGCAGGGGTTGCGATTGACGCATCGATATGTAGGAAGGGCATTTTTATAATAATACACTAGTAGGTAGCACCTTCTACAACTTGCGTTACTTCTTCGTAGTACATACAGGAAAATCTCGCCGACTGAACATGGCCCCCACTGGATAGTCTTCATCGTGATGGGGTTCGCGACGCCAGTCGGTCGGCCACGTGAGTCTGCTTCACCTGCTCCATTGTCGAGCTGCCCGGAGGGCGGGGCCTAGATACCCGGCGCCTGAGACTCGAGCGTTCCTGTGGCGGAGTTAGTCCGTTTCGCAACGGAAAGATTCATAGCGAAGGGTCTCCTGCCGCCAACAGGCAGGAGAGCTCACTTCGAGAAAACACCGCTAAACAACAAACAAGTTTATATCTGCTTTCATCGACCCGGCTTGTCGTTCCTGTCGAAGTCCTTCAAGCCATCCAACTCCCGCTTCCTCAAGCTACATCGTGCCACCGCACTATTTGGGGGCTGTCTCTACTAGGTTGTTCATTCAGGGGAGAAGGCCACCATATTTGCAACATTGTAGCCTTCCACGAAGGTTATTATGATGGAAGCAGACGACGTTGAAGACTACAACAGCGCTGGCGAGGAAGAAGAGCTCCAAGCTGGCGAGATCGAGCAAGTGCGAGCTGTTTTGGGTAGTCTGGGAAGAGTAGTGTAGAGTACCACATTAGAGGACACTTTTATGTTATTGTATTTTTTCTTTTCACGTATCCCTATCCACGAGTCGTTTCCTTACATCATAAAAAACGTACACTTTATATAAAAATGTCTTCTTTACCCATTTTTGGTACTTCAGAAGTCATTCTACTAATTTTGTTCACCCTTATAAAGCATAGCACCGAAACGTACCCAATCGTCCCATCTCTTGTGCTACATCAATCAAAATTCCTTAGTAGCACACCCCTTCCAATCGCCCCATCTCTTGTGTTACATCAAACCCAATTCTTTAGCACCAATCATCACCAATCGTCCCATCTCTTGCGCTACACTGGTTCAAATTTCATAGCATTACACCGCAAGCAATACACCCCTCTGTAGCAAATAGTGCGTCGCGCTAAAACGCGATTTGAACTCCAACAAATCGAAGTTTTTATTCTGATAAATATAAAGTTACTTATATAGAAGCATGGTTTACTTACACGAAAAATACATTGAACGAAAAGAGGCAATTCAAGCCGCACAAAAGCGGTGTTATCTAAAACATCGCGAGAAAAGACTTGAAAAGCAGAAGCAATATGATCAAGAGCACAAGGAAGAAATTAGTAAACGGCATAAAGAGTACTACAAGCTAAAGCGTAGTCGAGTCAAGTTAGACTCAGGAAACGAGCCACTGGTAACTAACACAGAGTAATTCACTCTTTTTTTTTTCGAAAAAAAATTGGCTATTTAGCTGTACAACTGATCAATGGCAGTCATCATCTCAGGGAATTTTTCATTGAAAGAAGGATTCTGGCGTATCCAATCAATATATCTTTTATCAATCGCAAATACTTGATTGATGGTTTTGCCTTTGTATTTTCCGAAAGTTAGAACGTATGATCCATCATTATCCCCCAACTTACTCTTAAGATAAGACAAAACCTCATCATCAACTAAATTAGGTTGAGTCATTAACCATCTACAGTAGCCAATATCTGAGTTATACACATCCTCAATCGTCTTCGATTTATGTTTACCAAAAGCTAAAACTTGACTCATTGTTACGGGTATCTATATACATACACCTATAAAAATATATAATTAATTATATATAATGGCACTCTATAGTATGATATCAAGTGGAAAGGTTGAGATGGTAACCTATAGTCCTGTTTCAAGAACCTTTATCATTCACTTTACAGAAGGAGAGGTTTATACCAAGCGGGTTGATGTAGGTACAGCTATTGATTTACTGCAAGTAAAATACAATGCATCATCCATGAATCTAAAAAAAGGTGACTTTCTAGTGTCGCGGCATTTAGAAATTTAGTTAGTTTGGTATTCTAGTACCTCATCTGTTAGTCTATTGTACGACATCTCATTTTCAAACGCTACAAGTACAATAAAGTTAGTACCTTGCGACGAAGCATTGGTTCCCATAATCTGGATAGACTGTGGGATATCTTTCTCTGTTAGGCGGCTAACATCGGCGATAAGAACGCGGTTTGTCTGCGACCAAGTCTGGTAATCAATTAGACCATTTGCAAGCTCTTGTGTTTGATCACCGTTGATAGATGCAAGCTTTGAAAACTCATTGCAGAAATCCATGAAATCATAATCGTAATTCAAATCGAATGTGTTCGTTGAACCAATCTTAACATTGAAGTTACGGATTGAAGAACCGGGTTGAACAGTCCAAGGTGCGGAATCGAATGGAGATTGGAACTGCTGAACTTGAGAAGAAGCAAAGTTACCTGCCGAAGTTTCTGCAAACGGTAGTAAAGCTACATATTTAGCATTTTTAAGGCTGGCTGACAATTGAAGATCAAATGCTACATTTTGCTGACCAGAGCTCACACCAATTCCTACCTTCTGCCCAAACCATTGAGCATAGTAATCTCGGTAACGAACCGTCTTTACAGGCTTGGAAATAATCGCTTGAGGGTTTTCGAGATCAACAAAAGGTACATATAGACGGGCAGTACTGAAAGGAAAGTAGGTATTATCCGTTTCTAGACTGTTATTGACTACACCCCATGCAACCGTAATCTGACCCTGATTAGCAGCCGTAGCGTCGGGAATGACACCATTGTTAGGGGAGTTGGCTGCTGTTGATGCAACCATGATAGGGCATGTAAGACCTGAAATTAGCGTTGTGAACCAAGAGTCATTACCTTTGTGGGTGCAGTAGTACCAGAACCGAAATTAATAACACTGCTACCTTGGTTTACACGAAGACGCATACGAATTTGAGGATTAGCCATAAGATCAAGTTCCTTGAAGATAGGGTGAAGATCAACCAAGCGGATCTTAAGCATGTAGTTCCAGCTACCAGCAACGGTACCAGCGGCGGTAGCGCCTGGTACGAAAGCACCGCGACCGAATTGATTAGCAAGTGTATTAGCTACACCAGAAGCAAGCGTAGGCCATCCATTAGTGTTTTTTCCGCCCGCCGTAGTAGGATTAGCTAGAAGACGCTTTACAAAACCTTCATTAGCGGGTAGGACACCAGCACCCGTATCGTTTGTCTTTAAAGCGGCAGTAACATCAGACGCATTGTTCGAATAACCATCACCGTTGACGCTTGCAGCACTACTAAATACTAGTGAACCAGAGGTGCCAGGGTATAGGAAGGCTTCAGCACCGTGTTTTCGAACATAATCAACGCTGGCTTCCGTTTGAGCATGGAGATTATTAGCAAATAGCTTGTATTCACTCATTGAAATAACACTCTTACCGATAAGTTCTAGGCTAAGGCTATCAATAACATTCCATACACCGCATTTGAGACCAACTGAGAGACGATTAGCGGGATTGGACAGAGCGATACTGCCATGAGTATTCTTCATTGTCACCTCGTAAGGAATCATGATGTATGCATCGCGGAGGCAACCAAAACCTTCTGCGCCATTTAGCTGGGAGGTAGCATCAAATGAAATAATACCATTAGTGTAAGAACCTTGATTAATATCGATTACATACGGTACACGCTTACGCGACGATACGCGCACGGAAGGGTCAGCCTTCAGAGAAGACTGATATAAGAATTGGTCAGCTAGCTGAGTATCAGACATGTTGGTAGCTGTTCGAGTTAGACTATATCTTGCTATTTATAATGATCGAAAAATAAAATAATTATGGATCTGGTTAAGGGCATTACTAGTGACCATGAGCTTATCAAACTTGCAGATATACTTGACGTTCATTTGGACAACATATGCGAGTCTAGCGAGGTTATTAAGCCGCTACCTAAGGAAGGCTCTTTCCTAATTTTACTACGTAAACCTAACATGGATGTAGGACACTGGACAGCAGTTCATAATCATGAATACTTCGATTCAACGGGGGAAGCCCCGCCAACTTCTTACGGGATTGATAAGTATAACGAAATACAAACGCAATCAGCGCACGGTGATTACTGTGGTATATGGTGTATATTGTGGTTATATTGTAAACAAAAAGATAGAATGGCAAGCGTTTTAATAATTTAAATGTAGTTGTGCTTTAGTTCAGAATATATAGACCATCAATCATGTACCGTGAATTAACAATTTCGAGTAATGTCAGCGCGCCTAAGCTAAAGAAGGTGTTGAAGACAGGAAAACTTAGTCTAACAAGTGCAGAACTAAAGGGTAGCGGAAGTGTTATTCACCTACATCCAAGCAGTTATGAGAAGGCGCTCAAGGCACGAAAAGCGAACCGTGGTGTTCGACTTGAAATTACCAGGTACGAGGTCAAGAAAAGCTTCAAGAAGGCTCAAGGAGGCAGTGTCTGGAGCAAAGTGTGGAGTGGTATTAAGTCGGCTTATAGGTTCGCTAAAGACAGTGGTTTACTGTCGAAAGCTGTAGACGCCGCTGTACCTGCTCTAGCTACATATGCTGGCCAACCAACAGCAGCAATCCCCGCAAGAGCAGCGATTAAGTCACTCACCGGTATTGGCGTTAAGGGCTACGACAGCGATTCAGATACCGAAGGCGGTCGCATTAGTATGGTTGATATTAAACAAGGAGCTAAGAGAGCATTAGGATATGCTAAGAAGAAGGGTATCATCACTGATTTAGTTGATCTAGGAGAGCGTAAGCTTATTGACAAGGCAACGAAACCGGAACATGTTGATATGATTAAGTACGTTCGCAGAGGTATTAAAAATAGATACGGAGTTGGCATTAAATCGAGCAAATCTACTCGCTTCGTTAAGGGGTCTCAAGAGGCTAAAGATCACATGGCGAAAATACGAGCTATGCGTAAGAAAGGCTCTAAGTCTGGGGGTAGTTTTAAACTTTGAATCCTTCCTAACTTAAGTGGTAAGCTTCATAAAAAATAATATTTTTTTCGCTTATTGAGCTGACGCTCAGACTGCGGGCTGGCGTCTGCGACTCTACCCCTAGTATTTGTTATTAGCAAACTCACGAGGCTTGATGAGAAGCATGATTGACACGCTTGTATCGCGAAAGTGTACCGGCTTGTCATTTTGATTATAAATCGATACGGTGATGGAAGCACGAGGACCATCGTTAATTTTCATCCATGCATAATTGGATGGAGCATAATGAACAAGGTCGCCGATTTTAGCAGCACCTCGATCAAATGCGGCAAGTAAGTCACCGCCGACAACATAATCATTCTTGATAATGTCACAACGAACGATGTAGCTAGATGTTGGATGAACCTGAGGTACAATATTGCTAAGAATACTTGCTGCTGTTGTTTGACTCGCCGAGGGGTACGTAACTGTTGAAAAGCCTAGAACCTTACCAAACGCTGCGTTGTTAATGATCAAACGTGGTACGCGAGACGTAGTAGGTAAGCCAGATCCGCCAGCGCTATACAAACCAGAAGCAGGTCTAGTATATGTACCGATCGTAGTAGGTGTAGGAGAGCAATCAAGTTGACAGGCGTAATAGGTGGAATTCGCACTGATTTGAATAAAGAACACATTGTTCCCCTGAGCATCAATTAGATAAGCTCCAGCCGCAACAAGTGCTTTTTGAATATTTTGATTAATGTTACTGTAGTCGTACCAACCGTCCGCTAGGGTTACTGTAATCGTAGAAGTGGTAGCTGCTGTTGGAACTTCTATATGAAAACTATTATTGGAAAAAGCTAAACTGTCTATGTTAAAATCGGAACAGTAAAGACTAATTGACTGGATTGCAATGTCATTGTTTTTAAAATTCACGCTTGATCCAGCGAATTCATAGCGCCAGCTATTGTTTAAATTGTTCTTAACAAGATTAGTTGAATCGAGCTTAACAAATGACGCACACATAGTTCAGAGTATATTTATGAACTAAAATTAATTCTGATCTTCAATTTTTATTGTCTTCACCTTCGGGCTTGATTACAGCGTCAAAGTTGTAGCGTAGCTCACCTTTAACTGAGTCAATGAATAGGAACTGTCCGCGCCCTCTAGCGATAGCTCTATTATAATATCTAACGATACCATCTTCATTTACACCGGGGATGTTAAAATCGCTTACTAGAAGCTTTAAGTCCCGCTTACTGTTTGCTCTGAGAATCGCTACGTATTCTGTATTCAAACGCAGCATCTTCTCGGTACCAAACCATGAGTGACTCAGGAATATAGTTGATAAGAAATGATGTCTTCCTCTAGTCATATAGTGGGAAAATACATTTTTCTGTAGTAGCTTGTCATTACTGTAGTCATCGATGATCACTAGCTCTGGTTTCTTGCCCGGTGTACGCCTAATTTGGTCTACATTGGGAGGCTGGTCGTAAAATGTAACGAAACCTTCAAGCTTATCCTTCAGATAATCATATAGTTCCTGATCAGGGTTTCTAGCGATAATATGAAGGTGGCTAAATACATGAGGTGAGTGTTTAAGGATATGATGACAGAGGTTGTTCTTACCAGAGTAGCTAGGACCAAGTATAACCATTCTAAAAAGCTTCTTTATACCTAGATCGGGTATATCACCAACCGCCGCGCTTCTATATTGCTTTGGTAAAGCACCGCCATAGTTAGGAATCAAAGACATTTTCACGTACTCTATATATAACCTGTGAATAAAAAATGTCTGGATTTGCTTATCCTCAGCCTCTATTTGATTCTTCACACGATCCAAATAGCCCCAGCGACTCCGTACCAGTACGAGACTCTGGCTTCCGTACTTCCCGTGCCATTAGCCAGGAACGACCCATTGATGTCGTAGGCTCCCAACACTTCCACCGTAATATACGCGATCTTGTCCACTGTGCAATAGGTCCCGACTTCTCCTTCGTAGAACGAGTAGAACCCGATACTGGCGTGGTAGAAGTAGACCTCGAGCGGAAAGCTGTTGTTGGCGCAGCTGGATGGTGCTGTGCGATACGGAGCGACCTTGGAGCTGCCGATGAAGTAGTTGCCATGCGTGTTGTACTGCGGCACCACCGCGTGACACACGATACCATTGTTTGTGTTGTAGTAGTGCGTTGGCTCGAAGTTCCACCAGACACCAGCCAGCACGAGAGCTTGTACGGGGCAGACGTGGCTCAGATTCTCGGTCTGCTTCGGTTGGTCGTGCGGTACTACGAGGATTTCGGGCATTTTGTGTGGCCGGACGAACTGCGCATAGCTTCGTAGTTGGAGAATGAGCGGCACCACTCCCAGGAGGAGCCACACGAAGAGTAATTTCTGCTGCGCTGTGAATACGGAGGAGAGCCCTTCTCCAGCTGCCCGCACGCGGTAGCTCTGCTGCGAGCTGGTTTTCATCCTTCACGTCAGTGATGAGTATTGATATGAAGTGGGAATAGACGTTCCGGTCGAGAAAATAAATGCTGGAAACGTACGAATCTGTTTCGGCTGGCATTGTGAAACACCCGTGTTATCATGCAGGGTTGCTATTTCGGCCAGGGTCAATCCCTTCCAATAGCTTCATTAGGTCCAACCAGTATTCTGATTGTTTGCTGCGTACGATAGTAAGAATCTGCGTGTGTCGAAGCACCGCCTAGCATCCTGTCCATGAAACTAACGACCCCGGAGCAAGGCCTCGCATTGCATGGGTCCACGCACTGGTCTGAGATGACCCCAATTCCGATCAAATTGTCTCGAGGGGCCGTGAACCAACGCAGCTTGTGCATCACTAAGTACTCGACGCCGCCCTCCACCATCTTCAGCATCCCAAACGCTTTCAGCGCTTCCGGTTTGTAGAAGAGCTTGTTATCGTCCCATTCGTACCCACTTAGTAGCACGATCCTGCTGCGTGCTCCTAACGCGGTATCCACACAACACGGCTCGGAGAATAATCTAAAGGACCGATGCTTGAGCCAGACGTACGTCAGAGCGCAAATCACCCGAACGGATGAAATTATGCCGACGACAACGAGCACCACGATGCCGTGGCACACCAGACTCCAGAAGTAGTAGGAGACCGCGAGCGCTTCTGGCTTGGAATGCTTCAAGTCGGATTTGTTCAGTCCGGTGAGGAAATGCTGGAACGCAAACGCGGTGACCAACTCACCGAGGAGCGAAGTTTCGTACGTGAAAATACTGCGCTTGACTCGTAGTCGCCATGGTCCGGGTAACTGTTTGGTGTTCTCGGCCATCTCGAACAGTATAAGCATCAGCCCCGAGAGGTTGTAGCCCAAGGACGCATACTGAATCCGTGTCGCCCAGCCATCGTTGGCGATAATTAAGAACAAGTCGGTCATGATGCCTTCCACGATCAAATACAGCAGCGCTGCCCGGTGGTAGTTGGTCGCTCCATGGGCAGAAAGACGTAAGCTTTCCTGGACAAACACGATCACCGCCTCCTGCTGGTCGAGCTTCTCCCTTAGCTCGTCACACCTTCGACCGTAGTGCCTACAGGACAAGTAGCTGCGACGGATCAAGAGCGCGCGATACACGATCCAAATAGCCCCAGCGACTCCGTACCAGTACGAGACTCTGGCTTCCGTACTTCCCGTGTCATTAGCCAGGAACGACCCATTGATGTCGTAGGCTCCCAACACTTCCACCGTAATATACGCGATCTTGTCCACTGTGCAATAGGTCCCGACTTCTCCTTCGTAGAACGAGTAGAACCCGATACTGGCGTGGTAGAAGTAGACCTCGAGCGGAAAGCTGTTGTTGGCGCAGCTGGATGGTGCTGTGCGATACGGAGCGACCTTGGAGCTGCCGATGAAGTAGTTGCCATGCGTGTTGTACTGCGGCACCACCGCGTGACACACGATACCATTGTTTGTGTTGTAGTAGTGCGTTGGCTCGAAGTTCCACCAGACACCAGCCAGCACGAGAGCTTGTACGGGGCAGACGTGGCTCAGATTCTCGGTCTGCTTCGGTTGGTCGTGCGGTACTACGAGGATTTCGGGCATTTTGTGTGGCCGGACGAACTGCGCATAGCTTCGTAGTTGGAGAATGAGCGGCACCACTCCCATGACGAACCACACTAGAAGCAGCTTCCGCTGTGCTGTCAAGCAAGAGGAGCAGCCATCTCTAGAAGCCACTGCCTTGTCGCGCAAGAGCTGCTTCATTGGGCGCGACCCCTGAAATAACTTACAGGCGTCGGTTTACTAATTTGCATTATTAGTCTTAGTAACGTGGAGAAGAACCAACTAATGGAGACACTTCAATGCAGTATGACCACGGATGGGAGAAATACAGTTGCATGCTAGTGGGTTTCAAGACTTCGTAGGTATCGGATCGGATTTATTTCGTGGCTACATCGCTACCAGCGATGATCACGTTGCGAACGCCGCACCCAAGGACACCACCTCCGGTTTGTAGGGATCTAGATATCCTGCTTTTGCTCTGACTCATTTTATGAATCACTGCACGTAATAAAACAACAACAAGTAAAAGCAGAAAATTAACTCGGTGACTAGATCGTCTTCGACTTGGCTGGGAACACCTGTGGTATAAAACGCTGCGTGCTGGTACCGGTTCTAATTGCCGTGATAAGGGAGAACTGTGGCCCGCGTGATTCAGTTCACTTTCTTGAGCTGGTGCATGGGCTGTTGACGTCGATGTGCATTTTCTGCCTCAGTCTGCTGAAAATTGCGTTGAACCTGCTCGGTCGACATTCTTCTGGCTCGTGTAGGTTGCGCAGTTACGCGTTACGGCCACGCCATTAATCCGTTGGGAGCTGTTCACTCCCTCATTCTTCGGGTGTTCCCAGTATAATGAGTCTACTGTACTTTACTTTACTCGAGCTACTTCGACAAACTCCATCTAATTCTCCGCCATCATGGCAACACGTCCCACTCGCGAGAAGAGGCGTCAAGGGCAGGATGCCCAGAAGAAAGCAGCCGTGATGGTCGACAAGCAGCTAGGGGGGAGTTGACCCTATCATCTGCTATATTATACGAACGAAGGGTAAAATATGTTCAATTCTCTCTACTGTACACTACTGATACCCCTCACAACGACTACTCTCAAGAAGCTGCGCCTTGAGTATTTTCGCTCCAGTTGCTCTTCTGCGCTCGCCATCCCTATAAACCGCTGCCCGAAGTGTTTCGCCCTCAGCCTTTTCTTCCAAAGTACATGTATTACTGAGTATTTGGGCTGGATGCTCTCTCAGACCGGACGATCATTAAACAATAGAGTGATTTAAGCCCGAACACAAATGGCTAAGGACGAACATTGGATTTATGTGGTCCAACTACAATTCTAAAGGTTCGCTGGGCATGATGGAGAGACTCCATTTGCAGAGAAACACCACCGAGTATTATATTCAGGAAAGTACCCACCCCCGAGCAAGGTCACTCGTTGCAAGATTCCACTCGCTCACCCCGGATTTTCTCAATTCCACTCGAGGGGCCGAAAACCAACTCAATTTGTGCAGCACCAAGTACGCAACACCGTCCTCCTCCATCTTCAGCATCCCAACCGCTTTCGTCGCCTCGGGTTTGTAGTAAAGTTTGCCGTCTTCCCAGTGGTACCCGTTAGTAATATGATCCTGCTTCGCCCCACCAGCGCCGTATCGACGCAGCATGGCTCAGATAACACTGCAAAGGACCGATACTTGGACCAAACGTACAGCAGCGCACAAATGATTCGACCAGGTAGAATAATCTTTATAACGACGACCACGAGGATGATGTGGCAAACCAAGCTCCAGAAGTAGTAGGGCACAGCGAGCGCTTCCTTCTTCGACCACTTCAAGTCGGACTTGTTCAATGCAGTGAAGAAATACTGGAACACAACAACCACTATAAACTCACCGGCCAGCGCTGTTTCGTAGCTGGAAACCTATCGTTTCATTCGCAGGCGCCATTTTTCACTCGCCTGTTCTCAACCATCTCAAACAACAGCAGCATGATCCCAACAAGGTTATACCCCAAAGACGCGTACTGCACTTAGGTAGCCCAGTCGTCTTTCACGATAATTAGAAACACGTCGGTCATGACCCCCTCCACAACCAGGTAGAGCAACCCCACTCGATGGTAGTTCGTCGCGCCATGCGCCGACAGTCGCAAGCTTTCCTGAACGAATACGACCGTTGCCTGCAGGTGCAAGGCTTCCCCCATTTCATCGCATCTTCGCCCATAGTTTCCCAGCAGCAAGTAGCTCCGACGAATAACAAGGCAGCTTTAGTGATCGTTAGGTAGCCTAAATGAACACCTGAAAATGAAATGAAATGGATAACAAGGCAACGATACGCCAGCCACCGTGCAGTACCAGTACGACCTCCTGGACTCTGCACTTCCCGTGCCGTCCGCCAACAAGGGTCCGTTGATATCATACGCCCCCAGAACATCCACGACAAGGTACGCGCTTTTGTCCTTGGTGCAGTACGTGCCCACATTTCCTCCGTAGAACGAGTAGAACCCGAAGCTGGCGTGATACAAGTAGTGATGGTTTGGAGGAATTTCGAAATCAATTAAAACGTTTCGAAAATGCAATATTAACTGCGCAATAGCTCAAAATAGATCAAAACTACTCGGCTCAAAATAGATTTTTGCGTGGTGCTGACATGCAGCTCAGGCTGCCCTCACTGTTCCAGCATGTCTCGCGCAAGACCAACGTGACACCCCGCGTTCGAGTGCAGCCGTCTCCAATCCGTGAGCTCTCTCAATACTGCGCTAAGGTTGACGTAGATGAGTGCGAGCATGTCAACCGTATCGGTCTGAGGCGTGGCGCCTCAAATAGATCAAAACTCGAGCTCGGATTGGACGCCTGAGGCAGCTCGAGTTTTGATCTATTTTGATCCATTTTGAGATGCTCACAAAGTTTAGAATGATCAGAATGTTTTGAGAATTCTGAATCCCTACTAATCTATGTGAACTATTGAGTGGCGGCAGTTAGGTTCTGTCGTGTTCCTGTTCCCCGCAGTTGAAGCAGTGCTGTCTAGCTCACTTAAGTTTACTATTGCATACTCTAGTCTAGTGTAATGGAGGCTGCGCTGGGGCGCAGTTCTCTCGCAATCCCAAATACGCTGAGTGGGCGAACAGTGTGTTTGGCAAGTCTTCTGCGCTCAAAGCAACAGGTACTGAGCCCAAGCGCCTAAAGCTCCGTGAGCTGACCCTCGGGAGCTTTGCTGTTGTCTCCGCGAGGATGACGACGCCAAGTACGACCGCCCCAGGTACTCTGCCTGCAGTGAGCAACACACAAGCAACGAGTACAGCGGGAGGCTCTTCGGGACTGGCGAGTGCTGCTGGACTGACGGCGGCAACTACAACTACGGCTACGACGGTGGCTGCTGCTGCAACTACGGCTGGAACCTGTCTCGGTGCTACGGCAGCTACTGGTGGGCCTGTTGCGACGTCAGCAGCAACTGCGGTGAGTCTCCACGGTGGCTTCACGTTCCCTCCCGTATCGGCTGGTGGTTTTGGGGCCTCCCTGCCCATGGCGATGCCTGGAGTTGTTACTTCCGTGCCGATGGTGCATGGAAGCAATGTTCCGTCGGTGGCTGGAGTCTCGTATGGCTATTACGGTGGATATGGCCTTCCCGTTCCCTCTAGTGGCGTGCAATTGCATCCTGGAGCTCGTGGTTCTGGTGGCATTGTGCCTGGCATTAAGGAGATCTCTACTAAGCCACCTGTAATGAAGGGTAGCTTCGACCTGTATGCCGTGCAATTAAGGACCTTTTTGACTAGATTGGGACTTTGGGGAGTTGTCGACGGCACCGACGTGCGCTCGTTTTTCGATGTCGAGGCCCAGGCAGCTTTCGATTCTCGCGACAACGCGGCTCGAGACGCGATCTTACGCGGTGTGCCGGAGGCGGATGCAGAGATGATCTGTCACGAGGCTTCTGCGAAGGACATGTGGATCAGCTTTGAGAACAAGCGAGTACGCGAATTACATCTCCGCCCGCGAGCAGCTCTATTCGAACAAATATACTCGTGATCAGGTTTTGGGTGAATGGCTGCGTGATATGGAGCTACAGAGGCGGGAGCTTCAGCATTACGGCAAAGTGATTAGTGATGAAGAATTTGCAGAGATCTTGCTCGGCAATGTGTCACGGACTCACCGAGAGGTAGTTCGCCAGTTTTCTCGGCACTATGCGGTACTTGCCGTGCCAGGCACTCACCAACTGGCTCCGACAGCGGCCCAGGTCATGAATGCGCTGCGCGCAGAGGAGGACCTGGATGAGAAGGTCGCAGAGGAGATGCCTCAAGCCAGCATCAGTTCGGCGAAGAAGAAGTCAAACAATTCTTCCGGAAACCAAAACTCCGACAACAACTCTGGCAAGGGCAATACTGGAAAGGGGAAACGCCAGCGAGGCCGAGGTCGCTACAAGGCCAAAGGCAAGACCCAAGAAGGGAAGTCTGCTGGAGGCAGTGGTGGCAAGAGGAGTGATGGTTGCTGGAACTGCGGCGAGCTCGACCACATTCGAGCTCACTGCCCTCACTTAAAGAAGAATAATGACTCGCAGGGGCAGAGACCGTGTGCTGGCATGGGGGCAAAGCGGTTCCAGAATAAGAAAGGTGGCAATGCTGGAGGAGTGACGCGAAGTGTCGATGCACTGACGCAGCGCAGTATTGGAGCGACTGTAGTTGGTTGTAAACCCCGCAAGTCCAGTGACATGGAGTGGGTCTTGGACACAGCGACGGACGTGCATGTCTGTAAAGACGCAACGCTGCTAGTCAACTCAAGGCCAGACAAGGAGCACATCTTCTTGGACTTCGATGGACAACCCAAAGGAGAGCGAGTGGTAGGTGACGTACGCTTACTAGTGACTAATGTGATATCCAAGCATGATGAAGAAGTGGTGTTGCATGGAGTTGTTCACACCCCAACTGGACCGGACAATTTGCTGAGCTCGCATCTACTCGAGGAGAGCGGATGGAGCATGACCTTCACGCAGATGAACATGAAACGGGTTTGTTGGCTGGAGAAGGATGGGTTGAAGCTGGCTATGGTGAAAACTCGTGGCCGCTATCGTCTTCGCGCGAGACCTGCTCATCATTTGTTTCGCTGACGGCTGCTGCTACGAAGAACGCTGCAACGAGGAAGAAGCATGCAGCGGCACGCGGGCACATGCGCTTCGCACATCGGAACTACCCAGCTCTGCGTCAAATGGCAGCGCAAGAGACTGTGGCTGGTTTAGAAGAACTATGTGGGGATGCAGGCTGTCTGAGTAGTGAGCTTGACGGCAATTGCTGGACGTGCACAGCCTCGAAGCTGAAGAGGATGTCGTACAAGCTGACACAAACGAGACGTGCACAGCCTCGAAGCTGAAGAGGATGTCGTACAAGCTGACACAAACGAGACGCGCTACAGAGCCGTACCAGAAGTTGATGTCTGACATGTGCAGCATCGGTGATATTACGTACGATGGCTATCGCTGCTTTCAGCTCGTGATGGATGAGGCTACTCGCTGGGTGTGGGGCTTTCTTATGAAGGCAAAAGAAGAGTCCAGACCGGTAGTCGTCGCACACCTGGAGTGGTTACTGGCACAAGGCAAACACATCGAGGTGTTCGCCACAGACCAAGGCAAGGAGCTGGTAAATAAGAAGCTGAAGGAATTCCTCAGGGGGAGAGGGATTGTGTGGTAAAGAGATCCGCTCAAGAGCAATCCGGATGGGAATGGATCCGCCAGTTGACCTGGTGGCGGGATCCGGCAGTTGGTGACGATGTCCAGTCCCGCGGATGACGTCATAGTTGCCAGGTGGAGGTGCGGTTGCAGGATGAGGGCGATGGAAGCTAGATCCAAGGTGAGTAGTGTGGTACACATGGATCCAGCCACCTAAATTAGGGCCGCCTGGATTAGGTATGAATGTGTACCCAATTAGGGGTACAACGGCTATAGCAGGAATATTGGGTAGGAAGGAGAGCCAGTAGCAGGCAAGAGTTGGACCAGATGGGAAGGCGGGATACAGGCTAACATAAATCAGAGTCGAATTTGCTTGGGAACCAGTCACTTGGTCTTTAGTATTGGGATTTGTATTGGCCCATACTTTAATCAAGTAATTTGCCCCCCGCACACGTGGCAGACCGCTGGATAGCTTGGCCAGCAGCTCGCGCCCTTCGGCCCTCGCCCCCAACTTCCCCGCTAATAGGAGGCGGCAAGCAACGTAAAGGAAAAGGATACAACACCCCAACAAGGCAACAACTCCGGATCCGGTACACTACTTATCGGATCCACAAGATCTACGGCCAAGACCAAGGATCTACCAACCCAGGCCCGCGTGAAGGAACCCCCACTGCGGATCTACCCCAACATCTCCCCAAGTCCCCGCCAAGGACGTTCAAGTTCACCCGCTGCACATCTCGTGTCAACAAGAGAGCAGATCCAGCCCGCCGACGGGTACACAAGGTGAGCCACTCAGCAACCCCACGGTTATCGGAGTACCCTCCGTTAGTCGGTGTCTGGGCGCAGTGTGTGAGTGTGGGATCCCTGCTAATTCCAGCGGATCCACTCCACCACAATGGTGCGCGTGCCCGGATCTCTTGGCGACATGGGATTTCACCGTGAGTCCCAAGATGATGTGCATGTGAGCAACGAATCAGGAGATGAAGCGCCGACGGAGCTAGGATCACCGGCGGCGTCGCTGAAGAATGGATCCTCGAACCGACAGAGTGCCAGGAGGAACTCTATCGGCGGACCAGAGGCAGATCGGGACGATCCCGATCTCGAGGAGAAGCCTCTACCTCCACAGGTCCTTCCGAGGACCCCGCGGGTCGTGCTGCGAAGCAGGACCCGCCGGACGAGCACCCAGCAGCGAAAGCGGTTGGATCCTCGCCCAAAACCCCGCGCAGAGTCAAGGAACTACGTCGAAGAAGAAGACACGAGCTGCGCGGAAGAAGCTGAGAGCTCCAGACTCCGAGCCCGAAGATCGAAGCGCAACCAAGGCCACATGGACGCAATCCAAACTGGAGATAGCTTACAGGCGGATCGTACTGCAGGACTTCCTACGAGACCACCATGTAATGCGAATCCTTCAGCTACAGCTACCCGAAGGACTCACCGGGCCCGTGCAGGCCCCATCGATGACGATGAACAAGCTGGAAGCCGCCACAGACCTGCTACGCCTAGCACAGGAGGCCGGTCTTACAGTCGGAGCCTTCGAAGCTAAGGATCTCTTCGGCCTGGAACTAGATACAATCCGGATCGCAGCGGCGACGGCTGTTCAACAAGTTGAAGCCTATCGTGGGCGAGAAGGAGGCGCCAGAGCCTGCTCAACCAAACCAGGCGAAAGAGGAGCAAGCCCCGACGCAGGAGTACCACACAGGATCGTCTACCTACGAGTCAGCCGCCTCTGAAGTGGGATCGGACAGTTCGACCGAACCAAAGCGTATGCCGCTAGGCCCGGCAGGTACCGAGCTGTTAAGGAACCGAGCACCCGCCGAGGTACCGCAAGAGAAAGTAGCATGGCCAACCCAGACTCCAACTCGGACGTTAGTACAGACGACCAAGGCAGATCCACCGCACGAGTCGACAAGTCCACTTGAAAGGTAATTCCAGTCAGCTATGGACAGATTCTTGCAGGAGCGGAACATGACGTCGGTCCCGAGAACGCATCCTACTACTGCACGGCGGGGCAAGTCGGCTGCGGCTGCGACCTACGCGGGGATGCAAGACGTGGACATGGAATCAGTGGGATCGCAGGATCATCCAGAGAACTGGGAATATGACCCGGACGACCTGGGAGCAATAGGCACCCGGAGAATGGCAGCCACGACGACGACAACGGCGCCGGGGGCTGGGACGGCTATGATCCAGCGAGTCAGGATCTCAGCCATCTCCGATTTAAAGGAATTCACCGGGACGGACCATGATGAAGAACGGGCCCGAGCCTGGATTAGCAAAGTCAAGTCAGCATTCACCAGAGACCAGGCCCCGGACGAGGAGAAGTGTCTTACCTTCGCGGATCTGCTCACCGGCCCAGCAAAGAACTGGTACCGTCAGCTGAGCCGGTCGACGCGAACGAAATGGACAGATCTGGTGAAGGAGTTCCAGTCACAGTATTGCGGGCTAGGAGTGTCAGTGGCGTGGCAATACTATCATGCACGCAAGCGCAGTGATGAGTCCCCACTAGAGTACCTACATCGGCTAAACGTAGCAGGTATGCGAGCCCGCATCAGGATCAAGGATGGTACGCTAAAGCCCGCCGAGAACACGTGGAGCACTTCATCGAAACCCTGGGAGATCCCGAGTTTGCAGACCAGCTAACGCTGCTACGATTGAGCGATGCGGAAGAATTGGAGGAAGTACTGCGAGCGCGAGAGCGATCGAAGTCCCGGCACAAGAAGCCGGCGGGAGGGACCAAGTTCAGGCCGAAGCCACCAGCGACACCGCAGCCTTCAGCGCCAACGCGAGCAGTCAGGGCGATGCACCTTCCGACGTCGGACAGCGAATCCGACACAGATGAGTCAGGTTCAGAGAGCGAACTACACAGAGCGTACGTGGCAGCGGCGAGTGGTGTGCCACCGGCGGAGCCTACGCCTGTGAGCGGCGACAACCCCACCTCGCTGACTACGACCCAACCAGCGGCGGATCCCAATGCCCAAGATCGCCGCCCGCGTTTCCCGAACGACGGACAACGCTGCTCGCATTGTGGATCCAGGAAGCACTCGGACCTAGGATGTTGGAAGTGCCTCATCTGTCAGAAGTGTGGCAAGAAGGGTCACCCTTCGGATCGATGCTTTTTCGTATGTCGTGGGTGCGGCGAGCTCCACGATCATGGCAAGTGTCAGATGGAAGAATTTTACAACCTGATCCGCCAGTGGTTTGACCCCACCAAGCACCCGGGACTCCTGCCAGAGGCGGCGGAGAAGATGTTAAACTAGAGCGCTCGCCGGGTTTGAATCCGGTACGAGACGAGCGTTCTACGTTCTGCATCTATGCGTTTGTGGACAAGCAGTCAGGACGTCCCGAGACGGTCGCAAGACTGGGACTCGCTGATAATACACGTGATCATGAAAGAAAGCGTGTTGCTTCCGTTGCGAGTCTGCGTGCACCCGATGAATACCTGAGGTCAGAAGTGTCTATGACTTTGGATCTGATGCCTGGAGAATCGAGAGGGTACTGGAAGTACTATGTACCTGGGAAACACTTCAAGCAGGCCAAGGTCGGCAGCAAGATCAACAACACTAAGGCCGTAGTCATGCTTGACTCTGGATCCGAGGTGTCGATTATCGACACCACCTTTGCTCGTGAGGTAGGATGTTATGTGGATACAAGCCAGAGTCAAGAGTGTCTCGGCATTGGGGAGAAGCTGTACGTGGCCACCGGGAGGACAAGAATCAAGCTCACGTTGGCAGGGCACCTGGTGTATTACTACGATGTATGGGTGGGCGATGATCTACCTCCGGACTACCAGGCGATATTGGGCATGGACTTCATGGTACCAGCCGGGATTCGCCTGGATCTTGGTGACGGATCCATGTGCATGCCAGACGAGATCCGAATCCAGCTGCATGGGCGGCGACAGATCTTCAGCAACCGGGCGCGCACGGTAACGATCGGTCAGTGGCTGTCGCTAGAAGCGGGTGAGACGGCCGAGCTGCCGCAGTGTATCCGTCTCTCCGACTCCGAACAACTGTGGCTCACAAGGGGCAAGCAATGGGTGCCAACGTTGGCCACCGGGCTGGGGAGGACACGTTACCTGCGGATCACCAACATTGGGGACGAGCCGATCAGTCTGCAACATCAAGATCAAATAGAAAAGTTGTTAAACTCAGATAACGTAACCCCCAAACCAGCCTACGTATCCGACGGATCAAGACGGTATGATGAGTGTCAGAACCTGGTGTATAGCGCCACGACCGACGAGCGACCTGAGCCAGCTTCAGAGTCGCCGATACCGGCGGTCCCCAAGCTTGCCTACCCGACGCCTAAAGCGATAATGAGCTGGCCGGAGGGAGTAGCTAGAGACCCGCCAGCCGCCCCACGCGTGTCAACGTTGCGGTCGGGAAGGCGGACTCCAGAGCGCCCGGATCAGACATTGGGGGCAGAAAGGGAGCCGAAGGCGGCCGGGGCAAAGGTGAGCCACTAGCGCCGTTGAAGTGCCCAGTGGATACGATCGGCAGCGTAGCTCGGAAGGACGGGCTGACTGTTACGCATCTTGAAGATTCGGAGCCCATCCCGAAGGCCGCAGGAAGTGCAGAGAAGCCGTCAGTCTATCACGCACACAGTGGATCCCCGCGACCGTCCGGCCACTCAACGAAGCCAGTAGCAAAAGAGACCGCCGACACGCGAGAAGGCCCAGCGGAAGGGCCGGAGCCTCGAGCTACAGGAGACTCCTCGAGCCAGACGTTGACGGATCAGCCAGAGATAACTCCGGGACCGGACGACGGGCCAGAGACTAAGACTGCTGACGCAGAGACTGAAGGCCTGGCCCCGATCACAGACACGTACGTGCACGAGGCGAGTGCTCTACATGCCGAAGACTACGAAGGAGAGTTGGCAGTACTGCCTGAGGTGACTGCTACCACGGAGAAAGTCAAGATGGAGGATCTGCACGTAGGTGATCCGGAAGAGAACTCCCGGAGGAGATCCAGCAGCTGACAGACGAGATATGGGCGTACAAGCATCTCCTCATTGGAAAAGGAAACGCTCTACCCCCGGCCGCCGTCGGCGCAGTGTGTGACATCGACGTGGGAGACGCGAAACCGATCGCACAACGTGTGCGTAAGGTGGCCCCGCAGTACCGGGAGAAACTCTCGGATCTCCTCAAGGAGTACTCTAGTCTAATATCATCAGCACGTCGACATCCCCATGGGCGTCCCCCATCGTGGTCATCATCAAGAAAAATGGAGTAGACATCCGCCTCTGCATCGATTACCGACTGGTGAACAGCCTGACGAAGTTGATGATCTACCCCATGCCCCTAATCAATGACCTGCTAGAAGATCTCGATGCGACGCTGTGGTATTGTTCATTGGATATGGCGAGCGGATTTTGGGTGGTGTCGATGACCGAGCGCGCACGAGCGATCTCCGCCTTCATCACCCCATCGGGCCTGTACGAATGGAACAGGATGCCCTTTGGGTTGAAGAACGCGCCCCAGATCTACCAAAGGTTGATCGACAACGCACTGTACGGGTTTCTCCGGATCCCGCCAGCCTCAGAAGAAAACGATCTCGTCGATCTTTTCAAGGAAGGCAAGCCGAGTGACGAGGGAGAACCATCGGTGCTGGGGCGACGTTCGTACATCGACGACATTCTGGTGACGGCCACCTCGTGGGATCACCTGTGCGGACGGGTGCGGAAGCTGCTGGAAGCGTGCCACAAGTGGAATCTATCAATCAGTGTAGCCAAGAGTTTTTGGGGCCTCAAAAAGGTGGATTACCTCGGTCACCGAGTGTCCGCTGGAGGTTTGGAGGCTCACCCTAAGGATCTGCAATCCTTAACGGAGCTGCCGTTCCCGAAGACCCTCCGAGCGATGCAGTCGTTCCTCGGGAGCCTAAATTATTATGGCCGCTTCATCGAGGATCTGGCAGTATACGCAGCGACATTGTACGAGTTGCGGGAGGTTGACTTCGCAGAGCTGAGGCAACAACCAACAGCGGAACGATTGGATGACGATGAACCAGAGAAGGACGATCGCAGTTCGAAGTGGAGCAGAGCGGAGGCTGCCTTTGCCGCGTTGAAGAACAAGATAGCGACCACGCCGATCCTGCGCCATTTCGACGCAGAAAAGGAGCCCGTGGTGATTGTCTATGCTAGCGAGTGGGCGATCGCCGCGTCGCTTACGCAAGAGCATGACGGCGTCTACTGGCCGGTGATGTTCGTCAGTCGAACGCTGAAGCAGAATGAGCTGAACTATGGCATCGCGGAAAAAGAAGTGCTGGCGATCCTACGGATGTTGGATCTCGGTTACTCCATGCTGGTGGGGAAACGGATCCGGGTGCTAACCCGCCACTCCACGTTGGCATGGCTGTTCAGGTCGACGGGGCTCCAAGGCCGCCTGAGTCAATGGGCTGCGTTACTGTCGCCATGGACGCTCGAGATTGAACGTTGTGCTAAGGGTGAGGATGAGATACTAGGGGCGTTAGCAGCCTGCATCACCCCAAGAGAGAAGGTCGACGAGGCACTAGCGGCAATCGCCCCCGGAAGGAGCCACGGAGAGTGATATCCATGCCCGTGCCAACGGTGGAACCGGAGGAAGAGCTATGGGTAGCGAGCTTCGACGGATCCGCCTGAGTGAAGAGGGGCGGAGGAGCTTTCAGTGCGATCGTGTGGGCTCTGCCAGGGTGGACGGTGGTGGCGGCAGCATCAAAGTATGCAACCGACCTTACGGTGAACGAGGCGGAGTACAACGGACTGTTGCTTTGCTTCGAACTGCTACAAGGGCTGGACCCACGACGCCTAGTGATATGCGGCGACTCCAACCTGGTGATCCGCCAGATGCGCGGAGAGATAGACTGCAAAGCTCCGAGCCTAACACTCTTGAGACAGCGAGCATTGGAACGGTTACGCAAATGGCCAACTCACGATCTGCTACACGTGAAGAGAGCTTGGAATGCGAGTGCAGACAGCTTGGCCAGTGCCGCTTTGCAACGAGAAGAAGGACGAGTTGTAGAGGCAGAGGGAGAGATGGAGGACCTGATCACACTTAATCGTCTGGATGAAGTGTTAGTGCCGACCATGGCGGGCGACACAGTCCGGATCAGCGCTACACGGACGCGGTTCCAAGCCGGAAGGAATACGAAGGCGAAGGTGCTGGAGGAGGAAGTGGTGCAACAATTACGTGTAGAGCGGATCCGCCAGGCCCAAGAAGAAGAAGCGTGGATCCAGCAGCTGAAGCAGTACCTGCAAGGGAACGTACAAGCAATGTCGCAAGCGGAGGCGAAGGCCTGCAGCCTGCTAGCAGCAGACTTCGAGGTTGACACGCAGGGACTGTTATATTACTGTGCGCCGTCAGCCAGGGCGGAAGCGGACCGGGACGGTCTGCTCCGACTAGTGGTACCAGAATCCCTGCAACCTGATTTGCTCCACCACTATCATGTGAGTCTGGAAGGAGGGCATCAAGGATCAGTCGGACCTACCAACGGATCAAGCCCCACTTCTTCTGGAGAGGAATGTTTAGATCGGTACAACAATTCGTGGGCGAATGTGTAGACTGCGAGACGGGCAAAGGAAGCCGACGATCCGTGGAAGATCCCCAGGAACATCCGAGCAACGTACCCGTTCCAGGTGATCGCGATGGATCATATCCCGTCGCTCCCGAAGTCGGCGAAGGGTAATACGGAGTTGCTCATCTGGGTGGATCTGTTCACGGGTTATGTGGTGGCGAAGGCCAGCGCATCGCGCACAGCGCAGACGATTGCGGAGTCTTACGAAGAATGTGTCTTCCGCCGATTCGGCGCAAGCGAGGTGATCCGTCACGATCGGGAGCCCGGGTTTATGTCCGATTTCTTTCGCGCCTTCAACCGCATCCTGGGTCAGCGTCAACGAGCTACGATGGCTTACCGGCCACAGGCAAACGGGACGGCGGAGCGGATGGTGCAGACTATCACGAGATCCATCAAGATGTATGTACAGGATGAAGACCAGCGCGATTGGGACGAGTATGCGGAACGGCTAACCTTTGCCCTCAACACCGCTCACGATCGGATCAGGGGAGACACGCCTTTTTACCTGGCACACGGGTGGGATCCAAGGACTACACTGGAAGCCACGTTGCCCGTGGGCAGTACCAAGGGGCGAGACTCGAACCCTCGCCGTTGGCGATACAGGATCCAGAGATTCTACCAACTGGCCAGGCGAGATGTGAATGAGAGGCTGAAGAAGGCGATCTCGGAAAGGGCTGAGGCGCGAAACGAGCAAGCCACACCCCACCGGATCGAGGCTGGATCGCGCGTGTGGCTATACCTGGATCGAGTGAAGGAAGGTTACGCAAGGAAACTGGCACACATGTGGCATGGACCTTTTCGAGTGCTAGAGATGGTGAACGAGTATACGGCGAGATTGGAGACAGCAGGGACGGAATACCACCTTTTTCCGGTGGTGCATATCTCCAAGTTGAAACCGGTCAAAGAGTTCCCAGAGCGCCCACGGGTCCAGTTGACTGTCGACGAAGCCGATCGAGTCGATTTTGATGAAGCTCTACTGCCCGAAGATAGCTGGGATCGAGTGCTGGAGGAAGATGAGTTCGAAGTGGAGCAGATCTTGGACGTGAGGACAGGAGGAAGACTCGCTACGGCCGCACACTCCGGGAATTTAAGATCCGGTGGAAGGGGTATGACGAGCCCTCCTGGGTAGACGAAGCAGATATGAACTGTGGCGCGCTGATACATGACTTCTTGACGAACCGTGCGAGAAGGAATCGGTTCCAAGCTATGCAGTCACATGAGGAGGAGTGACGAGGGGAACCAGGTCGGCAGGTAGGCTACTGACCTGAAGAAGAGGGTGAAGGATCTGCAGGAAGGCTGCAGTATCGAGGAGGAGAGGGACCTCAGGCAGACAGGACGCTATGAGGAAGGAGTTGATGCAACAAACGGGCGAGGAGGTTGCCCGTTTACGGAGGATCGGAGGTGCATGTATGAGTGACGAACAAGCGAGATGATGATGAATTGTGGAGCCGATCCGATGACATGAGAAGTGGAACAACACAGATCGTGAATGAAAAGGTGAATCGAAGTTGGACATGTAATTAAACGGCTAGCTACGGACGAGGCTACAGAATGAGACTAAGCTAGACGCGGAATGGGGCCGCGCTCAGATGCGCGAGAACTTCAACCGAAGACGAGCGATGCGGAGCACCGGGTGCGTGTCGGGAGCCGTACGGAAGTGGTTACGCCAAGGATCGGCCTGATCACAATCGGCCAAAGCTGCCATCAGACTTGTGGGCGCGGGCGCGCCCGCCGCGACAGCTTCGCGACCAGGGAACCATGTAGTATCTTCACTCTGCTGCGGGAATCGAGCGAACACGCGATCCAGCCAGAGATCCAAGTCGCAGCAACCGGTCCGACGCGCTTTCTCGAAACCCCGCTCTTGCCAGGCCCGGTACTTCTCCCGGGCGTGAGAACTACGGTTCTTGCGACTTGTGTAGAAAGAAGAGAACCAGGGATCAGCCCGCTTCAATGCCTGGGAGATCGGGAACGGATGCGTAGACTCCCAGATGGCTTGCAAGCAATCACGCTCGAATTCCAGGTAGTCGTCGACAATACTCAGTAGTCGAGGTGACGCGTCCGGATCAAACGTGTAAGGCGCCGGCCGGGTGGCCAACGCGAGCCAGGGTTCCTGGGCGTATAACGCCTCCACGTTCGCCCGTGTAATCAGATCCGGCACGTACAAGGCTCGATCCAGATTGCCACCCCGTCCGACACGTTCAGGAAACATCCAGCCAGCAGTCAACACCTGGTACTCGATGATCACGCGAGGTGTCACGGTATCCATAGTCAAGATAGATATCTGCGAAGGTTCCCACGGCGCGACGTCAGCCGCTGACACCACCCGTTGCTGTCGGAGACCAGGGACAAAGGATTCGATGGGACCGAAAGGGGAGAAGGCACAAGTAGCGGCGTCTCCTGCAACAGCCCGATCACCTCGAGCAGGGGCGACAGCAAAGGGGCTCTACAGGATCCGGCGACTCTTGACCGTCTGCGTCGCCCACTTCGATCGGTGCGGCAGCTGACCCATCTTGGACAGACAAGGGGCGTGACCCCGGCTCAGGGCTGCGACGGCGCAAGTCGGATCGAGATCGAGCCCGGGCTACACGCAAGTCCTCGTCGTCGGAACTCTCGGAGTCGGATCCGACGAACTCCGTACTGGTATCGGAGCAGGCGTAGTCGTCATCCAGCTCATCCCCTACAGGGTCCACCATGGAGTCAATGTCGAGGGGCGTGCGGACCGCTGGTGGAGCCAACGCTGAAGGCTGGGCGTCAGATGACCCTCCGGGAGGCACGTCGGCAGACGAAGACCCACGACGAGCGCGCTTGGGAGCGGGACCCTCTCGAGGATCAGTGTTCACACGTAGGGCCCGAGCCCGCTTGGAAGGTGGTGGGGACCCTGCGGACGGAGGACACGCTGGCAGAGGCGACACACCAGCAACGCGGGAGGGAGCGATTACCGCCAGGGACGCGATCTCCTGGATACGTCCGAGGGCGAGTGAGTGATCTTCCACCAAGGTGTTGTAGACGGTCTCCAAGCCGTCATGCTCGGTCTCCAGCGAACGAAATTCGGCTTCCAGGTCGTCGAAGTCGCGACGCACGTGATTGTAGGCGCCCTGGATGTCCGCGATCTGCGCCAAAAACTCGCGGCAATTGCCGCATGGGACTTGAGCGGCACCGGTGTGCGTGGTAGCAGGGATAGGAGGATCGGCAGGAGGAACACCCACAGTCGGGGCCGCCTGGGCCTGCGCCTGGCTGAGGGACTCTTGGGTGGCCATCAACTCGACCTGGAGCGCCTCTTTGTCAGCTTGCAGTGCGTCCCGGGCAGCAGTCACCACGCGCAGATCCTCGCGGAGCGCGTTATTCTCGCTCTGCAGCGTGCCAAGTGCGGCCACCCGTGCGTGCGCTTGCGCCAAACGTTCTTGTGACCGACGATAATCAGCGGAGAGAGCTTGATAGTCCCGCGCGTGTTGGGCCCGAGCTTGACGGGATCGATCGAGCTGCTCCTCAAGGTCTCGAGCGCGACGCTGTGCATCGTGGACCGAATCATGTTGCCGAGCTGAGGCCTCGTTAGTTCGCTCCACGGCTGCAGCAGCTAGGTCAGCCCGACGTTGGGCAGCCTGAAGGTCTTGCTGGAGGCGATCCCGATGAGCGGCAACACGGTCGAGGAGCCCATTCAGCTCGCGGATCCGCTCCCTCGCACGTGGAGCTCCAGCCGGAGCGAATGGACGACGGAGTCACCACCGGACATGGCGCGAAGATCTTCCCGAAGTTGTTGGTTGGAGGCTTCCACTCGCTGAGCGTGGGCCAACAGATCCTTGAGTCGCGTTTGGAGTTGGTCACACTGCCGACGGGACTGGTCGAGGTCGGCCGAAGTTGACGCTTGAGCCGCTTGAGCAGAGCGAATTTGGTTGTGATGGTCGGCAGCATGACGCGCAAGATCTGCGTTTTCGCGACGCACCTCACCCAGGTCCTGAGCGATCTGGAGCACGGATCCATCCAGCTCGCCATCAATCATGCGGCCCTCGATCCGCCGTTCCAGTCGAGCCGCGTAATCTTGAAGACGGTCGTACGCCTCGGTCGAGGTCTCTCGGAGAAGTTCGTGCTCGATCTTGAGCACCTCAAACTGACGCAGCTGATCCTTCATGCGATCCATGGACGCTATAGCGTCGGCGGCCCGGAAGTTTGCGTCCTCCAACTTGGCCTGACTGGCATTGTACTTGCGTTGAACGAAGGACACGAAGCGATCCGCGATCCGTCGCATGGCAGCGGGCGCAGCGTGGAGCTGCTCATTGTGTTGGCGAGCGAGAGCGTACGCCCGACGTAGCTCGTCAAAAGCTTCCAGCACCGTGTGGTAGTGACGGATCACCGCCAGCAGCGCAGACGGAGTAACATGTGCGGGGTCGAGCGACAGCGCCAGAGGCATGACGGACAGCGTGGGGTCAGAAGGCGCCGAGTCACAAATGGCACAGGGCGGGGAGGGTCCGGAGAGCGACCATACCCAACGGTGACAGCTTCACGGGTCTTGGGTGCAGGGGCGTCCGCTTCGTAAGGAGCCTCGGACGCACGAGGCCGCCCAGACGTAGGGCGCCGAGGACGGTTTCGAGTCATGGTATGCGCGGAGAAGGGTGGTGTCGGCGATGCAGCGAATCCACGAATGATGCGGATCAACGGTGGCACGAGTTGATGCCGTTGTGCAGCAGTCACCTCGTCCCAGGGGCGAATGTGGTAAAGAGATCCGCTCAAGAGCAATCCGGATGGGAATGGATCCGCCAGTTGACCTGGTGGCGGGATCCGGCAGTTGGTGACGATGTCCAGTCCCGCGGATGACGTCATAGTTGCCAGGTGGAGGTGCGGTTGCAGGATGAGGGCGATGGAAGCTAGATCCAAGGTGAGTAGTGTGGTACACATGGATCCAGCCACCTAAATTAGGGCCGCCTGGATTAGGTATGAATGTGTACCCAATTAGGGGTACAACGGCTATAGCAGGAATATTGGGTAGGAAGGAGAGCCAGTAGCAGGCAAGAGTTGGACCAGATGGGAAGGCGGGATACAGGCTAACATAAATCAGAGTCGAATTTGCTTGGGAACCAGTCACTTGGTCTTTAGTATTGGGATTTGTATTGGCCCATACTTTAATCAAGTAATTTGCCCCCCGCACACGTGGCAGACCGCTGGATAGCTTGGCCAGCAGCTCGCGCCCTTCGGCCCTCGCCCCCCAACTTCCCCGCTAATAGGAGGCGGCAAGCAACGTAAAGGAAAAGGATACAACACCCCCAACAAGGCAACAACTCCGGATCCGGTACACTACTTATCGGATCCACAAGATCTACGGCCAAGACCAAGGATCTACCAACCCAGGCCCGCGTGAAGGAACCCCCACTGCGGATCTACCCCAACATCTCCCCAAGTCCCCGCCAAGGACGTTCAAGTTCACCCGCTGCACATCTCGTGTCAACAAGAGAGCAGATCCAGCCCGCCGACGGGTACACAAGGTGAGCCACTCAGCAACCCCACGGTTATCGGAGTACCCCCTCCGTTAGTCGGTGTCTGGGCGCAGTGTGTGAGTGTGGGATCCCTGCTAATTCCAGCGGATCCACTCCACCACAATTGAGTTTCTTTGGACGAATGCCTACAGCCCAGAGGAAAATGGGCTCGTAGAGAAGATGAACGGCGTTCTCGAAGCACGCATTCGCAGCTTGCTGACGACGGCCCTCATGCCGTGGATGCTGTGGGGTGAGGCGTTCATGTTTGCTGTGGATGTGTCGAACGTGAGCCCGTCCAGGGACTTGGAGGCGACACCCCATACTCCCGACGTTTTGGTGAGCGTCCGAGCGTGGAGCAACTGAAAATATGGGGCTGTATTGTGCACGTGTTCACGCCCAAGGTTCTACGGAAAAGCAAACTGGAGAACCCTGGCAAGCTGGCACTGTTCGTTGGGTTTGCAAAGCATTCAGAGAGTGTGCGAGTGTTAAATTTGAAGACTGGTAAGATCGAAGAGAAGCGCTCTGTTGTTTTCGACGAAGATTGGACTGTTGAACGTTCGTACGTGGAGACCCTGTTGGCTAACACGTATCGGAAGGGCCGCTTCAAACTTCCTGACATTGTTCCGCTCGTGCGACTTCCGGTGTTAGCGGCAGTGACGCACGAAGAGCTGGCTGCTGTGACTCATGAAGAGTTGACTGGTCCTCCTGCAAAGCGTCGTCGTCTTTCGTCTACTGCTAGTGGTTCTGGCTCTGGTGTTATGGTGGAGCAGGCTCCGGCCAGCATGGGTTGTCCCGTGGCTGGACCAGTGAGCGAGCCTCCAGTGGGAGCGGCTTCGGCTGCTGACCCGCCGTCACTTGCAAGTGCACCGCAGCAAGAGGGTGACACCTCTGTGAGTGAAGACAATGATCTGGACGGTAGTGACTCTGAGGCAGCGGACGGTGTACTTAACAGTCGCCGTTCGGTTGCTATGAGGTAGTTGCCGCTGCCTCCAGATGAGCAAGGAGATGAAGATGATGGTGCAGTTGAAGAAGGAGAAGAAGTTGTTGCTTCTGGCGAACCAGCTCAGAGAAGTGGAAGCTCAGTGGGAGACAGGATCTCGCCGGCCAGTAGTGATGAAGATGAGGACGACGATGAAGATAGCGGTGCTGGGGCATCGTTTCGGCGCCCGACGCGCATTTGTAAACCCAATGTCTGCCTGTTCGAAATCGAAGTGCCCGAAAGTATAGTAATTCAGGCGATGAACGCTGTGATGGACCCCACCTCTGTGGATAAGGCGTTGGGGGCTCCTGACTCTGATAAGTGGGTTGAAGCACTGAATAAAGAGTTCGGCGACCTGCTGCGCAACAACACATGGGAGCTGGAGGAGAAGCCCGTTGGCGCAAAAGTGTTGACGAGCTAGTGGGTGTTCGTCCGCAAACGGAACGCACAAGGGCAAGTTGAGAGACACCGAGCCCGCATCACCATAAAGGGCTGCCAGCAGAAGTACGGGCTGGACTTCTGGGAAACCTACGCCCCTGTCGTGTGTATGGAGGGGGTGTGTTTGGTTTTGCTGCTAGCGCTTCACTACGGCTTGGAATGTCGTCACGTGGACTTTGTGACGGCGTTCCTGAACGGACCCATTGATGTCGAGATATACATGAAGCAGCCTGAGTTCTTTGATGATGGATCTGGACGAGTCTGTCGTCTGCTTCGGAGCTTGTACGGCCTCAAGCAGGCCCCTAGGATATGGTACAAGACTCTCGACAAGTATTTAAGACAGTGTGGGTTCCAGCGATCGAAGATGGATGGAGGAATTTACTTTCGCTGGGTGAATGATAGTCCTATCTTTCTGACTTTGTACGTTGACGACATTGTGATTGCCGCGACTACGGAGAATATCAAGCTAGTGTTGACTGAGCTTGCGAAGAAGTTCGAAGTCAAGGATCTGGGTGATGTGAGCCACTTGCTTTCGATGGAGATCAAGTACGTACCCGGGCAGTTTCTGTCGATCTCGCAGCGTGGGTATATCGGGCGGATTCTTGAGCGATTCAAGATGGCAAACTGCAAAGCCACACCCACACCACAGGCGAAAGGCAACTTTCCGCTACCAGGAGATCCCGATAGAGAGACTGTGTGCGTTAACATGGATCCTGATGTGGACTATCAGTGCATCGTTGGTTCTTTGCAGTATCTGGTGAGCTGCTCTCGCCCAGATATTGCAAATGCGGTACGGACTTTGGGAAAGTTCCTGACCTGCTACACAAAGGAGCACTTCGTGCTGTCCAAGCGTGAGTAGAGTCTGTAGACGGGTCATTGTGTCCACTTTTTATTTCTCTCGTTATAAGAACACGACAAAGTGTTTCTCCTTCAATTGTTGATATGTGTGTATTTTTCACGTACTTTTCTTTATATCTATCCACCATTCACCTTCTTTATCATTTCGCCATCAAAGTTAAAATTTTACAACGCTCATATAAATATGTTCAAAATAAGCATTTACATGCCCGGAAGTCAATAAAAAAATATTACCTCAAAGCTCTTATTTTTCTTAAGTATCGGGTCATTGTGTCCACTTCTCATTTTAAGATTTTCTTGTCATTTGCGCCACACAATTATTTGTCAAGGTACCTACCTTCACAAAATATTCACCAAGGTACCTACCTTCAGCAACCTACCACAAATATTGGAAAATTTTGTTTAAAGATAAAAAATTTCTATCTTAAGAAATAAATCTTAAGTATATAAATCCCAAGAGCATACGATTAACCAACTAACGATGAACTCACCATTTAGCTTCAATTGTAAATACTCAACCATTGAGTCTTTCCTCGCTGATAAGAATTACTCTAAGTTTATCATGAGTCAGTCATGGATGAAAAATCCTAACCATATCAAGACATATAAGCTGATTATGAGTTATCAGAGAAGCCTAAAAGCTAGTAAAAAATACATTCATTCATGTATTCCTGAGGAGGTGAAGCGTCCGAAATTCACATCTGGGAGATATGCTGGTGAGGAATGTAGATTGTTTAAAGGTGTGATTAATTTCTATAGACAACCCGATGAAATTGAAAAATATACAGCTTTCATTCAGAAGCTGTACAAAAACAACAAGCTAAAGGATATTAAATTAATTGAAACAATGAAAGCATTTGATAAATACAATCAATACATTGAGAATATGTATGCGTATTTTGATCGTTATGCTGAATTTGATACATCAATTGAGGATAGACAAAAGAGATTATTCAAAACATTGATCACTGAGCTACCTGAGAATGTAGCTAAGCATATGTATAGTCCAAAGAAGCTGTTAAAGATGATTGATAACGAAGATGAATTCTGGTCTTATGTAGATCAATAAAAACGCCCCTCACCCTCTTTTGAGTTTGGTAAAAAATTTTTGATTTTTATTTTTTTATCACTGTCGAGACGATCCAATTCGACAATATTGACATCGATTTGATGCTGAGACGATCCAATTCGACAATATTGACTTCGATTTGATGCTGAGACGATCCAATTCGACAATATTGACGTCAAATTGATGCTGAGACAATCCATATCGACATCGAATTGTTGCTGAGACGGTCCAAATCAACATCGAATTGATGCTGAGACGATCCATATCGACATCGACACCGATGCTAAATCAGTAACGTTGATATACTTTTAAACTATCTTAAGAAATAAAAAAGTAAAGTATATTATCAACGAAGATGTGCAATTACATAACTTCTAAAGGATCGAAGTGTTTGCTTTCACCAACCAAGGATACATGTCATATCCATAAGAAAAAAATGCTAATTAATTACAAAAGCGATGAGATTAGAAACTTAAACAAAACAATCCAAAAAAAGAATATCACCAATGAAAAAATTAAATCTGAAGCAGATGCTATAAGAAACGAAAATGATAAATTAAAGTCCGAACTTAAGCAACTAAAAAGTAAAATAAATATCTTGCAAAAGGATGTCGCTACTATGAAACCAGATTATGAAAGTTACTCATTAATCAAAAAGTATGAGTTGATGAAATTTAACCTAAAAAACATATTTATGATGAAACTGATACGTATGAGTTAAAACAATTTTGCAGAGATAAATCAAATGTACCTATACTCGTAGAAATATTTGGGAAGCAAACCGATTATTGGAAATTTTACAATGATCTGAGATTAACAAGAAACAAACTTTGTCATTTATATGAATTACGATCTTAAGACATATTTTTATTAATATAAATAAGATGCCACGTTATGAAAATGATGAACAGAGACGTCAAGCAAGACGCGAAACAAATAGAAGATACTATGAGAAGACTCGCGAAGCTAGGTTGCTTAAACAAAGGCATTATGATATTGAGCACAAAGAAGAGATTAGCTTAAAGAACAAGGTCAGATATCAAGCAAAGAAAGTACTCTCGACTCAAAATGTGAAAATTGAATAATTGGCCAACTTTTTTTTTGGCTAGATTTATATAATCTCTCAATCTAAGTTGAGAAATTTTCATCTTAAGGAAAGATTATCATATTATATAGTATCATTTCCATTTGAAAATGCCGATCACAGCAGCTCTTAAGAAAGCGCAAAAGCACCGTAGCAACCTGTACAGGTTTGCTAAAAGCAAAAATCTGATTATTCATTGGGATATGACGACCAAGAAAATGGAAAGTATTGTTAATGGCTATAAAAATAAGAAAGCCAAGACAATCTTCAATGCACTTGAAAAATCTAAGGCTAAAAACGACGAAACCGCACTTAAAGCTATTAACAAAACAACGGGCAAATATGATGTATCACTTAGCCGTTTTAACCGAATCCGTAAGAACATCGTTTCACCGGCTGACAAGAAGCTTCTTCTTCATTTTAAAGATTCTACCGGCAACATTGTGAAGACATGTCACCTTCAGGATCGTATGATTAACATTGATAACCTTTTTATTGATGAAGAGAATCAGTATAGCTCAGGTGCTGACGTAGAATTGAATATTCTACCTTCAACAACAGTTGAAACGGAATGGCTATCAAACCCGCCTCGTTCTCGTTCTGAACGAAAGAACTTCTTTCGTTATCTAACAAAAAGCAGACTACAACCTCGAATCTTTTCAAGTATATTCAAATGAGTTTAAAATCAAAGACAACCACTCTAAATCATTTGACCCTGAAACTGATCCAGATTTTAAAGCGATTAACTATCCTTGTTTTCTCTTTGCCCTTCATAAAGCCGGGGTTAGTTCTCAGATTGTTAAGCAGATCTCGCAAACGATGTTTAACTCAGGCGCGACAGTTGATTTCATCAGAAAGATAGCAAATGCTTTCAATCTCTACATCTCAGTTAAGCAATTTCGCATTAGAAAGGATTCAGGCAGATCAAACAATGATATTTCCTTCTATGGTGTAAAGACTGAAAATTGCATTAAGCTCGGCTCTGTCGGTGAACATCTATTTGCTATTTTGCCAACTAAAATTACCAAAGCTTCACTTGATCATCCTGAGATAGTTAGAGAACACGGGCGAACTGATTTCAGACTCAAAGGAGCTAGAGTAGTATTTAAAGATAAGAAGATCAAATTACTAGACAGCTATGAAGCAATTACTTATCTTTATCATCACCGTGAAACACACTTGGAAACAATCACTCAGCAGAGCATGCCTTTCCTTCTTAATAGCAAATATCAAGAAGTTCGTTCTTTGAACGCTGAAGACTTTCATGATAACAATTTCAAAGAAATGGGAAGAGTAAAAAGGTAAAGAGCTAAACCTTGGCCAAGCGCCCTTCAGAGCATTTAACAGCAAGACAAAAGAATTATATGATGTTCGTATTTTCAATATCGTCTATTTCGATTTTGAAACTCTAGTCATAAACAATGAACATGTTCCATACTGCGTATCGTATTGCATTGCCAATGTTATGATGCTGGAAGATGGTGTTACTACCCCTTCGTTCAGTGAGACCAAGAACATCTACGGATTAGGATGTGAGAAACAATTTCTAGAATCTCTACCTCAAAAAAGCTACAACCTACTTTGGGCGTACAATGCTGGATTCGATTCTCGTTTCATTTTAAAACACATGACGTTTAGCTCAAGGGATACAAATATGATCGATTGCGGCACAAAGATTAAACGGGCTCATGGATTCTATAGAGGACGTGAGGTTTTGATCAAAGATTCAATGTCATTCCTAGCTGGAGGGCTTGGCAATTTACCGAAGATGTTCAAGGAAGCATCAGAATCGATCTCACTCGAAAAAGAGTGCTTTCCTCACAATTTGATTAACAAAGAGAACTTCAAATCGCAATGGCCAATTGAATATCTCAACTCATACAAAGATAAGGATACTCTCATTGCTAATGCTACACAAATCGGAGCTATTAAAGATGGCAAATTTGACTGTGAGATGTATGCGTTACCCATTACTGCAATCGCGATGTCGATGTGCTAAAATCATGCTTTGAAGCATTCAGAAAGCTCGTGTATAGCGAATTCAAACTTGATGTTTATCGTTTCCACAGTATTTCCTCTTTGTCTCTAGCGTATCAACATAACGAAGGATGCTTTGATGGTTGCTACGAAATGAATTCGGTACTACTAGGTTTCCTACGTCAAGCCACCGTTGGCGGACGCGTTATGACACGCGACAATCAGAAGCACCACATCAAACATAAGATTGCTGATTTCGATGCTGTTAGCCTATATCCGTCAGCAATGAGCGAATTAAACGGATACGTTAGAGGTAAGGCAAAGCTCTTCAAGGAATCAATCCCCTCTGACGCTGATTTCTATGTAGCTAGGGTTCGCTTTGATTCGATTGGTAAAAAACAACACTTTCCTCTTTTGAGCTACTTCGAAAATGGCTCTCGTAACTTCACTAACGATATTGTTGGTAGAGAAATGATTGTTGGAAAGCAAGCTCTTGATGATATCCAACGTTTTCAGCAAGCCAAATACACTGTTATCGAAGGTGTTTACTGGAATGATGGCTTCAACGATCAAATCATTAAAACAATTAGAAAGATGTTTAACGCTCGACTCAAATACAAAGCTGAAGGCAATCCCCTTCAAAATGTATTAAAACTGATGATGAACTCTTCATACGGCAAGCTTTTGATGAAGCCTATCGTTAAGAAGAAAGTATTCGTTAGCGGAGGCCAAGAGAAGATTGATGAATATACTCGCAAGAACATTCACAAGATGATTTCAAGAACCCCTATCAGTGATAAATTAGCTCTGTTTGAAGAGCACAAAGCGCTGACGCAGCACTTTAGCCCTGTCCACCTTGGCATTCAGGTCCTTGATTCAAGCAAGCACATCATGAACAGGGTCATGTGCTTAGCAGAAGACATCAACGCTAATATTTGGTACCAGGACACCGATTCAATGATGATCGATTATAATACGGTTGGTCGTCTTGCTGTTGCTTACAAAGCAACTTACAACACAGAGCTGATTGGTAAACAAATGGGACAGTTTCATATTGATTTCAATCTTGCAGGATCCGAAGGAAATATCTACGCCAAGGAGTCAATATTTCTTGGGAAGAAGAGCTATTTGGCTGAGTTAGCTTGTGATGGTAATGACGTTGAGGGATTTCATATTCGCATGAAGGGCATTCCTTCGAAGCTACTAGAAGAGAACCCTCATGAGAAATACATGAAGCTTTTCAACGGTGAATCAATGTCATTCGATCTCAGTGAGCTATGTTCTATCAATATCAATTCGAAGACTCAAACAGTTTCAAAGAGAACTAACTTTACAAGAAGTGTATCATTCAACTAAATATAAGGACGGTTAGAAATCTTCGATTTAGTAGAGCAGAGCTTAGAGACGATGGAAGCTTTTCTCAGCAAACTCTATTTTGATTCGAAGACAGGCTTTATTGGAGCTGACAAGCTCTATCGAAAGGCTAAAGCGATTAATAAGAAAATTACGAAAAAACAAGTGAATGAATGGTATAAGACGCAATCTAGTATCCAACGATTCTCAAATCGAAATCAAAAATTTCCTGAGTTCAAAATTGCTTCAAATAATCCTAACGAATGGCAAATGGATTTGGCGTTTTGGGCTAAGCAACCGATCTTGATTTCTGTAAATATCAACAGTCGCATTGGATATGCTAAATTGTTGAAAAACAAACAAGCTGATACTGTTAAAAAGGCTATCGAAGACTTCATCTCAAATAATAAAGTTACAGCATTAATGTCAGATAATGGAAGTGAATTCATTAACAGTAAAGTCGAAACGCTTCTTGATCAGAAACATATCTCACACGGAAATGCTTTTGTTGGTGATCACACAGTACTTGGCAAAATAGATCGATTTATCAGAACGATAAAGGCAATACTAACCAAGATGAAGGATTTTACAAAATTTAAGAAGCTTACTCAGAAAAATTTTGAATGAAGCTATCTCAAATTACAACACGTCATATCATTCATCAATCAACGGAACGCCTAATGAAATGAAAGGAAAAGTTATGATAGATGAAGTTGCTTATAATAAACGCGTTGTAAAGCAAGTTCAAAAAGGCATTCCCGAAGGTTCAATTGTTCGATATCGATTAAAATCTAAAACGCCATTCGATAAAGAAGGAATCAAATTTTCAAAAACTACTTACGAGGTGATTGGTTTAGATGGGTTGAAAAAAAGAATTCGATCGAAGAACAATCATATTCTCTACAAACCTGTAAACGATTTGAAAATCGTGAAAGCGGAGATAGCTGACGCGCCGCTAGATAATCAAGAAATTTGGGAAGCTGAGAAGATATTGGATCATAAAAAGATGCGAAATGGGAAGTATAAATATTCAGTTAAATGGAAAGGATATGACGAACCAACTTGGGAGATTCAAGATAATTTGCGACTTGTTAATAAAAATAAACGATCTACACTTGAGGAAGCTTACTGGCGCAAGTAATTAGTAAGACTAAGAGACGACAGACCAAAGGTCGTCAGGCAATCTTTGATTGCTCCACTTGTTCGCGTGTCTTGCGCCACTTGAACTTCGTTCTAACGCTAAAAAAAAAAAATCGAGTGAGCTATAGCTCAGTACGTGATATTTTTACAAATGGACGCGGTTGCTTGAAATCACGCTTAGACGAGGTCAAATTGATTTTGGGTCTGAATATTCCTTCTTGAACGGCCTTACGTTTGGGAATTATCTTAGAAATATCTTCTAGTAGCGTTGAGTTATCATATACAGTTCCATCATCAAAAGGCTCTTCGATGAATTCGAGATTATCATCCATCTGGATACTAGAACTTCGTTCTATATAATACAACAGATTTTTTTTCAAAAATATTATAATGTCTATCTATCTATCTATCTATCTATATATATATATATAAATATATATATATAGAGAGAGAGAGAGAGCAGAGCTTAGAGAACTTGTTCGAGAAGCTCTGTGACCTTTCGAACGTCGTTCTAATAGAGCATAGCTTAACAAGGTTATAGCATGAAAATTGTAGTGCTTTGCAAAGCCTTTACCAAAGCCGGATGTCGTTGCTCACGCAATGCTTCGAAAACCGGATATTGCAGTCAGCATGAGCAATATCAGAAAATCTTGATGTATAAAAAAGAACTTAAAAAGATGCATCAGCGTGTTCGTATTTTTTCAGATAAAGCAAACGAGTTATTAATCAAGTTATACGATATCGAAAAGCTTGATTTTGTCAAGTATAAACTAAGTCAGTTAGATAGCAATAGATCATACAGGGCTATCACTTCTGATATTAAATTTAAACATGAATTAGAAAAGTTGTTTGATTTGCCATTCGATGAGATTGAAAAAGCATACTTGTCAATGGTTGAACGTAGAAACAAGATAGTTCATAAATATACTAAGCATGATTGGACAGGTGAAAAGGTTCCGAATGAGGTAAAAGACATAACGCGCAAAACGAGGAAAGTTTGGGCAAGTCGAGAGCCAAGCGTCTAAGCTCACTTATTAGCTCTAAGCTCACTTATTAAATAATTTTAGATCTACCAAATTTCATGACAATATTATAGAACAACTCAAATATGTATGCTTCATTTCAATCGTTAAGTCAGCGCGAAGCTAAACGCAAAGCATTACTTCGTCAGGCTGAAAAGGATAATAGCATCCGCAATCATTTAGAAGAGCGCTACAAGGATGCTTTATGGGCATCTGATGTTCAAAGTAATCGTATTACAATGATATCAACACGATCATCTTCGACAGCTCAGACAGATGCTTCAATTCCACCAAATGCCACAGTCAAGTCAGTATCGTTCACAACTAACAAGGAAACCTTGGGGACGCAGTCCCCCGGGGTTTTCAACCCCAAGCGACCGCTTGACACTGAGCAGAACACGGATGGGGTACAGACGCCAACTTCAGCGGCGTCAGATCGAGTTTTTTCTTTAGAAAATGAGGAAGATGATCCAACCCCGAGTGAGGTCTCAATGGAGTCTACGGATCTTAATTATGAGTAGGAAATGAAGAAATTACAAGAGGAGGCCCGCGGTCAAGTCAAGGTAATTTTATCAGATCCAGATGCTTCAAACCTACCGCCGATTCATCCGATATTCCTTCCAGCCTATCAGAATAAATTGCAATCGTACTTGATTGGTACTAATGGAGTTTTATACCATACAAAAAGCAGAAAGAAAGTACGTGATGAGACTAGGAAAAATGTAGAAAAGGAGATTGATTGGCTTTCTACGCTTAATCATTTAAATGAAAAAGTACAAGGCTATGCTGATCTTCAATTGTTAAGAACCAGAAATCGATTGCGTAAAGGTGTAGATTCATTGAAGGACAACGTTGACACTAACCAAGCGATAGCCGCTCAATCGTTTAAAGAGAATGACGATCAGTTATTATACAAGAATTCATTGAATATAATTTTAACTATGAATAGAGAAGCATCTAATAAAATTAAAATCAGACCATTTGGAAGAGTTGATATGTCGGTTCTTGGTGAAGAATATGATTTAAACCCCTTAACTCTTGAGCTTTCTCATAATGGAAAATTACTTTCGAGTGAGCGAGCAAATGAAATTGTTTCTTGGGAGAGTACGCTTAGAAACTTCTTAACGATCGCAGGAGCTAATAAACTTCAGCTTAATTTCCCGAAAGGACTAAATATTCATTACTACGCAGCTGATCGTAAGCATCGTCTTGATGACAGTACTATTTCAAACGCACCTGATACGAGCAGACCGCGTACGGATGGTAATTTTGAAACGAAGATTACATTCATTTATAGAAACAATCCGTTCTTACTTGAAATAGCACCGATTAGCCCTATTGGCTTCGATGGATATGAGCAAGATTACGTATTTGGTCAGGATGGCAAACTACTAAAGCGCGATACAAAAGAAGAGCTAACAGGTGAAGCATTGAATAAGGCACGAGCTAGTATTCTTTGGGGACCGACATATCAAGATTTGGTTAATGAACTTATCGATGGGAAAAATTGGTTGGATAGTCAGCCTAACCTAACGCCAGATCGAGTAGAAATCTTAAATAATTTTAATCGAACACTTAAAACCTTAGGAGTAAATTTACCCCTCAAGCGATTGAAATCTACTGTTCCGCTGAAAGTTGGAAAAGGTCTTAAAGGAGCAGGAGTAGCGCGCCTGACTAGAGCAGGATACAATCTTCGTGATATTGAAGGGAGCGGAATGGCTAGCGATTTAATTTATAAGCGACTAGGTTCAAAATTTGTTCAAGTTGAAAAACTAAACAACGGAGAATTGAAAATTGTATACCCGAATCGTAAAATCGTAGGTAAGAGACGCCCTATAACCCCTGAGGTAGCTGATATCCTTAAAACGCTTATTTATGATAAAACCGTAGATCAAAATGCATATGACAAGCTAGAAATGGATGATAAACGTCTCTTTCATGAAATTTTAAGAATTACGCATACTCAATATGAACTCAAGCAACCTCTACAAGACCCGCGAGAAGCTCTGAAGCAAGAGTATATCAAACTTAAAGGCGAGCTCATGCTTGGAAATGATAATCCGGAAATTATTAGAGAGCTAAAATCCGTGTTGGTTGATATGTATTCAGCAAAGTTAATCTCACATGAAGAATTTAAAGACGTTTTAATGCATTTAATAAGCTAGCTTAGAAAAGAACTCATAGAGTTCCGGGCCGACTACGTCAGGCCAATCTCTCCGTTTTCAACTTCGTTGAAAACAATCGAACGATTTCGTTGCTTGCGCCACTTAATCTTCGATTTAATATAGGAGTAAGCATGGCATTAATTATTGCGAATACAAGATTAGTTAATACTAAGAATGCATATAAACGCGAGGCGAATAGTAATTTAAAAGAACTGAAAGATATCATGAAACGGTTAACTGTTCGAGATACTAGCGGAACTACTGATAAAGTTCTAACCGATACTAGAGGGGGATCCACAACAGTTTGGGCGCCTCAACAAAGAGCTAAAAAAATTAAGACATTTAAGCTGTAAATTGCTACCATAGAAATTCTTTAGCCAACATTCCAGCAGGACCTTTATCATGCTTATGTCTAGCATAGTATCGAAAATTTCCGATCTAAATCACCATGATCAAGATATGAATATAGCTTTAGAGGCGTAGAGTCTCTATAATGCTGATATCGCTTATCACCAAAATGGATATTCTTATGCAGCTTTCCATTAATTATCACAGTAGCCGCATATTTTTTATATTTTCTATTGCTAGGCCATAGATCAATAACTTCCATTTTTATATTAAATCGTTCGATTGTTTTCTAAGCTAGCTTATTAGTCGGTCGATTCTTTTTTTTAGCTCTTCTATCTGTGCTTGTTGCTCTTGAATCGCTTTACAGAGGATAGAAGTCAAACAAGCATAATCAACGCCCCAACCGGTCTTTGGCGTTCCATCAGGGTTACGTTCATCCGCATCTTCACCTTCCGGTACGTATACAGGCTCAGCAACGATATCAATCATCTCTTGAGCTATGAAACCAATCGCGCGCTTATCATCACTAATCCATCTGAATTGACGCGGCTTCATTTGCATGACCTCATTAAGGCCATATGGAACATCAACAATATCTTTTTTTAGTCTTCGATCAGAGCTATTTGTATAGGCTCCTCCATAGCAAGGGGCATATCCATTATAGACCCAAGAACCGTCGCAGGTCGCAAATCTGATACCAGCTGATGCATTGACGTGGTTGCCGATACACGGATAGCTCGTTGTTGAGTTTTGCCATCTAAACATCGGACTAATGCTCGACGATTTTACATGCATGCCATAGTTGCTCCAGATAGCACCTGACGCATGGATCGTTCCTTCAGGACTCCAATTAGCTAAATCCACAGCCATACGGCCTGAAGAGTTGATATAAACCTGTGTTGAATTACCAACCATGAGACGCAAAGGATCGCTGGTTGTCGTTCCGACAGCTACTCCGTTAGTTCCTCCCGCTACATCATTGTAGATTTGTACCTCGAACTCGATAGGTGTTGCTTGATCATTAGCGATTCTCATCGCTCTTTGCCAACTTCCTGATAGTAGATTCGCGCTAGATGTAATATCAAGCTTTGCTGTAGAATAAGAACTACCAAATCGAATGTATTCAGCTTGCGTTATCCTCATCCGTTCTGCCATCGGGGATAGCATGTTAGCTCCTGATCGCGTGCTGATGGCGAAATCAGCCAGTCCGCTTTGAGTCGTTGGATTAGCCGTTCTCGTTGCGTATAGATTCACGCTAGGCGTATAGGTGGTCAAATCATCAGTGCCTTCGATAACATAGGATATGCCCGCTTGCGCCCCCGTAGTATTCGATTTGTTCCTGATCAAGAGATTAAAATCCGATGCTCGCGTAGTAGATGAGAAAGTTGTTCCAGGGGTAATTTCCAATATATTCGTCTGAGGTGCTATTGCTACTCCACCGATTGTCAAACTAGAACAGTTCAACGCGCCTGAGACATCTAGCTTGTAAGATGTGTTAATAGTAGAACCTCCGATGTTGATATTGCCAGATGTATCCATGATCAGGCGATCTGACAACGCGTATTTGATGAAGAATCGGTTCTGAGCTCCAGCAACTCCATTGCCGTTAACACCGATCTCACACTGATAATAAGCTACAAGGTTCATGGATGCGGCTGATCCTGAGTTATCATTTTGGATGACTAGCGATTTACTAAGCGTCGATCCAGAAATCGTCAGACTGCGTAAGCCGTCGATTCCATACGATGCATTGGCGATGAGAGCCTTGCTTGCTTCTACGGTACCTAGAGTAGATAACGATAGTCTAGGAATCAGAGAAAGGTCGTATGTAGTCGTTCCCTGCACGAAACTACTTCCGCGGATCGCTCCGTTAACATCGAGCTTATAACTAGTATTCACGGTCGATTGACCAATTGCTAAATTACCGTTGATATCCATTAATAATCTATCTCCAAGAGCATATCTCCAAAAGTAGCAATTAGGCGTTGTTGCATTAGCTGACCCTCTAACACCCTGCTCCATTTGATAGAACGAAACGATATTGAGACTAGCTGAAGAGGTTGTAGAGTCGTTCTGCACTACTAAAGACTTTGAGAGACCTGATCCAACTACAGACAAAGAACGAAGGCCAGTAATACCATATGAAGCATCAGCAACAAGAGCTTTACTAGCTTCAACGGTTCCTAGAGTAGTTAAAGATAGACGAGGGACCAAGCTTAGATCGTAGGCGGTTCCATTTATATACAGGCTAGAACAATTAAATGCGCCAGCTACATCGAGCTTATAAGTCGTACTAACGCTACTACCGCCTATGTTTAGATTTCCATTTATATCCATCAATAGTCGATCAGTATTAGCAAACTTCCAGAAATATGTATTTGGTAGGCTAGCAACACCACTACCTCTAACACCCTGCTCCATCTGATAATAGCTAACGAAATTCATTGAAGCGCTAGAGGTCGTAGAGTCGTTCTGCACTACTAAAGACTTACCGTATACAGAATTGATGGTCAGATGTGTTAAAGTACCAATCGATGTAATATTCGGTTGTGATGCGGTCTGTAGCGTACCGGTGAGGTTTGTAGCCGTCAAAGATGATAATCCTCCGATTTGACCAGATCCCCCTACGATGAGTGCTTTGTTATTGCTTGCCGTTCCAGGACTAGCATTCAATAGCGATAGACTACTTAGATCAACATTAGACCCATTCAGCTTCAACGAACTACAACTGATCGAATTGATACCAGTGATATCCCGATTCGCATCAAGAATTAACGCTGACATTGGACTTGCCTCTCCCATCGTGACCGAACTGAGATAGGTTAAGCGATAGTCAGTCTTATCTAAATACAACTGATCGGCTACATCTAGAGTTAAAACATCACCGCTATTAACGAAAAATGTTGGATTGAAGATATCACTATCAATTGATGGTGGTCGAATTGATAAAGTCATTATTCTATTTATATTTATTCTAACATAAAAGAGACCTTTTCAAGTAAGTGTAGCTTGGCAATGTCGCTAAGCTCGCTTATTCCTAACTACGGGGCCGCGTTGCCCAGAGAATATCAATCAGGTTCCCTTGGTGATATTAAAGAACTAGGAATAAAGAAACTATTTAGAATGCTGATATTAGGACCAAGCTTCAGTGGTAAAAACAACCTAGTCTTTCATATATTGAAGAATTCACCTAATGTTTTTAGCCATCTTCATATCATTGCGCGGAATCCTAATCAAGAGTTGTATAACTATCTCAGAGACAAGCTAGAAAGTTTTATTACCATTTATGACCCAGAGTCACCCCCGCGGGTTGATGATATTAGAAAAACTCCAATCAATGATAAGTCCATTGAGCTTGTAGTGATCGACGATTATAGCAACGACCGAATACTCATGGAAAAAGTGTTTTCTCACTACTTCACGCGTGGTAGGCATTTCAAACTTAGCACGATATGTCTTATTCATAGTTATTTCGCAACACCAAAGATGATCCGATTAAACAGCGAATACGTGGCTATTTTAAGAGCCAATTCTAAAAGAGATCTAAAAATGGTTGCAAAGGATTTTAATATTAAGAACGTTGATGAATCAAGACTAATTAAGGCATATGACTTAGCCACATCTAGTAAAGGCCAAGCTTTGTTTTGCGATTCAATTCGCGGTGAGCTTAGGTTTAACTTCAATAGAGTAATTGATCCTAATTCTTTAAATTAATTTAATCCCTAATTTATAAAGATGTCTTGCAATATTACGCTTTCGCCTAAGAATTTAGTTAAAAATGGCTATAACAATATGCTTCAATACAACTTTAGAGGCTCTGTAGTAAATTTCAAGAATGCTCAGATTGCTGTAGAAAGTATTAACATTTATAACTCACAATTTAATATTGATTCGGATAATTATGGCAATAACACTTTCAAGTTGTTGATGCCTACAGCAAGCACATTCTCAACGGTAGAAGTCACCCTTAAAAGCGGTTATTATAGCTATGCAAACATTAACTCAGCTGTTCAAGCAGCCTGTATATCAGCTGGAGCCTATTTAATCGACACAAATGGAAACAACGTTTATTTCTTCAACCTATCCGAAAATCCAACGTATTACTCGGCTCAGATTGATTTACTTCCCGTTCCAACAGCATTAGGAACTTATACTAGACCGCCTAGTGGCTTATATTCCTCTAGCGGAACTGGTCTTCCTTCTTCTTTTCCGTATACACCAAAGCTTGTTATTGATAATGAGGCTTTTGGGTCTATCATTGGGTTTCCTCTAGGTCAATGGCCAACATCAAGCGTTTACACTAAACAATCTTTTCTCAGTCCAATTCCGCCTCAAATTAATCCAACTTCATGCTATCAAGTGCGCTGTAATTTGGTTAAAAATCCGTACAGCATTCCGGATGATATCTTGACTACGTTTAATACCGCTGGTACGACTATTGGTCAGCTTATAAGTTATCGACCTAATGAATTCAATTGGGTCAATATTCCTAATGGATCTTATAATTCAGTTAGAATAACGATTGTTGATCAAGACGAACGCTTTGTTAAATTCAATGATAGTAATATGCTAATTGGTTTATCAATCCGTCAAAATCCAAATAAGCTAGCTTAAAAATATGAATTTATTTATTATGTCAGTAATATAGAGGTTTTATAAGAATGTATAAAGAATTATCGATTTCTTCGGAAGTTCCTATCGCAAAGCTGCGTAAAGCGGTGAAGGATGGGAAACTAAATCTAACAAAGAAGGAGCTAAGCGGTTCTGGAGCTACCCTTCACGTCCATCCTGAATCATATAGCAAAGCTCTGAAAGCTAAAAAGGGAAACAAGGGAGTTCGTCTTTTCATTACTAAATCTGAAGTTGAATACCCTATGACATCTCTGAACGGATCTGGTATGCATGGCGCCTCTATTTGGTCTAAGATTTGGTCCGGTATCAAATCAGCATGGAATCCTGTAATTAAACCAATGCTATCGGTAGGTGTTGATCAGTTGGCAAACGCTGCTTCTGCGGCTGTAGCATCGCGCGGTCAAAATCCTATGTTAGTAGGTCTTCTACGAAACGAACTTAAAAAAAGAACTGGCGTTGGCTTTAATCAATCACCAAAGGGTCGCATGGTTAAAGGATCGCAAGCTGCAAAGGATCGTATGGCGAAGCTACGTGCTATGCGGAAGAGTGGAGTGTCAAAGCAAGGTGCTTCATTTAGACTTGACTAAAATACGTCTATGTTCAAATCAGTGAAGTTCTTCAACAAATTCATTTTTTTATGCTGTCTACAGTAAAGCCATAGTAAACACCATATCCCGCAATATTGATCTGATGACCCTTGATACTGAAATGTGGAATAGTCTAAGTTACCAAATATTGTAGGTGGCGGGGATCCTGTCGAATCGAAGTATGTGTTGTCATTAACACATACCCAATGACCGACATCGCTGTCTTTGCGAAGCAAGATTAAGAATGATCCTTTCTTTGGAAGAGGGTTAAGAATTTCAGAAAGCTCGTAAATACCATTTATTTTAACATCAAGAATGTTTGCTAATTCAATTAAATCTGAATCGCTAGTAACGCCTTTGATTAAATGACTCATTTAATTATTTTTCTATCTAGTATAGATATTCTTATATAGTATTAAGTTTATTATTTCATCATGACTGACGTTACTCAGCTGTCGGATGAATTTATTCTACAAAGTTCGCTAAAGAATGACCCTGTTGTCGATGTTACGAAGGGAAAGAAAGTGGTTGTACTTCCTGATATTCAACAAGGTAGTTATAACTCTGGTAGTGTTACTTACGATGCTACAGCTACTGCTGGATCTCAGGGCTACGCATCGCTTAAGGATGCCTATATCACGGTTCCTTACGTTATAACTGGTAAGAGCCTTACCACCGGTAACAATGCTATCACTTCAGGTCTAAGTCGATTTGCTTGTGCTCTTAAATGCAATGTCACTAATGTTGTCGACTCGCTAAGTCTAGAAATGAACGGACAGACTGTTCTATCTGACGGTGAATACCGTATGTTCTGGAATAATCTTCGCGCTCAAACAGAGCGTTCGCTAGATGATATTAACAAACATGGTGCCGATTCTTTCCTACATCCTGATGATTGGTATTCGATTAATTTCACAGCTGCTGCTTCTTCCGCTGGCGATGGTTACTCTAATAACCAAGTAGCTCTCGATGGTAAACTAGACCAAACGCTGGGTCAGACTCAGGAAAACGAAGCTTTCAACAATGGTCATTACACCCGACTCGCCTCGATGGTTCCTATACTCGATTCTACAGATGCCACTCCTAGTTGGGGATGGGCATCAATGGGTACGACGGCTGGTAAAAACATCGTTCTGCAAAACGCTAAAGGTTGCTTCAAGGAATCTGCTGCTGCTGATGCGTCAACTACTGGTATTTTAGGTTGCTGGATTTATATGCTTAAGATTCGTCTTGTAGATCTTCATCCTCTTTTCAAAGAACTAAATCTAATCTCGAATCCTCAGTTCAAGCTTCGTCTTCGATTCAATACTGGTGTTGTAAAGATTAGTGGAACAGCTAATACGATGAAATTAGACGAAGTTACCATGACGTCTGGACAGACTTGCCCTATTATGGTTACTAGTGCGGGATCGGGGCAACCTATGGCCGATGTTCTAGCTGCTGGCAAACAACTCGGTTTCTCGTTTGGTATTCTCCGAAATGAATACTCCACTGTTGCCGAAGTTGGTAATTACGTGCCTTACACTACTACTCGTCTAAATATTCCGTTCTATGATCTACGTAACCCTACGTCGATTATTAATAAGCCGGTTAAACATATTCGATTTAATGATGTTTATGCTCAATATTTCCCTGGCCGCGCTGGTACGACACCTGACGTACCTGCTGGACAGCTCAATGCTGACTTCAACTTCCAACTATCTGGTATTTTTAAGAACATCAAGTATGTTGCTCTACTTCCCTTTGCTGAAACCTCGAAGGCTCACTTCGTTAGTGCGCATGGTACACAACAATTTCAATCTCCCTTTGATAGCGCTCCTTGGACTGTGATGCCTGGTGCAAGTATCCGAAACTTTCAGGTGACGGTTGGTACTTCTAATGTATTTGCTAAGACTCATGAGTATGACTATGAAAACTTTCAAGATGAATTCTCGAAGCTAGCGGCTATCAATGGTGATCATTCCCGTGAGATTTGTAACGGATTAATCGATGCTAATAAATGGGCTTACGCTCATCGCGTTATGATTGCTGATTGTTCACGCGTAAGTGAGAAGGATGTTCCTCAAAGCGTTCAAGTAAGCGGAATTAACGGTAATGCTACCGGAATGAATATCCTTGTACTTGTCGTGTATGAACGTTCTCTAGACATTGATCGTCTAACTGGTGAAGTATCTAACATCTAAATTAAATAATAAAAAATAATGTTCTTTATACCTATCTGTATATATGAGCACCATGTCGAACGAACTAAAATTTGGAAAATTTAAAGGCAAGACGATTGAAGAAGTATATGCTTCTGATCCTAGTTACTGTTGCTGGTTAAAGAATCAACCTAATTTACTAAACGATACTATGCGTCAATTTCTTGATTCCAAGCTAACAGATGATCCTGATGATGACTATGTACTTAATTTTGGCAAATACAAAAGCCGAAAGCTTAAAGTTGTTCATGAACTAGATCCAAGCTATACCGACTGGCTTCGTAAAAATAAATTTGTTATTGAGAAGTGCCCTCGTCTAGTAAAAGAACTTAGTGAACTTCACTAGATCATACATTTTTTTTTTCATTGAGATAAAAAAAGACCAAACTCAAAAGAGGGTGAGGGGCGTTTTTATTGATCTACATAAAACCAGAATTCATCTTCGTTATCAATCATCTTTAACAGCTTCTTTGGACTATACATATGCTTAGCTACATTCTCAGGTAGCTCAGTGATCAATGTTTTGAATAATCTCTTTTGTCTATCCTCAATTGATGTATCAAATTCAGCATAACGATCAAAATACGCATACATATTCTCAATGTATTGATTGTATTTATCAAATGCTTTCATTGTTTCAATTAATTTAATATCCTTTAGCTTGTTGTTTTTGTACAGCTTCTGAATGAAAGCTGTATATTTTTCAATTTCATCGGGTTGTCTATAGAAATTAATCACACCTTTAAACAATCTACATTCCTCACCAGCATATCTCCCAGATGTGAATTTCGGACGCTTCACCTCCTCAGGAATACATGAATGAATGTATTTTTTACTAGCTTTTAGGCTTCTCTGATAACTCATAATCAGCTTATATGTCTTGATATGGTTAGGATTTTTCATCCATGACTGACTCATGATAAACTTAGAGTAATTCTTATCAGCGAGGAAAGACTCAATGGTTGAGTATTTACAATTGAAGCTAAATGGTGAGTTCATCGTTAGTTGGTTAATCGTATGCTCTTGGGATTTATATACTTAAGATTTATTTCTTAAGATAGAAATTTTTATCTTTAAACAAAATTTTCCAATATTTGTGGTAGGTTGCTGAAGGTAGGTACCTTGGTGAATATTTTGTGAAGGTAGGTACCTTGACAAATAATTGTGTGGCGCAAATGACAAGAAAATCTTAAAATGAGAAGTGGACACAATGACCCGATACTTAAGAAAAATAAGAGCTTTGAGGTAATATTTTTTTATTGACTTCCGGGCATGTAAATGCTTATTTTGAACATATTTATATGAGCGTTGTAAAATTTTAACTTTGATGGCGAAATGATAAAGAAGGTGAATGATGGATAGATATAAAGAAAAGTACGTGAAAAATACACACATATCAACAATTGAAGGAGAAACACTTTGTCGTGTTCTTATAACGAGAGAAATAAAAAGTGGACACAATGACCCGTCTACAGACTCTACTAGCGTGTTCTCCGGTACCTGCAGGGTACTCGTGAGTACGGATTGGTGTGGAATGTAACTGTGCCTCGGGGATTGCAGCTGACTGCCTATGCTGACGCAGACCTCGGAAACGAGAAAGATGACCGTCGTTCCATTACTGGGTATGTGCTGCAACTCAACGGTTGCACATTTGCCTACAAGAGCAAGAAGCAGCCGATCATCACGGACGACACATGCAGTGCGGAGTTCGTGGCTGCGAGCGAGTGCTCGAACATGATCATGTGGACTCATAATTTGTTTGAGGAGCTGAAGCTCCGGCGGGCAAAGCAAACTATCTTGTTTGAGGATAACCAAGCTGCGATCAAGGTGATCAGCGAAGTTGGCAGCAACTACAAGGTGCGCAGTGTGGATCTCAAGTTCCACAAGATTCGGGACTTCGTTGAGCGCAACGTGTTCCGGGTCACGTACTGCCCTAGCAAGAACAACGTCGCCGACATCTTCACCAAGCCTCCAGGCACACAGCAGTTCTGCAAGCTGCGGCAAAACCTGAATGTGTTGCCGGTGCCCGATAGCGCGTAGTTGCGCGCTGCGAGCAACATGCTGACTTCAGACAGGTCAAGCAACACGAAGTGGGAGTGTGAACTATTGAGTGGCGGCAGTTGGGTTCTGTCGTGTTCCTGTTCCCCGTCGCAGTTGAAGCAGTGCTGTGTAGCTCACTTTAGTTTACTATTGCATACTCTAGTCTAGTGTAATGGAGGCTGCGCTGGGGCGCGGTTCTCTCGCAATCCCAAATACGCTGAGTGGGCGAACAGTGTGTTTGGCAAGTCTTCTGCGCTCAAAGCAACAATCTAAACCATCTCTAGATACAAGTACGCGTGCAAGGCGAAGCTGTCGTTGGTGCAGCTGGATGCGGTCGTTCGGTACGGTGCTACCTTGGAGCTGCCGATGAAGTAGTTTTGGTGCGTGTTGTACTGCGGCGTGACTGTATGGCAAATGATCCGTTCTCAGTCGTGTAGTAGTGGGCTGGTTCGATGTTCCACCACACTCCAGCCAGGACGAACGCTTCCGCGGGACAGACGTGGGTCAGATTTGCGGTTTTCCCCTCCTGGTCGGGCGGCACGACGAGGGCTTCGGGCATCCTGTGGGGTTTGACAAATTGCGCATAGCTTCGAATCTGCAGGATCAGAGGCACCACCCCTACGACGAGCCACACTCAGGGCTCCCGATTATGGCATGGTAAAAACAATAATGCCAGTATTTTTTATTGACTATTTATGGCAGTCGGTTGGGCTCGACCATAAATTATTTATGTCGGGAGGTCCCAGCATAACTGTTTACTGAAAATATTTCGCTAAAGAGATGTGCATACAAAAAACAAGTAATATTATACCTAAAAGTCGACAAATAATTGTTTATGATCATTTTCAAAGTTACATTATCTATGCCTCCGATATGTAGGGCTGATGCCATTATTTATGAGCCAGATGGGCTATCCATAAATAAAAATGCCATAATCGGGAGCCTGCGCTTCATGGGGAGTGACTTCTGACAGTGTCAGCGTATTTCAGTCTCCGACTCACTACACATTGTGAGACTGCAAGACGAGAAATATCGTGATGGCATTGTTTGTCATAAATTGTATTGTAAAAACCGATTAGAATGTCTTATTGGATTGTTAACCCGCCGATTTATTGTGCCTTTCGGTCATTTTGCCGAGTCCTACGTAGGACTTTGGAGGTCAGTTAATCTGAGGTTGGTGGTCTCTAAATCTGAGATGCAAATCTCGGACGAGTCCGATGACTCAGAGACTCCGCTCAATGGTCTCCGGTTAGAGTCCAAGCCAAGCAAGCTTTGTTTGGGGAAGCAAGCCGTGCTGGAACCCGCGAAGGCGAAGGGCAACGACTGGAGTGTTCAACATATCGAGTGCATCGTGCCTCCTAAGTTTATTCTGCGTTTGACATACACCGTTTTAGAGTCAGCTCGTATGAAAGTCCTGCCACAAGACTTGGCAGGAGTCCTTCGTAAGGCCTCGAGCCCCGAAATGCCGTGAAAATGGGCGACATTCGGGCTTTCGGCTGTTTGTAGGACCTGCGCAACTGCTTCCGTCGGACTAGCAATTCATGGTCCTAATTCTCTACGGGGGACCTGCTAATCTGCTCCGATAACCTAGCCCCATCTTAGTAGGTAGCTGTTTTACACGTCCGATTCGCCAAAACAACTGAAAAGCACAATAGTGGCTTAATCCTGGTAGTGCTACGTATGTAGTATGAGAAGCCCAATAGGGATTAATTCTGCAGCGGGGCTGCCGTAGCTTTAGCGTCAGAGGAAGACGTAACAGACTCACAGAGTCGCGGCTAAAGATAGCCCGTTCTAATACCAGAACGCACGAGTCCGTACTCCCTACGGACTCCAAGAGTCAACCCTTAACTCTTAGCTGTGAATCTTCAAACTGAATGTATTTCTCTTATCGCGGCAGAGCCGCCTTCGGTGTAAATGTATCTGGTTCACTATCTAGCATAGTGAACCCTAGTCATATGCATAATCTGTGGCTCTGAAGCCATGTACTGATTCTCCTACTGAAATAGGTTAGACAGTGTGCACCACACAAGCCTGTGTGTGCCACACTTCGTAACCCTTCGGGTAACATTCGTGTAACCCCGTTACACCCTCCCCCACCAAACCGTGGACACGGGTGTTCACGCTTAACGGTCAACGACCGGGTCTTGTTCCGTCAAGCCTCCTTCTCGAACGAGTCAATCCACATCGTGTGGACGTCTCTGAGAACTTCTCGGCGCAACGCGCCCTCACATGACTTCAAGTCATAACGCCTTTGGTCTTTCGACCGCAGAAACCCTCTCGCGAGGTCCGCCTCGGAGCCTCGCTCCTCTCGCGCTTCGGCACCTCGTGCCTGCGAACTCCCAAGCTCCCCGGCGCAGGTGCGCACACCGACCGCGCCTCCCAGGCTCTCGGTCTCTCAGTACTTCGCGGCGCAACGCCTCAAGCAACGCTCGCGGCGAGCACGCCCCAGCTCCTCGAGCACTAGCCCATCCGACCATGGACCTCAAAGATCTCTTCGGAGATGAGGAGGAGGGCGAGGTGGACTACAGCGAGTCTGATGTCGGCTCTCCGAGCCATGAGGGTGAAGCAGCGTCCCCACAACGCTCCCCGAACCGCCGCGACGCTTCGCCCACGTCGCCGGCACAACGCGGAGGTGGCACGTCGGCCACAGTTGGCTCGTCGAGCTCCCGCGACCAAGAGCGCCGCGCGCGAGTGTCTCCCTGCGCGCTCGTCGAGCCATCCTCTACTGAGCGCACTGCGCTGTCGAGGGAGGAGCCGCGGCCACCGCTGCGCACTCCAAATCCGTTCCCTGAACGCTCTTCCGGGCTCCGCGAGCTGCGCGAGCTCACTGAGTCACGGTACTCTCCGCCTCGTGCGGGGAAGTGCCCTTGGGCCCCGTCATCTCCAACCCTTTGACGAGGCTCAATCCGAGCAGGTTGCGGCGCAGCTGGCCTCCATGCGCTCCCAGCGCCCCGAGTTGCGGCCCCTGCTGAACCCCAGCACCGCCGAGTACGGCTTTCGGCCTCGTGACCCCGCGGAGGCATGCCGCCAGGCTTTCCAGCCGACGCTGGCTCAGCATGTCATTGGGCCTGCGGCCCGTACTCCGGAGGAGATCGCTCTTCGAACGTCTCTACGACAGCGACTTGACTCCACAGTCTACGACTGTCTCCGAGTACCGCGAGCGGTTGCGCCTGCAAGGCAAGGGGTTGTCCGTGCCCGCAATGCGGACGTACCCTGTGGTGCTCAGCCCGGGCGAAAGCCTGATCGAACACGAGGCTCAGTTCGAGCTCTGGGCTGCGAAGAAGAAGAAGCTTAGCTCCATGGATGCTCTTCGAGCTAGCTTCAGCGAAGTGGATGTTCGTATCGAACGCAAGCTCCGCTTCGACTTTGCGAAGATCCGAGCCAAACGCAGCCTCTCGGCTAACGCTCAGCCGCAGACTCCATTCTAGCGCTGCGCGCTTCGCTCCTTTGAGCCCTCCAGTCGCTCCTACCCGTGAGGGAGTGAGCGCTGTGGCTCAGGGCCAACCCCGGAGCAATGTGGCTGACTCCAGCAGCTCCCCAGCCTATTGCCGGGAAGCGCGGGACGGCCGGCATGCCGGCCTCGAGCCCACGGGGCGCTGGTGATCAAGCCGATCAAAAGCGTCCACGACGTCTGGGCAGTCTTGGCGAAGGGGCACCTCAAACTCCCATGAGTTCTCTGAGTGTGGGTACCCTCGCCACTTTACCAGATACTGGTTTTGACCCCGGCACCGCCGCTTCGCCAGCAGGCGCTCCACATGGTAGTGAAGGTTCCCTTGCTCATCGAGCAGCGCCGGTGGAGGACGCACCGCCGCCTCGCGACGTTTGATGAGCTGTTCGAGGTTCAGCAACAGACGACTCGCCTTCGGGACCATGTCCAGGATGTCGATGCGCGTCTCGCGCGTACTGCCACGGAGCTCGACGAGCTTGCTCGGGACTTGAGCTGGGTTCAAGTGCCTCGCGAGGTCTGGGACCGGCTCCGACACTTGGAGAGCTGGGTGCAGTATTATGGCGATCGCGACGATCGTCGTAGCCAGGAGCTCTCCGAGCTTCGGCGTCAGCAGGCTGCATTGCAGGGTCAGATTGACCTTCTGGCCCGCATGCAGGGCCCGCCCGCTGCGCCTCCTGTGCCGGTGGCCCCCAGCCTGCGGCACCTCCGACTCCGACCCTGCCCTCAGGGCTCGCGGCACCGCCGATGCCGAGCCTTCCGCCTGTGCCTGCAGTGCCTGCGATGATGGTCGCGTCTGTGACGCCTGCGACTGCGTCCTCGACGCTCGCGACCTCCGCGCCTGCGACCTCGTCGCCCTCGGTGCCTCCATTTGCACCTGCGTCGGGTCATGGTACGGCTTGAGCAAGCCCACGTAGAAGACGGTGCGTCCGCATCTTCTTCGGAAGATTGAGCGTGTACGCAAGGCCCTTCCTGGCCACGACCTTGAAAGGTCCAATGAAGCGCGGGCGCAACTTCGTCTTGAAGACAGCGGACACTGCATGTGTAGGTAGGTTCTTAGCATTTAGCAATACCAGGTCCCCGACCTCATAACTGTCAACATTGCCTCTGCCTTTAGCATCCGCATGTTCCTTTGCTTGTCTTGGCTCTCAGCCATTGCGTCACGCACGTGTCGTAAGACACTCAAGCGCGTCGACAAGAAAGTGTCAACCTGTTTACGAACAGTAGCCGGGCTGACATCAGCTAGCCGATCAGCTAAATCGGCTTCCTCTCCCCACCAAGCCCGAGGCCACCACGTGGCGGCGTCAGCGGGACGCGGGGATGGGACAAGCTGTTCACGTAGAACGGCGTGTAGCCGGTCGAGGCATGCACGGCGTTATTCAACGCAAACTCAACGAGTGGCAGCATAGCGCTCCAACGCTTCGGCGTCTCAGCGCAAATGCTGCGGAGCACGTCTTCGACGACGCGATTCACTCGCTCCGTCTGACCATCGGTCTGCGGGTGATCCGCCGTGGACATGTCCAGCTTGGTGCCAAGCACCGCAAAAACCGCGCTCCAGAAGTTGCCCGTGAAGCGGGGGTCTCGGTCCGAGACAATCGACTCAGGGAGTCCGTGTTGTCGAAACACTCGGTCCAAGAACAGCGTTGCTGTACCCTTTACCATCGATGGTATCCGGCACAGCCGCAATGTGAGCCATCTTGCTCAGTCGGTCTACAAAGACCACGACTCCAGTGTTGCCCGCCGCATCCGCCGGCAGGCCAAACACAAAGTCCATACTCATGGATTGCCAACAGCCCGAAGGGACAGGCAAGCTTGCCAACGGGGCTGCAGCATGGGGTGACGACTTCACTCGCTGACACGTCTCGCACGTGCGCACATAAGTGCTCGTCCACTTGTACAGCTTCGGCCACCAGTAGTGGGTGCTCACCGAGCTGTAGGTCTTCTCACGGCCAAGATGGCCAGCCACCGGCGTGTCGTGGGCCTCATAGAGGATACGATACTTCAGGTCCTCATCATGAGGGATGACCACGCGTGGCGTGTCCTCGGAGCCAGTGCTGTAGAACAGCAGGCCACCATCGAGGGTGTAGCGATGCAAACGCGCGCGCACTCGCGCCGACAATTCAATGTCCGAGTCTTGAAACTCCTTGCTCCCGAGAGCCTTCAGCAACGCGACACAAGTGTCATCCTTGGCATAAGCCGTTCGGATCAGATCCGGTAATGACGAAGTCACGGTCGTTACATGAGCCAGCTCATAATCCGGCCTGCGCGACAGCGCGTCCGCGAGGACATTCTGCCTGCCAGGCTTGTACTTCACCTCGAAGTTGTACTCCGCGAAGAAGGACAGCCAACGGGCCATCCTTTGCGAGAGATGAGGCGACTGAGTCGCAGTGCGTAACGACGCGTGATCCGTGTAAATCACGAACGGCTGAGAGCCCAACAGGTGAACCCTGAACTTGACGAGCGCATACTTCATCGCAAGTAGCTCTTTGTCATGGACAGGATAGTTCTTCTCAGCAGCCTTCAGCTGACGAGATTCGAACGCCACCACGCGCTCGCGCCCCTCGGCGTCTGCTTGTAGCAGGGCACAGCCGATGGCAAAGTCCGAGGCGTCACAGACGACACTAAACGGACGAGCGGGGTCTGGCAAAGCCAGAATAGGCGCATGAAGGAGACTATCCTTAATTGCCGCAAACGCATCTTGATGCTCGGTGTTCCAACACCACTCCGCGTCCTTCTTCAGGAGATTGGAGAGTGGCTGAGCCATCTCAGCGTAAGTCTCGCTGTACTTGTGCAAGTAATTGGCCAAGCCAAGCCACTTGCGAAGATCCTTCTGGTTCTGGGGAACCGGCCAGTCAACAATGGCCTTGACCTTGACCGGGTCGGCCCTCAGGCCACGCTTCCCGATGAAGCACCCTAAGAAGGGAATCTCTTCTGCTCCGAAGATGCATTTGTCAATGTTGGCATACAACTTGTTTTGACGCATGCACTCGAGCACAGCACGCAGGTGCTCGACATGGTTCTCCATATCAGTCTTCCTGTGCTCCGCACGACTGTGGACAAAGATGTCATCGAAGTACGTCTGCGCGTACGCCCGATGGGGCCGGAAGAGCTGCGTCACAAGACGATTGAACGTCGCTGGCGCGTTCGAGAGCCCTTGGGGCATCACCAACCACTCCCAGAGCATGCCGCTCGGAGTACTCACCGCAGTGAGAGGAATGTCGCTCGTTCTCATGAGCAATTGGTAGTAGCCATCGACCAAGTCGAGCGCACTGTACATCGTACATCCTGCCATGTTGTTCTGAAGAACGTCCTTCCGAGGAATCGGCGTCTGCGCCGGAATGGTGGCGGCATTCAGCTTGTTAAAAGCATGCACAATACGCCACTTGCCATTCGGCTTTCTGACACAGAACGTCGGCGTGGAGTGAGGAGACTTACTCTCACGCACCATGCCCGCCTCGTGCTTCGCACGGAAGAACGCGTCAATGACGTCACACTGCTCCTTCGGCAGAGGCCACTGCCTCGTCACGCAGTACTTCGTTCCCGGAACGAGATCAATCTCATGTCGAACACCTCGATCCGGAGGTAGCCCAGAGGGCGGTTCCTTCGAGACCACGTCTTGATAATCCTTCACCACGTGGTACAAGGGGTCCGACGGATCCTTCAGGATCGCCGATCCGCTTCGCGCATTCAGCGCCTTCTTAGTGTCCTCCAGGACAGCTTCATCCAGAAGCGAGGACGAGTTCAACTCTTCTTCAGGTCGTATGACCACCACCTCCGCCAAGTCTCCAGCCTTCAAGGCTTCGCCCAACTCGGCCAAGGACATCTCGTCCAGCTCCAGGAGAGCAGATAGTGAGGGCAAGTCGGTGAGACTGACATCTCCGTCGACGTCGCCCGTCACCCATTCACGAGTGTGTAGAGCTGCTCGCTCTTGTGTGGAGCCTCACCGCTCGGCACACCCTTCTCGACTCGTGAGACCGCAGACGCCTTGCGTCGCGCCGCCAGCGCTTTGCGGCGCTGCCGCCTCTTCATGGACACTGTCCGCCCAGAAGAGCTCCGTGATTCCGCGTGCTTCTTGACGCCAGGTATCACCACCTCATTCAGCTCCAGAGGAGCACCAGTGTCTTGATCGACACTCAGCGAAGGGCTGCACGACCCGCAGCCTCCACTCAGTGGATTACGTGCCACTCCACGATCTTCATCCGGGCAGAGCCCCTTGTCCCTCGGCATCGTGCCGACCGCGCCGTCGCTGGCACGCAGCAGGGCGTCGCCCTCAGACGCACACCCGCTCAGCGGAATTAGTGCCGCTCCACATCCTTGATCCGGGCAACGCCCACCTTCACTCGACCTCTCGTCGACCGCGCCTTCACTGGCACGCAGCAGGGCGTCGCCCTCAGACGCACACCCGCTCAGCGGAATTCGTGCCGCTCCACATCCTTGATCCGGGCAACGCCCACCTTCACTGACCTCTCGTCGACCGCGCCTTCACTGGCACGCAGCAGGGCGTCGCCCTCAGACGCACACCCGCTCAGCGGAATTCGTGCCGCTCCACCTGCCGTCCACGAGCCACGCTCGGAACGCTCGTTCTCGACACACGCAGTGTCCACCAACTCGGAAACTCCGATGTTCAGCACATTGACCGACTCGGTCCAGTGCTCGCGCCAGAAGCGCTTCTGCTTCCTAGCAGAGGTGGGTTCATGACTCGCCAATGCTCCGCCAGGAGAGAAGTGCGTAGCACCAAGGGTCTTCGACCTCCAATCTATCCAAGGCTCATGGCGTTCCAGCCACGCCATACCAAGGATGAGATCATATCTCGAATCGAGGTCTAAGACCAGACAGCGTTCCACGCTATCAAAATCTAAAACTTCACGCCCAAGTCCACAGGGACTTTAGGCACCGTGACACGAGTGCCCGTCGCGAGACGAACAGTGACGATGTCACTCCCACGCGCTACCAGCGCCTCAGCATAAAGCTGACTTCCGTCCATCGTGGAACGCCGGGCGTAATTACCCGACGCTCCCGAATCGATCAAAATCGTCCATGGCTTTGTGAAGCCCTTCACCCAAGCCTGGACAACTAGCAAGCCCGGCTTGCACACACGTTCCGTGTTATAGAGTACAGCTCTCTTCGGGGCTAAGTCCTGTCGACCTCCACCTCGCCGAGGTTCAATAGAACTTAGTTCCTCCCCAGTAGGCCGCCCCGCGCCTACTGGGTTTTCTCGTTTCCCGAGACGAACCAGAGCCCTGGCTCGAACCCGAAGAGCGGCTTGACGAAGCCTGGCGCTGCAAGCGCAGCGGACATCCGGCGCGCAAGTGACGCGTGTCACCGCAGATGAAGCATCGGCGGTTGCCGCGCCGCTGCTCAGCAGCCCGAAGCTCGGCTTCTTCGTCTTCAGCATAGCTGAGGTCCATAGGCTCCGGACCATTGGACGAACTGGTGTGAGGAGCGTTCCACCCAAGTCTTGACGACTTAAAGTTGTGCTCCGCGTTCAACGCGATGTCCACAGCCTCTTCAAAAGAGCTTGGGTGAGTGCGGAAGACTTCCGTCCTGGCCACGCCAGTGCGAAGTCCTTCCATAAACACCGTGACGATGACTACCTCAGCCAGAGGCTCGGCAGACATGCCCGCAATGAGAGTTCTCAACTCCTGGACATAGTCCACCAAATCCTTCCTGCCTTGTCGGGTAGCCAGGAAGCGTGAGCGCACGCGATACGCCTCGTTAGGCGGAGCGAACACTCGGGACAGTTGCTGCTTCAGCTGGTCCCACGTCGGGAAGGCCGTGTCGACCGACGTCCCTGACGTTAGTGCCCACTCTCTCGCTCGCCCACCAAGCTTCGAGATAGCTAGCGCCACGCGCTGCGACTCCGTCCGGAGTAGAGCTGAGCTCATAGCCATCTCGACTTCACGGGTCCAAAGCATTAAGCTTTCCCTTCCTTGCCTTCGAAGGTCTTCACGCTCAACATGAGCGGCAGGTCTTGTTCCCGCGTCGGATGACGTAGCGGGCGCTTGCGGCGCCACGGCCGTCGCCATCCTCTGCTGGAGGTGCTCCAACAGAGCATTCTCGTAGCTGGAGAACGCCTCGAGACGCGCATTCACCGCGTCGGGGCCTTGTTGCGCCAGTTGCGTCACGCCCTCCGGGCCCAGCAAGGACATAAGCTTTTTAAGCGCATCCTGCTGGTTCGGGGCAAGTGAGCGAACTGCTCCATTCTCCACAGAGGGTCAGTCTATCCAGACTCAGGTGTCGGATTGACTACAAGTGCTACCAAGTGCAGCGGGGCTGCCGTAGCTTTAGCGTCAGAGGAAGACGTAACAGACTCACAGAGTCGCGGCTAAAGATAGCCCGTTCTAATACCAGAACGCACGAGTCCGTACTCCCTACGGACTCCAAGAGTCAACCCTTAACTCTTAGCTGTGAATCTTCAAACTGAATGTATTTCTCTTATCGCGGCAGAGCCGCCTTCGGTGTAAATGTATCTGGTTCACTATCTAGCATAGTGAACCCTAGTCATATGCATAATCTGTGGCTCTGAAGCCATGTACTGATTCTCCTACTGAAATAGGTTAGACAGTGTGCACCACACAAGCCTGTGTGTGCCACACTTCGTAACCCTTCGGGTAACATTCGTGTAACCCCGTTACAAATTCGAGGCTTTAAATATGTGGTCCACAGAAAAGTAGGTACTGGATCAATACAAATTCCATGTGTAAGGGTCTTATCAATCTAATATTTTGTATCCAAAACCAAAATCGACTTAATTACACAGGTTTTAATACGAAATATAGCAGGTGGAAGCTTAAATGATAGCTTACGTTAACGTTTTGGATGTTATCTGGTTTATTGTGTTAGGAAGTACAGGATACATTACTTGAGAAAAGTATCGGCGAGGAAAGTGATCGTTTACAGTATGGATGGGACCAACTACTTCAACGTCTATAGAAGCTGTTTTGAATTGAAAATGTCTTGATTAGTTAAAACCTCTAATCAATTGAGCATAGCTCTGGGATCGCGGTGCCCCGCCTATTTAATCTTCAACGCCGGCCTAGTAGAGTCTCTCAGCCCAGTAGTTTGCACAGCCTTCAGCGCTTGAGCTGAATGGGGCAGACTTCCTTCGGTGACGCCGTCATCGTCGTCCCCCGTGATCTTCATGCCGCTCGCTGCGGTTGCCCAATCAGACGTCCACAGCACTATCAGATGCTGCTGTAGTCCCAGTGGACAGCTTGAGGGGCTACACGCACAAAAATGTTTGGCATATTATACAGTAGAGTTGATGAGTTCTTCGTAGCAGCGCGCTCGGTGCCACGGCAGCTAGTATGAGCCCGCGGAGGGTGGGGGCCACCGCAGCGACCGAGCAAGCCGCGTTGATAGGTTGCGTGGTAAAATTGATAGATCGGTAGATTGGTAGATACATGTAGTGTTCTTGACAGCAGCGCGCTCGGTGCTACAGCAGCGAGTATGAGCCCGCGGAGGGTGGGGCCACTGCAGCAGTCGAGCACGAACTGAAAAGTGAGAAGAATCGTAGCATGGCTCGAGACGCGGCGCCAAGTCAAGTTGTTTCAGAACTCTTCTCAACCTTTTTCTGGGAATAATCCATTTTAATACTTTCACGGTGACAGTTGAGTATGAGCATACTTTTTTTAATTTGAATTTGATTTTTTGCGGTTTAGTTGGATATCTACCCCAGAGACGCGCACTGCTGCACCTCCGGTCATCTCGCTAGATCTCTAGGATACGAGCCTGTGGTAGGCACCGGATTTTTTTAGTTATCATATACTTTGCATCCCTCTTGTTGCAGACTGTTAGTTTTGTTGTTCAAAACGCAATGCGCAGGCGACTGGTGCGCCGCAAATGCGGCGTGCCTAAGTCGCGCGCGCGGGTCGCGTTTGTCGTTTGTATTTGTGCTACCTCTTCAACTAATTGGCTCGGCAGTACAATTGAGTTTGCAATAAGCGCTACCAGCTCAACCCTCTAGTAAGACCGACGGCCCCCGATTTGATAAATCCGACCTACTAATTAGACAGGGGTACCTCGATTTATACTCAAGATTACAACCTAGGACGACTTACAGAGTCAGACCATATGAGTCGGATTTACATTTGCTAATCGGCCGATTAAGCCAGAGCCGGCCGAATTGCTTGCTATTCAGACGGAAATGTCCGATGTGCAACCGGCATTCGCTCCTTGCAGGCTAAATCAGCCGCCATACAACAATCGTTGCAGCCTCTCTGCGCTAGGTAGTCAAGGCTACAACACTAACATCATAACTAAGCACGAAAAAACCGCACGCTATAATATATACGTAGCTGAGATATCCAGGCGACTCTTTTAAGCGCGGTGTTGTCGCTGAACTTGGCGAGTCTCGGGCATGTTGATTACGAGACCAATGGGCGATTTATACTCCGATTATAATTGAGACATCCCCGATTTATTAGGCTTCAAATCCGCTATGAGCGATGTTTAACCGGCTAATTCAGCAGGACAAACTAATCGGTTTTCACAATAGTATTCAGAGTAATTCAACGTCGCGGCTAATTCAACACCTAGGGGAACCAGTAGCATTTGGGATGAAAGATGAGTATTGAGCAGTCCTGGTCAGAGATTGATAGTAGCGGTACCTAGGGTTAATAATCCGGTAATAAGTAATAATGAACTAATAGTTAGCTAATAACCAGATTATTAGTGTCGCTCGAGGCTTGTTTTAATGCTAATATTAGAGTATTAGCTCAGAATGGGATCAGATATTGTGAGTTCTACTCTAATTTTCCAAGCCGGGCGGATTGAATCGATCGGGGCAAACCGCCGGCGAATCGCCAGAAGCACTTGGGTTGACTATGTTCGGCCCGTCTATGAATCATGAGTCCCTACTAAGTACGGATTGGGCATGACATGCGGGATATGTTTGTGGGCCGGCGATTCGCTAAATGACTTGATGTTTGTATAGATCGATTGGACAGGGGCCTCAAAACCGACCCGAATCGGCAAATTCGACCGGAATTCACAATATTAATATCTGATTACTGTCTAGTTAGAGCAACGGTTCAGAGACGCTGGAGAACGGGACCGGGTTCGCTTTTGTCGGAGACTGGAGATCCTGCACTCATGGACGCTCGCAAAGCACTCACTACCGGCAAACCAAGCGGTTCGTTACACGCTCCGTGAACCGTAGCCTGCAGGCATTAGATCCTAGATCCGTAGCAGATCGAGCCGCAAAGACCCATCACCGATGGATGGCTCATCGCTCATTCTGCACTTTTCCAGAACTGAATCAAACCTCACTGCCAGTTCACCTCGAAAAGTCAACAACACTATGAAGTGTGCCAGCCCTGATTGCTCATGTGCCGAGCTAACTGCAACCGACCCCTGTGTGGTTTGCGGACGTGGTGTCCACCACATCTGCAGCAACGACCTCTACGACGCTGGAAAGCTTTCGGAGCGCTTCTGCAGTGCGACGTGCGTGTACCATTAGAAGACGGTGACATCGCCTCCATCGACGGCGGAAGAAAACGGCATGGGCTCGCATTTGGTTGGGAAGAGCCCCCTCCAGCAACCGGCGCACTCAGACGGACACCCGCCGCGCTGAGATGCAGGTCCTGCTATAGTAGTATGGTCAAAAAACATTCTACTATCAATCTCTGGTGATGGGTCTTTGCGGCTCGATCTGCTACGGATCTAGGATCTAATGCCTGCAGGCTACGGTTCACGGAGCGTGTAACGAACCGCTTGGTTTGCCGGTAGTGAGTGCTTTGCGAGCGTCCATGAGTGCAGGATCTCCAGTCTCCGACAAAAGCGAACCCGGTCCCGTTCTCCAGCGTCTCTGAACCGTTGCTCTAACTAGACAGTAATCAGATATTAATATCTGATCCCATTCTGAGCTAATACTCTAATATTAGCATTAAAACAAGCCTCGAGCGACACTAATAATCTGGTTATTAGCTAACTATTAGTTCATTATTACTTATTACCGGATTATTAACCCTAGGTACCGCTACTATCAATCTCTGGGTACAACACACGGAACTATCTAGTCGTGGGCCCAAAGTCTCTCCCTTTTGAACGGCACCACGAGCTACAGCAACGATAGTTTCCATTTTGAAGTCTACTTCTACCCGACACTGTCGGGCTCTACTCGTTCTGCGGGTTCTACTGGTTCTGCACTGTAGGCATATTGCTGGCATGGCTGGAGAAATCTTTTCCAAACGGGGACTCTTGCTGATGATAGTACGTTTGACGCGGCGGTCAGCTTACATATTGGAGAGTGCTAGAGTAGCCATCCGTAGCGGTAAGGTAGCGTTCGCATGCGTCGAATCTGTCTCGGTGGGGAAAGTAGGCTAGCAGAGAGCGTGTGGTGTTTCCAGGCGGATCGGTCGTAAGCAAGTCGGCGGAGGCGCTCCAGGTCAGAGGTCGGTCGTACGAAGCTCGTAGTCGCCGGGCGTCTTGGCAACGACGAGGGGCAATGTAGTGCGTTGGGACTCGTGGGGGATACCAAAATGAAAACCAAGGAAGAAGGTCTGATATTGCACAAGCTTCATTCGCTTCAAAGTCGTTGTTTGATTAGAAACGCATTGATTCCTGGACCACAGGTAGAACATTGTAGCGAGCGACATTGCACTGGTAATGTCAGCTTCATTAAAACCACTGGGTACTGAGAGATCCGTTGATTTAAATCTTGATGAGGTCCAAACTATGACACCCTCCCGCCACTTGCACAAACCGTCTTCCGTGTTCAACTGAAAGAGCGCGGGCTACAGACGCGAAAAATACAGAATGCGATGCTCTGCAATTCATGAATGGCAACCGCAAGGCCTGGCAACAGTTACACAGGTTTTTAGATCTGTACCAGACTGTGTGTCAGTATTTTTTTTCTTTCTGTGCTAATAGGTCTAACCGAAGGTCTTCTCAGGTGGTTACTTGTCATGTGGTCGTCTTCCCAGCAGCCTTCCCAGCAGCATGGTCTCAATATAGTTTAAAAAAATAGCAGACTGCACACTTCCCAGTTTTGGGTCGTTTCGAGTGGGGTTTTACTTCTCCACGCAAAGAACAAGCCAAGACATTCATCAAGTTCACTATGAAGCTCGACGTGATAACACTCGCTGATAGCGAGGTGGTGCAGCCACCCGAGGAGAAGACCACACGAAGACACTCCCTCCAGGAAATCAAAGCGAAATGTGACCGAGTACTTTCAGCACAGCGAATGCTTCTGGCAATGTGGGTCGTTGTGGGTCTGCTGCCTCTCGCTCTGCAAACTCGAAGTTATGCCAAGTTCGTCACACCACACGAGATGCCCCACGTCCTCGTCATCCCACCCGGCGTCCAAACGGAAATGGAAAACATCACGAGCGTGTGTCCCGTCCAAGGATACCTGCTGGCCGGAGTCTGGTGGAATCTCTCTCCTACGCACTACTACAAGACCGACAACGGCGTCGTTTGCCATGGTGTCGTGCCGCAGTATAATCTCCACGGCAACTACTGGATCGGGAGCGCCACTAGCACACCGTATGACAGGCTCCGGGTGCTCTGGAGCCTGTCGTAGCGAAGGTGCGTGGAGTGGTTGTGTTGCTTGCTTGTTGTTGGGTAAAATGCAAAGTGAGATTGATTCCGTTAAGTCTTCGGGCTAACTACGTGCTCTAGGCCTTCCTCTAGGTTCTCCTTAGTGTCGTTCTAGAAGCTGAGCTAACCTATACTAAATGCAAGTGTTTTTCTGTTTTCGTAATCCTATATATGCATGTTTGTATACTTGTGCAGGTAGCGTTCTGGATTCCGGGCGCCAGGCAGTCTTGCGCAAGCCTGGCGCCAGCCTTCACGCGACGTTGCGCGCGGACTTCTTGTGGCGGCGGAGGCGGCGGCGCTGCGACGCCTGCCTTCCTGGCCACCAGGTACGTGTTCCCCGTGCATGTCTGTTGCTGGCGTACCCGCTTGCGTGGGTGCCAGCAGCAGACATGCTGCATCATGACATCCCCCCGGACTTTTAATCGCGTTGGCGCTGTTGACGGAACTTGTGGAGAAGTTCACGCCAATGCGATACCCGTTTTAGCTTGACCTCGTATTCCCATGTGTTTTCTGAATCGGGGAGTCCATGCCACTTGACCAACCAGAGACGTTTGTTGTTGCGCTGTTTCTGCTGGAGCAGAGCTTCTGGGAAATGCAGTTCTTCGTCGGTGGCATCGTCGAGGAGTACTGGTGCAGACTTGGGCAAAGGTCGCGACGCGAAGCGTTGAGGGTTCGGAACGTCATGCTTGAGGAACTCCACGTTGAAACTCGGGTGAAGACGACTCATGTGCCGCGGTAGCTTGAGCCGTGCTACGTTGGAATTTATCATCTTCTCGATCTTGAACGGGCCGATGTACCTCATCGCCAACTTCTCGCGGTTGAGTTCCGTGTTGGCCGTGATGCGCTTGAGAGGCAAGTTACGCGTATCCAGCAATACGAGATCTCCTTCCTTGAACTCCACGTCTCGGCGCTTCCTGTCGTAATACTTCTTTTGACGTTCTTGTGCTGCCAGGAGATTCTTGCGGGCCAATTCAACGATCTTCTTGCGTTCTTCAGCAAACTTTTGCGCGAAGTCAACTAGTGGAACATCTTCATCACGAACTTCACCAGGGTGATCTGGGATACTAAGTTCCTGACCTTGCGTCCTGTGTCCACTTCGAACGGCGTAAACGTTGTCGAGGAACTCTCCAGCGTCGCATGTGCGTACTCGATTGTTCCCAAATGCGTAGCCCAGTCTCGACCATGGTAGGACACCATGCACCGTAATGCATCTTCCAAGACAAGGTTCTGACGCTCAGTCTGTCCATCCGCTTGGGCACGATATGCCGTGGTGAGCGACAACTTGACCCCATGATATCCATGAGCGACTTCCAAAACTTTGATGTGAACTTGGGGTCTCGGTCGCTGATGATCACCTTTGGCAGACCGTGATGACGAACTACTCCTTCAAAGAAGATGCGGGCAACTTCTGGAGCATCCGCCGTCGTATGTGTCGGAATGTACTTGGGCCGCTTGGACAGTTTGTCCACCACAGTCATGATTGCATCGAAGCCATTAGAAACCGGTAGCCCTGTCACGAAGTCCATAGTCACTACTTCCCAACACTCGCTCGGGACTGGAATTGGCATCATAGTTCCTTTCTTGCGCGCGGTACTAACTTTCCATCTAGCACACGTCCCACAGCTTGCCACGTACTCCTTCGTGTCCTTCTCCAACGTGGGCCAAAAGTACCACTGAGCAACCCTCAATTGCGTTCGACGGATTCCAGGATGAGCTGCCGTGGGTGCATCATGGAATTCTTCCAAGATGTTCGTGATTAGCCGGGCGTTATTGGGAACACACAGCCTGATGACCGAATGACCCGAACGCTTGTACAAAGCCCATTCGATTTGACGAAGTCTGCAGATTTGTCCGGTCGGTTCCATACTTCCTTGAACGCGGGGTCTTTCTTGTATCCAGCCTGGAACTTCTTCTTCTGGTCTTCACTCAAATGGACGCTGGATGTTGAGTACTCGACGTTCTGGACTTGTTCCACGTGTACATTGACTTCTTGCTGAACTCCAATGGGGTGACTCTCCCCGCAAGTCCAGATCGTCGACAAGAAGACATCGTTCATCCGACGGAAGCATGCGAAGCATTGCGGCGTGGACACTGTGGCGTCGAAGCTTCGAAGCCTGATGCGTACAGGATGAAGAGCAATCATGGACTGCTGGTAACTTCCAAGGCTCGGGCTCGCCAGTAACTTCGTCGTCGGAATCATCCGCCGGGAGCTGGCTTGACGGGATAGGGCGTCGGCCACGACATTGAGATGACCTTTCACATGATGCATCGTGAAGTCAAATTGCGAGAAGAACGTTAGCATGCGTCCCATTTTAGGCGATACCTGAGGGTGATGCAACATCCAACTACAAGCTGCATTGTCGGTAAAGACATCGAAGTGCCGGCCGTGAAGGTAGTGACGCCACTTCTCAAGAGCGGTTTTGATGGCCAAAAGTTCCTGCTCATGCGGAGGCCAGCCAACTTCATGGACATTGAGTTTCTTGGGTAGAAGGCAATCGGATGGCTGCTACCGTCGAAGTCTTGCGAGAGCACACCGCCCATGCACTTACCTGAGGCGTCGGTTGTGACCGTGAAAGGTTTCGAGAAGTCAGGCAAACGAAGAACAGGAGCTTGCTGCAATGCGAGCTTCAGCGATCGAAAAGCGTCTGCCTGCGCCGGGCCCCATTCCCACGTAGCTTGCTTCTTAGTCAGCTTACTCAAAGGTAGGGCGTGTCGCGCAAAGTCACAGATAAAGCGACGATAGTAGCCAGCAAGACCGAGAAAACTCTGCAGTTCCTTCTTGTTCGTTGGTTCTGGATATTGCTCAATGGCCCTAGTCTTCTTCGCATCCACGGATAACCCTTCTGCGGACACGGTGTGACCGAGAAAGTTAACACTCGCTTGACCAAAAGAACACTTCGATCGGTGCGCATACAGCTTCTCACGGCGGAGCACTTCAAATACCGCATCCAGATGCTTGAGATGCTCTTCTTTGGTCTTGGAAAAGACGCAGATATCGTCCAAATAGACCACAACAAAGTCGAATTTGTCGAACAGGACGCGCATCAGTCGTGACCAAACACCAGGCATACCCGAAAGACCCATCGGAGCAACACACCATTGGTAAGTCTCCTTGTGCGTACGAAAAGCGGTGTACTGACGACTACGCGGCTTAACCCGCATCTGGTGGTAACCTTGGGCCAGGTCCAGAACCGAAAACACTGTGCAGCCGACCATCTTGTCAAAGATTTCCTCGATTAGCGGTAATGGAATCTTCGGAATCTTCGTCTGACTGTTCACATAGCGGAAGTCGATGACCCAACGAATAGGGATGGAACTATTCCCGGATCGCAACCATTCAGCTCTCTTCGGGATTTGACCAGTCGCCGGATCTTTCTTAGGAACACCGAAGATATTGGAGACCCAGGGTGAATTGGAGACTTCTATCCACCCTTTCTTCATGTTTTCCGCGACGAACTTTTCCAATGCTTCCTGCTCCGTTTTAGACAGTCGAAACGGTGCTCGGGTGCTAGGAGCGGCGTCAGGTTTCATCTCCATGTCGAACTCGACGATGCGCTCGGGAGGTAGACCATCTGGCAGCTTTTCTGGGAAGACATCACCAAACTTGTCAAGCAAAGGCTTAATGTAGTCTGGTACGTTGTCGGATTCCACTGCTACACAGAACTTGACGAAGAACAGCTCCGCAAACTTCCTGTCCTGCATACGACGACGGAACTTCTTCGTGGACCCAAAGACACCATTACGCCACGCCTCAGCCAAGGCGAGATGTGACCGATGGCGTGCGCGAATTGCTTCCTTTTCCGTTTTCTTTCGTTGCTCTTCTGCTGTCGCCGACTCTCCAACTTCGCTTGGGGCCATTGTGGTGTCGTCCTTCTCACATTCTCCCTGATCTTCTATCTTGTCTTCGTTCTTGTCCGTCTTGGGCCTTGGTCTCTCTTCCGTGCTCGGAAATACTACTTCATGCGTTCGCCAGTTGATCGTTGGTTGATATTTGGCAAACCACGGCTTCCCCAAGATAACGTCATGTTCAATCGCTAGTGGACTCTCTGTTAGGCGCAGCTTCTCGAACGTCTTGTCCTCCATGCCGATGTCCGCTTCCACAACCTTCACATCGTGATACTCCTTGATTTCTCCATCGAAGCCCTTCACCTGTACATCCTTAGTTCCTTTCACCTTCGACACCATTCCTGGCCGTACCAGATTTGCCGTAGCACCACAGTCAAGCAGTATCGTTACTGGGTGCCCTTCAATTCTCGGGTTTACGGATGAGCTCATTATCCGGTCTAGCAGCCACGTCATGCATGCTGACTTCCTCAAACGCATCCACAGTGTACTGGTCGTACACGATTCTCTCTTCACCATCGCTGACTTGTTGCTCCACAGCATTGACGTGCTGCGAGTCTCGTTGACGCTGATTCGGACCTCTGTAGGGGCGTTGTTTCCGACGAGGGGCCTTACAGTGGGCTGCAATATGACCACCACGGAAGCAGTTGTAACATTTCCTCTGCCGACGGCACTCTTCTAGACTGAGTTCTTGCGCACTGTCGATCTCCATTGGCTCAGGACCATTTGATCTTGAAGCCGACTCGTTTCTGCGGAATCGTGGGTAATCACGGTCGCGACGTCCCGTGCGCGCTGGAGCACCGAAGTGCGAGCGCTCATAGTCCATCGCTACCGTAATGGCATCCGTAAGGGTTTCACAGCGCTTGTACAGTACTTCCTGACGTGTATTTGGCATCAACCCTTGCGAGAAGTACACTACCTTGTCGATCTCCGTCATGTTTTCCACTTGAAGTACAATGTTGCGAAACCGTGAAACGTAATCACCCAACGACTTGCAAGATTTCTGGCTTAGGTGTCGCAACTGCTCACGCAGCCGCAACTGAAGATCCGCCGGAACAAATGCGCGTGACAACTCACGGAGTAACTGCTCCGCAGAGTAAATCTCATGCTTCCGCGCCAGGTACCACTGACCAGCCTGCCCTTTCAACGTGCTCCCGATAATAGCCAGTACCCTCGTCGCCCAACGCTCGTTCTTCCAGTCAATGTTGCGGGCCTCAAAGTACTGCGACAACTCTTCTTGATACAGGCGGAACGACTCAGACTCATGCCCCGTGTACTTGGGTAGTCTAATCCCATCCAGCTTGGAGTCGTTCATTCCACGTTTCTCATTCAATACTCTCATCAACTCTTGTTGCTGCTGCATCAGTTGCAGCACTCCTTGCATGAGCTCAGAGACGTCCGCCATCTTGTTCGCCTTCCTTTCACACGCGGAAGCCTTAACCCAAACGCCTAACTAGTAATAAAGCTGATTCCCTCTAAAACGTTATACCCGCGAAGGTATTCGTTATCACACTCGACGATGAATTGCCGTAAACAAAAGCGGCTAAAACGTGTTTACTGCTCGTTAGACGAGTTAATCAGCTCCCTTACAGTTGCTAGGCTACGCTGGCGGCGGGCTTCCTCGCGATCACGGAGACGGTTGTCGCGCTCGAGTTGTTGACGGGTAGTACGTGGGTCGAGGACTCTGGCTACACCGAGGTTGACGAGACCGGTTGCCTTGCCGAGTTTACGCTGAGCGCGACAGAGCTGATGGATGACCGCCCTTTTCTGGTCTCGCTCTTCCGAAGTGAGTGAAAGCGACCTCAGCAAGTTCTCTTAGCAGTCGTTCAGTCGTTCGCACTGCGTGCCGGATTTGACGGTAGCAATCGGTGCGCAGCTTGTCGATGTCGGTGGCGTCGATTACACCCAGCCTCACAAAAGACCCGTCGGGAACAGCGTTGTCAACGCGACGACCCTACGTCCAGCCATCCAATCAAAGAAGCGGCCCGGGCAACTCAGAGCGGACTGCACTACCCCTAACCGCCGAACTCGGAAGCCGGACTGGATCGGGTGCGCCGCTACAGCTGGTGCCTCGTACTTATGCCGACGTTCCCTCGACAGATGTCAGGCGGGTCCGAATTACAGCCAATGACCGGTGCCCGTAGCCCTCTCCGAGGTTGAGCGAAGCGCGGTCAAAAGCGAATCCCCAGCCGGTGCCCGAAGACCTCCTTGAGGTTGAGCGAAGCGCGGTTGCGAGGGGACCAACAAGTGCTACCAAATGACAGGCTCCGGGTGCTCTGGAGCCTGTCGTAGCGAAGGTGCGTGGAGTGGTTGTGTTGCTTGCTTGTTGTTGGGTAAAATGCAAAGTGAGATTGATTCCGTTAAGTCTTCAGCTAACTACGTGCTCTAGGCCTTCCTCTAGGTTCTCCTTAGTGTCGTTCTAGAAGCTGAGCTAACCTATACTAAATGCAAGTGTTTTCTGTTTTCGTAATCCTATATATGCATGTTTGTATACTTGTGCAGGTAGCGTTCTGGATTCCGGGCGCCAGGCAGTCTTGCGCAAGCCTGGCGCCAGCCTTCACGCGACGTTGCGCGCGGACTTCTTGTGGCGGCGGAGGCGGCGGCGCTGCGACGCCTGCCTTCCTGGCCACCAGGTACGTGTTCCCCGTGCATGTCTGTTGCTGGCGTACCCGCTTGCGTGGGTGCCAGCAGCAGACATGCTGCATCATGACACCGTACTACCGAACACCGGCCAACTGCGTCAACGACAGCTTCGTCTATGATATGTACATGTATCACGGCAGTATCGGCTTCTACTCGTTTTACGAAGAGGTAGTGGGCTCGTACTGCGCCAAGGACGACACCGCGTACGTGGCCGCAGATGTTCTTGGGACCTACGATATTAACGGAGTGTTCTTAGCCAACGACACGGGAAGTACAAAGTCCAGGATGTCGTATTGGTATGCCATTGTGGGCGTGGCGTGGCTGACTTACCGCGGTCTCACGATTCATCGGAGCTTCGTGGCCTGCAGACGCTATGGCCGCAAGTGCAACGAAATGGGTCTTGGTGTAAACCAAAAGGAGGCTCTGGTGTTTGTGCAGGAAAGTTTGCGGTTATCAGCCCACGGAGCGACCAACTACCAGAGAGTAGCGCTGCTGTATTTAATCGTGGAGGGTATCATGTCGGACTTGTTCCTGATCATCGCCAACGACGGCTGGATTACTCGAATTCAGTACTTCTCTGTCCCACGAAAGTATGGGTAGTTAGGTTTTTTGTGTACCACGCAATGAATGCCATTGGTCGTTTGGCGTTGGTTAGGGCAAAATTTGATTTTTATCCACTTATATCACGCTTGGTTAGAAAAACCTCGTTGATTTTGAAGCGAAATATCTCGCTTACCAGGCCTTTTCACAGGCTGTAATTGGTCCATCGAACTAACATTAGCAACACCAACCCATCTTGAAATTCCGATTGATTATCGCTAATTTTTGGCGGAATTACGAAAAAAAACCTGCAGGGAACTAAAATTGGAGGCAGAAAAAGCATTGCCGTTCCTTCAGTTCTCGCAGATGATAGACAGCAAAAATCAGACGTTAGCGCCAGACTCTAAGCTTCACAATATGGTGTCACTTGGTCAATAATTTTGGGTAAAAGTGAAAATAGAGCCCAATTTTGAAATCATCATACTTTCGTGGGACAGAGAAGTACTTATCACTGGGCTACAACCTGTCCGGGTTAATGCTGCTGCTGTTCGAGATGGTTGAAAGTATGAAGTGGCTTAGCGAAAAGTGGCGACAGCGAGTCAAGCGCGTCTTCTTCAGCTTTGAGGCAGCTTTCGTTGGCGAGCTGGTGAGTGCCTTAGCGCTGCAGGCTTTCCTGACTGGACTAAATGGATCGGAATTCAAGCGATCAAGATCCGTAGCTCTTGCTGTGTCATATTACTTCTGGAGCTTGATAAGTCACGGCGTAGTTGTGGTTGTTATCACTGGAATTATCGCTTCGGTGCGCATACTTTGGGCGATGGCGTTTGTGTGGCTTGCGCATCGCAATTTGTCCGTACTGTCCGATCTTTGTTGTGTAGACACCGCTTTGGGGCCTCTCAACAGACTCACGATGCTTGGAGACTATCAATGGGAGGCTGGTAAATTGTACTACCAACCGACGGCGTTGAAGGCGTTTGGGCTGCTGAAAGTGGACGAGGAGGGAGTAGAATACCTAGTTCTGCAGAAACTGCATTGGTTCACCATTCCTCGAGACAATTTCATCGGAATAGGAGTGATCTCGGGACAATTTGTGGAGGTCTGTGACGAGCGACCGTGTACGGGCGTCGTCAGTTTTCTCGGCAGGAGGCTCGGAGGTGCCAGCGCCTAATGAAAAGTTAGCTTCCTCAGCATGACAATGAATGAATGAAACTAACATGTATTTTTCTAGACCTGCTCTGTCGGATATCTTGCTGCTGCGTCCGCAAGCCTACGCCAAAGGTGAGGGGGCCATGCGCGTTGCCGCAACTTGCGGAAATGTTGCCACGGTAACCAAACAGCTCAGAGTCTGGCAGTCGAACCACCGTAGTGTTCAACGTGTACAGTACAACAGCTATCCCTCTACTTGGCTATTCTCATTTACAACAGGTTCGTGCATTACATGCACACGTACCCAGCACTGCACTGCGGCCGACGCGCCATTCACACGATACCAACCATCCTGGACGTGCGCCATGCTGGCCACAAACACAAGTCGACCCGAACAATGCCGTCTGCTGCGCCATAATACTCACTGGCGTTTGCATGCTCCACTGCACCGAAGCGACGAAGTCCTGGTTTGCCTCGGCAAGCGAATTGGCACTGTGCAATCGACTGGCCGGCCGGCCACGTACGTCACACGTCACAGGCTCTGTGCGACACGCGCAGGCTCCGTTTCTCTATCACTTGATTAAAGTATGGAGCGTATCTTTACATTTTTTTTTGCTCGGGCCACGCCAGCGCGTCAATGGCCGGGCGACCGTGACTACTCGGTAGTATTATTACCGGTGCACGGATAAAAGGTGACGGCGCCAAAGCAGTAAAGCAGACACAGCGCGCCTTGTACCATCACTACCACCAATTGAAATCAAAGTGTTTTAGGACCCTGGTCCTTCAAATTCATAACTATTTTTTAACATGGTGCCTCGCAATGCGAGGGGCATCTTCAAAACTACACATATACTAAGTAGGTTGTATGTCGGAGCTGCGATGGCGACTGTTTTTGTTAGGTGCAGGACAACACTGGAATAGTAGTTGAGCCTATGATACTGCTTTTGGTTAGCCATTCATTGCATCCGAGCACGTAAATCATTGCATTGCATTCATTGCATCATAAACATATTTTTCCATTCACATTAGTATCATTAACACATTTTTCCGTTCACCGTAGCATCAGCAGCAGCTATCACTGCCGTACAACTCCGCCACGTACATGAATAAGCGGAGCTCTCCAGCATCCGAAACCGCATCGTCAACGCCACTTCTCCTACTGCCGCCATACTTTGAAGAAAACGTTACATTATTTACCCTCGCAAAAGTGCTACCCGGTAGCTATCGATGCCCGACCATGTGGTGAAACATCGGCAAAAGCAATCGATCCATGTAAAGATTCCTCACGAGTTAAGCCCGTTGACCCCCTCGAGAAGATCTCATTCTCGAATTCGCCTCGAAGTCGACAACACCCTCGTCTCTCCCCTCCCTCTCTGTCAAGATGGCCAAGCTCAGCGTCAAGAACGTGGACGTCAAGGGCAAGCGCGTGCTCATCCGCGTGGACTTCAACGTGCCCTTCGCGCAGGACGGCTCCATCTCCAACACGCAGCGCATCGATGCCGCCCTGCCCACGGTGCAGTACGTGCTGGACCAGGGCGCCAAGGCCGTGGTGCTCATGTCGCACCTGGGCCGCCCCGAGGGCAAGCCCAAGGCTAAGGACTCGCTGGCGCCCGTGGCCGTGGCCGTGGAGCAGAAGCTCGGCCGCAAGGTGACGTTCCTCGGCGACTGCGTGGGCCCCGAGGTGGAGGCCGCGTGCGCCAACCCGGCCGAGGGCAGCGTCATCCTGCTTGAGAACCTGCGCTTCCACGTCGAGGAGGAGGGCAAGGGCAAGGACGCCGAGGGCAACAAGGTCAAGGCCTCGCCTGAGGCCGTGGCCGCCTTCCGCGCCTCGCTCAGCAAGCTCGGCGACGTGTACGTGAACGACGCGTTCGGCACGGCCCACCGCGCGCATAGCTCCATGGTGGGCGTGGACCTTCCCGTCAAGGCCGCCGGCTTCCTGCTGGACAAGGAACTCGTGTACTTCGCCAAGGCGCTGGACAACCCGCAGCGCCCCTTCGTGTCCATCCTGGGCGGTGCCAAGGTGGCCGACAAGATCCAGCTCATCATGAACATGCTCGACAAGGTGGACGAGATGGTCATCGGCGGCGGCATGGCCTACACCTTCAAGAAGGTGATCAACAACATGGAGATCGCCGACTCGCTGTACGACGCGGAGGGCGCCAAGATCGTGCCCCAGATCGTGGAGAAGGCCAAGGCCAAGGGCGTGACCCTGCACCTGCCTGAGGACTTCGTCATCGCCGACAAGTTCGCCCCGGACGCTGCCCAGAAGACGGCCACCCAGGAGGAGGGCATCCCCGCCGGCTGGATGGGCCTGGACGTCGGCCCCAAGTCGCGCGAGGCCTTCAAGGCCGCCGTCACCAAGGCCAAGACCGTCGTCTGGAACGGCCCCATGGGCGTGTTCGAGTTCGAGGCCTTCGCCCACGGCACCAAGGCCGTCATGGACGCCGTGGTCGCGGCCACCGAGGCCGGCGCCACTACCATCATCGGCGGCGGCGACACGGCCACGTGCTGCGTAAAGTTCAACACGGAGGACAAGGTCAGCCACGTGAGCACGGGCGGCGGTGCCAGCCTGGAGCTCCTGGAGGGCAAGGTGCTGCCCGGCGTGGACGCCCTCTCGTCGGCGTGAACCGCTTCCTCGGTCAGGAGGAGCGGGCTGTAGTCAGTGTTTCTCGTGCCATCTAATCGCAACAAATACATAGCATTCCCAATCCAATCCAACTTGCGTGACGGCCGAGCGTTGCATTGCCTGCTGCTGGGCCAACCCGTGCAGCACAGCACGAGCAGTTAAACGCGATCCAAGCCGAGCCTTTGCAGAGCAACTTGCACGTCAATGCTTTGTTTGGCCAGTGCCGTGCACAGAGCTGGCAGCGGCGTTAAGCGGAGGCCGGCGCATGTGAACGACGGGCAATGGCTGGTGATGGTCGTCAACACGCCTCGACACGCGCCTTGACGCCAAGCAGCCGACGCTTCGTGGCCATGACCCCAAACAGGCGTGTCTTTGACTCGCGCTACAGGTGTCCTCACGCCTGCTTGCCAAGCAGTGCTTGGCCTCGGGGCCAATTGAGCCGCAGGACGATCTTCTAGCGGTCAAGTGCAGGACGGACGCAACGCAACACGAAGACGTACTTGCAAATGGGAAAATTATCTGAGGGGAAGGATACGTTACGATACACAATGCAAGGACAAGAAGTGAGAAGCACCTTCCTCCTCCAAGGGCGGTCGATTCACGCGCGCGCGACTTGAGTAGCTCCGCTGCCGCCATGGCAGTAAGCCATACGCGGGGCGATTTTCTCGGGCCCAAAGCACGGCGGCGTCAAGCACAAGTGACGGCACTTGCCAAGTAGCAAAATCCCCGACGCTGGGGCGGGCGCCTTACACCTCCGTGGTCGAGTACGAGCCCGTGTAGCTGATCTGGTCGAAGCCCGTCATGGCCGCGTAGTTGTTGTACTGCTGCTGGGACTCGTTGTACTCGCGCTCGGCCTTGTGGCTGTTCCACTCCTCCATCTCGCGCTTGTAGCGCGCGCGGTCGACCTTCTCCTTCTCGACGAACGGGGCCTTCTGCTCGTCCGTGGCCTTGGCCCAGGCCTCGCCCAGCTGCTTGGAGATCTCCGTGTTCTTCATATCCTGGTGCTCGGCCTTGATGCGCGGGCGCATGACCTGGCTGTAGAAGAGGAAGGCCGAGGACGCGCGCTTGGGCGCGTCCGGGTGCTTCTTGGCGCGCTTGTTGGGCACGCGCAGGGGGCCGTCGTAGGCCGCCATCTCCTCCTCGTAGCGCTGCTTGTCGGCCTCGGCCGCCACCTTCCAGGGCTGCTTCTCTTCGTCGCCCATCTTTCCCCAGGCGTCCGCGATGGCGCGCATCACGTCCGTCACCTTGGAGTTCTCGGGCATCGTGGCCTTGATCTCCTCGCGCTTCTCCATGGAGAAGAGGATGTACGGGGACTTGCCGCGCTTGGGCGCGCCGGGGCCTTCTTCTGCAGGCGCTTGCGCTTCTTGCCGCCGGCCGCCTCCGTCTTGATGGCCGCCCACGCCGCTCCAGCGCCATGCTCGCCCGCCGCTAGTGGTTCCATACTGTCGAAAATAGCCGGTCGAAGTCGTTAACTATACTATAGTCAGCGCAGGAGAAAAGGGAGAATGAAAGGCTCTCAGTATGGGCATACCCAAGCTAAGAGAAGAAAAAGCCGGGAGGGACGACGCGTTTTGTAGCGAACCCGGTGTATATGGAGGAAAAGGCGGGGCGAGATTTACTCGTTGCGATTCGTCAATATCCCGTTTGAATGGCTACGTCCCGGATTGAACTGTGCATTCGCGACGACGCTCACGCCCAAGTGCACCGGTCTTTGCGGGACATAGGCGCCTGGGAAAAGGCGGGAGATGCGTGCGAAAAATTCCGCCAATGAAACAGCAGTGATCGAGTGGATCCGCTTCGACCATTGGTCAAAATAGCAGCGAATCCTGTTCGAAATATATTTGTGGTACAATACGAGCCTTGTCAGTAGACCTTTGCTATTTTAAATTTATATAAGTATTCCCATTTACCTTATAAGGAAATATCGGAAACGGACTCAAAGTGTACTTTAGTATCTGAATCAACTTACGGATTACTAGTATTTATCCTGTCACTTATTAATATTCTGCGGTGATAATTCTGGCATAACTCTAATCCCTTTTTGAATTATGCCCGAGTTAGCTAATTCCCATCTTAATTCCGGCCGTGACCGAATTAGGAGCGGCGATAGTGAGGCCGAGTTAAGGCGGAATAAGCTAATCCAGCCCGCGTTAAGCGGAAACAGAGCGATTGGCGGTTTCCTACCCGTCAAACCATGCCATTCTGCTCGTATCTCCGTCGATTGGCTCGTAAATGCTGATCGCGGGAGTTAGGGGAAGCACATCTTAGGCAGAATTAACACTAAACAAATAAGCGTTGATCGACCTTTTATGGATCTAATTCCGCCTGAATTAACAGCTCACCCGCCAAAATAGTTGAAAGGCACAATATTTTGTAGTACTTTACTGTGACACTAAGTTTGCTTTATATGTATCCGACCCCTCCATATTATTGAGGGAATTACTTGTCCATTAGTTGGCAGAACCAGTTTGAATGTGTATCTGAACTGTGTATCTGAGCTAACACGAATAAGTGTAAAACTGTGTGCAGCGTGTTCTGCTACAGAATTTCTGCAACTCTAGTCTGAACCGCGCCTAAGAAACGATAAAAATTGGCAAAGAACTGAAACAATTTGAGCTCTTTGTTAATTTGAGTTAAAATGTAGGCTAATGTTAATTGGTTAAAAACTTGACCAGCCTACCGCTATCATTGGTCAATATTATACGGTTCTAACTGGAAGCAAGGAAAGCAAGGAGACCATGGCGAAGCACCACCCGGACCTGGTCATGTGCCGCAAGCAGCCCGGCGTGGCCATCGGGCGCCTGTGCGAGAAGGACGACGGCAAGTGCGTGATCTGCGACTCGTACGTGCGCCCGTGCACACTGGTGCGCATCTGCGACGAGTGCAACTACGGCTCGTACGAGGGCCGCTGCGTGATCTGCGGCGGCCCGGGCATCTCGGACGCCTACTACTGCCGCGAGTGCACGCAGCTGGAGAAGGACCGCGACGGCTGCCCCAAGATCGTCAACCTGGGCAGCTCCAAGACAGACCTCTTCTACGAGCGCAAGAAGTACGGCTTCAAGAAACGCTGAGCGCGCCGCTCCCCACAGACCAGCAGTAGAGCTCCTGGTGGCGCGACGCGGCGTCTGTAGGCGGAGCGGGTGAAGAAAATAAAACAAGACAAGACAAAAACAACAAAATACTCGTGACTTGTTATTGCTTAGTGGATCGTACTGTCGGCTATTGGATCGTTGTGCTTGTCGCTGTCAGGTCAGGTCACGCCACGTTTCCTTCAGCGCCAGAACGCGTAGACCGCCAGCGCCAGTATCGCGAAGGCCGCGATCATCATTGCGTCGCGCTGCGACTTCATGTCCAGATACAGCACCATCATGTCGTCGAAGAGCGCGAGGGACTGCTTCGAGATGTCGACGGCTTTCTCCATGGTATCTCCGGCGCCCGCCGCAGCAAGCTCGTCGTCGCGCTCATCTTCAGCAGCGATCTCGTCGTCAATCACCTTGTTCGCCGCGTCCTTGGCGATGTGGCGCAAGCAGCTCATGACACGATTGCTGGCCGCCACCATCGTCGCGTGCGAGGGCACGAGCCGACGTGGCGCATCTCGCGGCCGACGATCTCGTGGAACTCGATGACCCGCAGGAGCTTCTGGCGCAAGGTGTCGCGGCCGTCGCCTTGCACGTCTTGCAGTCGCTGCTGGATCCCGGTGTCCATGGCGTTGTGTCCGTGTGACCGTTAGCTGCTTGTTGGAGGAGGAGGCAAATCCAAGAGTGCGGACGGAGCCCACGAGTGCGGAACCCAAAGGAAACTAGGCGACCATCACTCTTACTTCAACTTGTATCTTGAAAGGCAATGAAAGCAGCTCTACTAATACTGTCTACCGCCACTGGTTCACCACGACCGCGGCCGCACTCGATAGCGATTGCGCACCACCACGTACACGGCGCGCCTTCCGTCGTGGAGCTGGACGTTGTGCAGCAGCTGCTTGGCCTCGAAGATCTCCTCTTTGATCGCCGTGATGGTGACGCTGTGCAGCAGCTCCACGCACTTGTCCGCCAGCTCCACTGAAAAGCTGCTGCTCTTGTCATGCGAGTCCAAGTCGCTGCCTTCCGCGGCGGCCAGGTGGCTGTGGATCTCCTCGATGAACGAGCGAAGCTGCTCGCAGACGGACAGGCGCAGCTTGTCGCTCGAGCGCTTCAGATTGACCACCTCGACCGACATATCGCGCGCTTGCCAGTCTTTGAGTGTCCCGCGTCTGCCAGCCTCGTACATTTCCTTGCGCTTCGCTCGGAGCTGCCCAGAGACGTTCATGTAAGTGGAGAGGTCGGCGCGGAGCTTGGCCTGGTCGCAAGGAGGCTTGGGCTCGATGGGTTCCTGCAACAATGGACGAGTTAGCGGCATCAGAGTAACGCACGGAACACGACCAGCTAGTTCTGGCTGTAGCTACCTGTGGAGTCACCTCCCGCAGTCCACGCTTCGACTTCGCCTTTGACTTCCCCATTGATGGTCTATTCGTCTGACGAGGCAAATTGGAAATGGTCGAGTGTTGCAGACGCAAGAGGAGCCGGGGACCTGGCATCATTCGCAGCCTTCGCTCTGGCGCCGAACGTTCAAGGCGACAACTTGATTTCGAACGTGGGGCGCCATGATGACTGCGAGATCTACGTATTGGAGAGATACCGTCGGCACTTCCGGTTCCAAGCCAGGGAAGCGGCTTCCTCGGCACGCAATACGCTCGTGATGAGGCTGCACCGCATCCTATTACCCAGCAGACGGTCGTGTGGGCGAGCTCAATTTTGGTGTTCGCGCCTGCAGACGAACCAAATGCGATTGTCAACGCATTGATTGAATAGTGAAGCTACATTGGTTTGCTTTAGCGTTTGTGCTGCGAATATGTCGTTTGTGTGTTGTTGGCCTCAACACTGCCTGATAGAGCCCGGTGGACAGGTTGGGGGCGAGTTTCTTGCGTGCTTACTCCACCGTCAGCACCTTGAGCATGTTCGTCGAGCCCGAGCGGGCCTCCACCATACCGTGGAGGGCAACGACGTTGTCACCGGGCTTCACCCAGCCAAACTGCTTGCCCAGATCCGTCGCGCGGAACAGGATTGAGTCCGTGCCGATCATGGAGCCCATGCAGCGAGCGGTGACGCCCTTGTAGAAGCCCTCCGCCTGGCGGGCGGCGCCACCCAAAGCCGTCAGCACCAGGACTGGCATGGAAGGACGGAACTTGGACACCAAGCGGGCCGTGTTGCCCGACTCCGTCAGCACCACAATCATCTTCGCGTTGATGTCGATGGCCGTCTTCACCGCAGACGACGTAATGGCCTCTTGTGTATCCATCTGGCCGTACGTGTCGAGCACCGAGTTGTGCAGCGCCTGATACAGCTCGTTGTAGTGGATGGCACCCTCGGCCTGCACGCAAATCTTCGACATCATCGAGACGGCCTCTGTGGGGTAGTCGCCGTTAGCGGTCTCGCCCGAAAGCATCACGGCGTCCGTGCCATCAAGCACAGCGTTGGCAACGTCCGTGCACTCAGCACGGGTCGGACGCGGGGCCTTGATCATCGACTCCAGCATCTGCGTGGCCGTCACCACCGGCTTACCAGCGATGTTGGCCTTGCGGATCATCATCTTCTGTGCCAGGAACACCTTCTCGGGAGGGATCTCCATGCCCAGGTCGCCACGGGCAACCATGATGCCGTCGGTCTTGGCCAGGATCTCGTCAAAATTCTCGAGTCCTTCCTGACTCTCGATCTTAGCAATAATCTTGATAGCGCGTCCACGGGGGCCAAGCACCTCACGGATGTTGTCGATATCCTGGGCCGTGCGCACGAACGACGCAGCAATGTAGTCGACGCCGTGCACCAAGCCGAAGTTCACCAGGTCGTCCTCGTCCTTCTCGGTCAGCGTCGGCAGCGTCACCTTGCAGCCCGGTAGGTTCATGTTCTTGCGCTCCCCAAGGTGGCCGTGTTGTTGGCCCGCGTCACGACACCGTCCTCCTTGATCTCCGTGACCGTGAGCACGAGCGAGCCATCGGCCACGAGGATCGAGCCGCCGACCTTCACGGATTGGGAAGCTCCGGGTACGAGCAGGCGATCTTATTCTCGTCGCCCAGGAACTCGTAGTCCGTCGTGAGCTCCAGCGTGGAGCCCTTCTTGATGGTCACCTTGTCCTTGTTGGCCAGGAAACCCGTGCGGATCTCGGGGCCCTTAGTGTCCAGCATGATGGCGATGTTCTTGTGCGGGCGCGAGGCCAGCGCCGCGCGCAGACGGTTGAGCGTCTCGGCGTGGCTGGCGTGGTCTCCGTGCGAGAAGTTGAAGCGGGCCACGTTCATGCCGGCGTCAATGAGCTCGCCCAGCTCCCTCCTCGGACCAGCACGACGGGCCCAGCGTGCAGAAGATGCGCGTCTTGCGCTCCACGCCCTCCACGCTGCGCATGATGCTCTCGAGCTCGACGCCCTGCTGACTCAGTCCTAGTGCTCCCGACATGGCTACAAGGTAGAATCAGACATGTCGTTAGGAGGTCTCCTTAGCCACAGGGAGGAAGAATCAATGCGGGCCGCACTGTAACAGCGCCCTGGTCCGACTGGCCGAGATGCCACACCGCCGCCCATGTCCAAGTCCAAAATGGATCTGGTGGACGGAAGCCACGAGCATCTCGGCGTCGCCAGCAGCGTGTCGCCATTTTTACCTCGCTTGCTTGGTCTTGCTCCGTCGCGGGTGGTGGTTTCTCTCTCGTGTGTTGCTAAATGAGCTCTGGGGCGCAACATCTTTGGCTGCTTGGTGCAGACGGGGCATGAGATGCACTACCGCGACAGACTGTGGATCTTGAGCGGTTCGGTTCGGTTCAACTTGGCGCGCAGAGACCAAGCTATTCTTGAAAAAAGCTGAAGCTAGCGAGGCGATGAGAGTGAGGGCGCGGCTTCGATCCCATGCCCGGTTCATCGATCACGCGCACGTACTAGCATGGCCGCTTTTAGACGCCACATCACTCCCTTCAGCTGGCTCAATTTGGGCGGTAAGATCGGAATAACGACATGTCGTTGGCAAGCTAAGAAGACACGGTGTTCGACAGCGTCTGGTGATGTTGGTCATATTGCGATCCAGGCTCAGCACAAGGGTGCGTTGGGCCACACCGAGCATCTTTGCCCCTAGGAATTGGTCTTATAATAGTGCTCGGGCTGAATGCGTGCGGTGACGATGAACTTCCGGAGAGGAGAGCCTGTAGTAGACAAGATAAACCGCCACGAGGGACAAAAAGCTACTTATACGCGCCTTGAACGGCTTTCTGCACAATGATTAGACAGCTCTCAGCAGCGCACCAGCCGTCGGGCCATATTAGCTTGAATAAGGGACCAACGGCATTGCAGAAGGAGGATTCTCATGTTACCAGTGTCTCCGCATGCTGCTGTATGAAGCGACACGACCGAAAGCGCAAACTTCAGTTAAGTCTGAATCCACGAACTTGGGCTTCGAACGAGCCATACCGGTACTCTACTGTAGAGAGGTCGATCTTGAGCCATGTCTTTCTTAAAATCCGCAGCAATGGGACCTTTGCCTCAGTCGTCACTCACTGCAAGCAAGCACCGCGATAGCCCTTCAGTCCTTCTTTCGTCATGTAGCACACTCGCTTGATGTCGTCACGCACAACACTTCGTCCTCATTAGATATATATATATGAGCGACCTCACAGCAGAGCCGCTGTCAACCCAGCCGCACGATACTCAAGCCGCAGTGATCCATCATGCCCGCCTGAGCGCCGCCGGTTGCCCAATACCTCTCTGACGCTGGAACGGTTGCACGTGGAGCAGTGCGCGCTTCCTTCTGTGCGGTATCCGGCCCGGTAGTGCAGGTTCTGGCGATGCGCACAGGTCAGATTTGATTGCCAACGGGGTCGCTCGCATCCCTTCTTCTGGCGTGCTCATAGCCCTCTCGGCCTGGATGTGCCTTCGTCCCTGGTGGTCTTCGATCAGCTATCCCCGCTTGGCCATTACGGTGATGAAATCGGCCCAAGGGTCAATGCGCTCGTTAAGCCACAAAGCGTAGCCTGCAATGCAGACAAGTGCAGGTGGCGAGCTTCCATCACACCACCATGGTATCCGATCATGTAGCCCTCTTGCTCCGCGGCGCAGAAGCTGCTTGAATCGACGACACGCGGCAGCCACCGGGAGATCGCCCCGTCGAGCCGATAGCCTCTTGGACAATCGACCGAGGTGTCGCCCACATGGACGCCTGCTTGTCCGTCGCCGACCGATGCCTCCGTCTGCAGCGCACAGCTGGTGTCTGCGCTTTTTGACGAGATTTAATCTGCGTGCCGCGGGTTAATCCCCATCGCGAAGTCAGCAGAGAAACGCTGCTGGTGCCGCCACCGAAGATTCCTCGACTGCTGGAGCTGCGTCCGCTTGCATGGGCCAAACTTGGTCAAAAGTGCCGCCGCCGCTGGCTGAATTCGCGTCGGCCCAACAGCAATCCGGCCCCGCAGCAATCACAACAAGGAGCAATCAAACCCGAAGGACAAGGTGTCGCAGATAGCCCCTATCCCATGCGATTGATTCACCAAACACTTTCGGTCGGGCACGCGCCGTCGGCGCCAAGCCTTGGAGCGCACTTATGCCTTGCGCCGAAGCAACAGCTCTCAATGGTGCCATTATAGCCCGTTATCAAGGTGTTCACCTCGTGCCTGAGACCTTCTCGCGAGCAGCGTCCGATGTGTAGCTCTAGCTGGCCGCGCGGGCTGCATGCGAGGCAGTTTGCGAGATTCACGCTTTGGTGCTTGGTGCGCGGCCGCAGCGTTTATGAAGTCGGCACCAAGCAGCCTTGCAACGGATTTTGCATAGTTACGCGCGGCCGGCCCGGTTTCTGGGCCGCGTATGCGGCCGAGGGCGCGGCATGATGGTGGTTAAACCAGCTGAAGGCCGGCCCAGACGGAGAGCGCCCACTCTTCCCGCTCCGCCCGCGTCCAGCGGATTTCGGCGGTTGTCTCGGGCTGGCATACGTGTTCTCATTCTTCATTTTGCTCAAGAACCACCCAAGCACCCTCACAGTATCCACTAGACCATCATGTCCGCCGCTCTGTCGCTCAACCTTCAGGACGCCAGCTGCATCAAGGCCAACGTTGAGGGCGTGGAGCGCAAGACCAAGATCTTCTGCACGCTGGGCCCCGCTTGCTGGTCCGAAGAGGGTCTGCTGAGCCTCATCGACGCGGGCATGAACGTGGCCCGCTTCAACTTCTCGCACGGCGACCACGCCAGCCACGCGGCCTGCCTTGCCCGTCTCCGTGCCGCGCTTGCCAAGCGCCCCAACAAGAACGTGGCCATCATGCTGGACACGAAGGGCCCTGAGATCCGTACGGGTTTCCTTGCCAACAAGGACAAGGTGACGATCCAGAAGGACTCGCTCATTGAGCTGACCACGGACTACGAGTTCCTCGGCGATGAGACCAAGATCGCGTGTTCGTACCCGCAGCTGCCTCAGTCCGTGAAGGTCGGCGGCTCCGTGCTGGTGGCCGACGGCTCGCTGGTGCTGACGGTCGAGGAGATTAAGGAGGATGGTATCATTGCTCGCGCTAAGAACACTGCCACCCTGGGCGAGCGCAAGAACATGAACCTGCCCGGCTGCAAGGTGCTGCTGCCGACGCTGACGGACAAGGACGAGGACGACCTAGTGAACTTCGGCCTGGTGCACGGCATCGACTACATCGCCGCTTCGTTCGTGCGCACGGGCCAGGACGTTGACAACATCCGCAAGGTGCTTGGCCCCGCGGCCGCGGCATCAAGATCATCTCCAAGATCGAGTCGCACGAGGGCATGGAGAACTTCGACGAGATCCTGGCCAAGACGGACGGCATCATGGTTGCCCGTGGCGACCTGGGCATGGAGATCCCTCCCGAGACGGTGTTCCTGGCCCAGAAGATGATGATCCGCAAGGCGAACCTGGCCGGCAAGCCGGTTGTCACGGCCACGCAGATGCTCGAGTCGATGATCAAGGCTCCTCGCCCGACCCGTGCCGAGTGCACGGATGTGGCCAACGCCGTGCTTGACGGCACGGACGCCGTGATGCTTTCGGGCGAGAGCGCCAACGGCGATTACCCGACGCAGGCTGTGGAGGTGATGGCCGCCACGTGCCTGCAGGCCGAGACCGCCATTCACTACAACGACGTGTACCAGTCGCTGCGCAACTCCGTGCTGGAGGTGAACGGCCCGATGCAGACGGCGGAAGCCGTGGCGTCTTCGGACGTGAAGACGGCCATCGACATCAACGCGAAGATGCTGGTGGTGCTGACGGAGACGGGAAACACGGCCCGCCTCGTTGCCAAGTACCGCCCGCAGATGCCGGTGCTGGTGCTGACGGCCCTCGAGCAGACAGCCCGCCAAACCGAGGGCTTCGTCAAGGGCGTTGTGTCTCGCTGTGTGGGCTCGATGATCGGCACGGACTCGATCCTGTACCGTGCCACGGAGACGGGCAAGGAGCTTGGCTGGCTGAAGACCGGTGACGCTGTTGTTGCCGTGCACGGTATCCAAGAGGCCAAATCTGGCTCGACGAACCTGCTGAAGGTGCTGTACGTCGAGTAAATTTAGTGGCTGTGTATTACAGTAACGGTGCATGAATAAAGAGACCATCGTTAACCTTTATCCCCCAATGCGCATACCCGTATGCGCAACTTTAAAATTAGATTTTGGCATATGGACACGCTGTGGGCTGGTACAGAGGTAGCTGAAGGACGTAGTAGTATCCTCCTTTTTTCCCGAGATGAATCGAGCAAGTCTTCATAGCGAAGATGCAGGTTGAATTTGGAGATTTTTTCTAAAATGCCAATGTTAACGACAGCGGTATCATCGTGCCAACTTGTGAAAACAAACTCATAGCGGTATCATTGTGATGTAGAGAGCTGATATACGTCGCTGACGAGTTTAGAACCGATAAACGCTTTAAAAATACGAAATATAGTCCGTTGAATATTAGTCTTCAACTTCCACTGCAACTCATATGTAGCCAGAATTTGTATGCGTTTGTTCTGCTCGTACTTAGTAGAGATGACTTAGTTGCGAAGCCCCAATACTGTGAGCTTGCATGCGGAGTTTCCGGCGTCCTTCTCTTTACTTGCTTTGCGTTCACCAACCTGAAGTTTTTGCTTGTCTTTTGTTCCACAACACTGGCATGGGACTAGGTCAGGTCGCTAACCAGAGGGGGCTGGGACAGGTGTCGGCCGTGGTGTCCCTCATGGGGGGACTTTAGGAACATTCGCAAGTAAGGTGTTAGCTTGGCAAAAACGGTATTTCATACGTGTCCTTACTTCGCGTTGCTCTTAAATACCCCCCCCAATCTGGGATGGGAAGTATATTTAGGGCTAGCTTGGATTGAAGCTACAGGATACGCTGATAATGGTGGCAGCGGAGTTTCTCGAATGCCAGCGACTTATAAGTCACGGCGCTATATACACCTTTGTGCGGCCTACTTCGTACCAACGTGTAATCAAATCCGAAAGTCGCAAAATTCATATTGCAAAAGTTTAGTTAGCAACTTCAATTACGCACTCAAAGCTGGAGTTACGGCAATCAAAGTTGGACCTCTAAGATCTCTATGGCTACGTAAGCTGGCGTTCTGTCCTCGCGCTAAAACGGAAAGCAGAGCTGCGCTCGGATTTGATTACACGTTGGTACGAAGTAGGCCGCACAAAAGGTGTAGTTTTTTTTTAGTTTACTACGCACTACTAGGCAGTTGAAGCCCACGAAGCGGGTAGCACGAGGCTAGCAGCGACAGGTAGCTCGAGACCCAGCAGCGGCGGGTAACTCGTGGCCGAGCAGAACATATCGACCAGTATTTCCACGCAGCCTGCCGAGCAACGAGCATACTTGACTCGACAACTTTTCTTTGCATGGTATTGTGTTATTTGCTGTTCGTCTCGATTTAGTTAAGCGGAAGTGTTCATCGTATTATTATATTATCGTACGAATCCGGGGCAGGGGGCGAGTCCTATACTGTGCTACGCACAGTTAGGACAACCCCTCTCCAGCAGGCATTGATGGACTCTAGTAATACGCATGATCAAAGAGGCGCAGTGCTAATGATGCCGAGTCGTGTGTCTGCAATGCTGCTGGTGCAGCACGTTCCATTGGGGACGATATGAAAACTAATGACATTGAAGGCAATGCAACCGAAATCTAATGCACTTACGGTGCGTTCATCAGTCACTACGCTCTGTGTCTTTCACCAAATAAGCGGTACGTCCTGAATCCGGCTATGCCTTCGATTGATCCGCTTACGTGGCTTTCCCATTAGAGATGCAAAATGGTGGGGATTCAACCGCTAGATATGTATGAATGCGCAGACGCGTACCAATTTGCTACGTGCGACTGGAGACCACGATCAAAATTCGCCAATCCAATGCGCTAACAAGAAATTCGACGTATTATAGTAGTCGGAGCTCTATTATACCTCCATGACTAAGAAATATTAGCCGTATAGGATCATGAACATTGTATTATAGGACATGCTCCTGCAGCCAGTCGATGTGACGTGGCTGCTGGTTCTTTAGCTTACACGGGCCTCGCGCGGCTTCATTCCTTCCCTCTTCCCCCATCCGCTACCAGTACATTGCAATCATCGCTCTATCTGTTGTGTGGCTCCCTTCGTAGCCCAAGCTGCACGACGGTGTGTTGACCTTGCCGGGGCTGCTGACGGTGGGTCCCGTTATCTACATAGTCTATGAACAGAGCAACAAGTCGTACTTCTCTATACCCCATGTTGATCAGCCGTCACCGTCCGATCCCCTAACACGGACGGAGGTTACGCATAGCGCGTGGGTGTATGCACGAGGTGCTAGGCTCTGCGTGACACGGGGATTCTCGTTGTCGTGTAGGGCTGCTCTCCTGTCTAAACCACGTTAGCCTTGTGCGCTGCGCACATTCAGTAGCGGAGATAATAATGCATTGGACTGTAGTTATGTGTACGGTACCTTTGGTAGCGTATACTCCGCCTTCGGTAAAGCAGAGGCGCGTTCACTGCTCGAATGCTAGGCATCAGCCATAATTGCGACTTTTACGGTAGTGTTTTTGTCTGCGCCATACGCATACAATTTCTGGAGCATTTTGGATTGCTCCAGAAATAACAGCAGTTTATATGGCGACCACTCAGATGCTTATTCGAACTTGTATGCGCCAAACGCAGAAGATAACGCAGAAGATTTGATACAAAAGCAACGAGCGGCGCATACAAATTCAGGAGAATCAGGTATAACATGCAGAACCGGTTTTTGCACAGCTACAGCGTCGGACAGAATGTAACTGCCACATGCAAATCACAGAGTGAGAGCAACCACGTCATTTTGATCCAATCACAACTCTTATAATAATATAATTTAACCAATAAGGTGCATTCGAGCCAGATGCTAATTTTGAGGCTGTCAGTCGGTAATATGGAGGCAGCCGTGGACGACTCGTTCTGTGTGGACAGCGGTGAGCCGCCGGACCCTGTTGCCGACGTAGGTGTTGCTGTGGTGTAGCGGGATCAGCAAAATTTACAAGATCGCCGAGCCAACTTCCCAACTGCGCCCGAACACCGACTTACGGAGGGGGTCCCCCGATGATCCGTGATCTGTGTGCTGAACTGGTCACCTTGTGTACCCGTCGGTAGGGCTGGATCTGCTCCTCTGGTGTCTGCTGAAGCGTCCGAGCCTTGAAGACGGAACAGTCTGGGCGAGACGCGGGGATGCGGGTGGAGCAGCACGGAAATCTTCACTCTGCTCACCGTTTACTCCAAATCCAGTAGTCTTGTACTTGGATCTGGTGGGATGGATCTGGATCCGACCGGGTTGTTGCCTTTTGGTTGTTGTTGTTGTTGTGGTTGTTGTTGTTGTTGTCCTTTTCGTTGCCTTTGCAGGTCTTCCTTGGTCGTGTTTGCCGCCTCCAATGACGGTGTCGTTGACAGTTGAGAAGCGAAGGACGCACCGGCCAAACAGATAACTCCGGTGGATCTTGGATCCGCACTTGACAGTAGTTCACTAGGAAGGTTTTGGATCTGGCCAATGTATTACTCCTGTCTTACCACCAACACTAGATCTCCTACGGCTAACCTCTCTACGCCGCGTAGGGTCAATGTAGTTCCCGTTTCCAGGCGAGGGAGGAAGCACTTGCGTTGATCAAGGCAAATTCGGTTCTGATTTATGCTTAAGTTCGCTCCTATACCAAAGTCCTATCACCATGTGGATCCTATCATCCCATCTGTACCTACCGACTCTACGGGCTCTCTTTACCTCCATTGCGTGTCAGCTGCTTGCCCGTCGCGTTGTGTTCACGGTCTCTTGATTACGCCTGGGTACCGGACTGAACCCATCTTGGATCTGGATCTAATGGGTACAGATCCAGATCCATCTGATTCCGGATCCAGATCCGTCTGAGTCTGGATCCATTACCACTCAGTCACTTGCCATCTTCCATTTCCGAGAATTGCGCTTCACCACAATCGCCTCCTGACCGCAGTTGTTGCCGACCAACGGCATCACTGCGGGCACAGTTACCAACTTCTCCATTTTCCCAAGGGCTGCCGGCCTGTCGAACACCAGGCGTAGTGCGTCACATGCGTCGTCGGCCCGCAGCGGCCGCCGCGCGGATCCGTCTGCGCCGGATCCACTTGATCCAGATCCAGGTAATGGGTGCGAGGAAGAACTACGCACGACGCCGCCATTTGTGACCAAGATGAGGTCGCTGTCTTGCTGTCACACCAAACGCGGGGCTGGATGCAGCCCGGGCGAACATGCAGCAGCAGAACGTGGAGCCGCGTACCTTGTGAGCGGAGGTTGCCGCTCGTCGTAACGATTAAGATCCGTGGCGCAACCACAACCGAGACACTCCTCAATATCATCATGCGCGCCACATTGCGCGCCTCCAGGCCAAGTTCAATCTCCGTGCAGTTGGCGATAGTAAGTGCTGGATCCATGGTGCCAGGTCCCAGGTAGATCCAGATCCACAGATCCTTGCCGTGAACTAGTTGCTTCGGAGCTGGATGTACTTCTGCATGTTGTAGTCGGCAATCACATTACTTCTGTTCGTTTCTTCTCTTTTCACTTCCTATCCGACTTCGCTCATCATGTCAGGACAACCCAGTCTGCTCCTCGTTACCTAGATCCACTCTGCATCCCGGTGTACATCCAGATCCATGTCACATAGCTTTGCGATCCAGATCCATAATCACACTCAACTCCCGATTCAGCCAAGACGTCCTTGTCCTCTCCAGATTCTTCTTTCTTCCACTTCGTCCGAGTGCAACGAACACCTTGTTATTCCATACACAAATACAAAATCCCCCAATCCACCAATCTGCACCCACCTTGCAGATCCATCACCACACTCTCTACCCGAAGTGACCAGCTCACTTCAGGAGTCCGCAGCCCCACTACTCCTCGTGGGACTGCATCACACCGAACCGGTTCCGGTTGGTGCGGCTCCGCAAGAACTCGTGTAGTATAGCATCACAGTTGAGATCCGCTTCATCAACCCAGGATGGATCTTCATATCCGCGCCAGTGTACCAAGAACTCACGATGGATCCGGCCGTAGCGAGTACGTTTCCCAGTTCTCATATCCGTAATTTTCTCCACTTCATACTCGTCCTCATCTAGATCCTGGATCCAGCTATCCTCCGGCAATAGTGCTTCATCAAAATCGTATCGGTCTGTAGTACCTTCAGTTAACTGGATCCGGGGTCGGTCCGGAAAGCTCTTCACCAACTTGAGCTTCGACACGTGAACCACGGGAAACAACCGGTACTCCGTGCCTGGGGTTTCGATCCGCACTGCGTACTCGCCGATCTTCTCTGCCACGCGAAACGGCCCGTGTCACATGTGGGCCAGTTTACGGGCGTACCCTTCCTTGACGCGATCCAAGTATAGCCAGACTCTAGATCCAACCTCAATCTGGTGTGGATGGATCTCCTCGTTGTGTCGATCCGCCCGGTCTGAGATCGCCTCCTGTAATCGAGCATTCACCTCTGCCCGTGCCTGCTGATAGTAGCGCTGGATCTGGTATCTCCATCGTCTTGGATCCCGATCCTGACGGCGGGTACTGCCCACAGGGATCGTGGCTTCAAGGGTGGATCTTGGATCCCAGCCGTGCACCAAGTAGAAAGGCGTCTCTCCACGGATCCGATCCTGGGCGGTATTGAGCGCGAACGTGAGACGCTCGGCGTAGTCATCCCAGTCACGTTGATCCAGATCCTGAACATACATCTTTAGCGCACGAGTGGCTGTCTGCACCATGCGTTCCGCAGTCCCGTTCGCTTGCGGCCTGTACGCCATCGTCGCGCGCTGCCGCTGACCCAGGATCCGGTTGAAGGATCTGAAAAAATCGGCCATGAATCCCGGCTCACGATCGTGCCTTATCACTTCGCTCGCACCGAAACGTCTAAACACACACTCTTCGTAGGCTTCCGCGATCGTCTGTGCAGTCCGGGAGTTGCTGGCTTTAGCAATCACGTATCCTGTAAACAGATCCACCCAGATCAACAACTCGGTATTACCCTTGTTGGATCTGGGCAGCGACGGGATGTGATCCATCGCTATAATCTGGAACGGGTACGTAGCTTGGATGTTGCCGGGCGACTCGCCTTGGATCGTGGGCCGTCCTTTGCCGGTTTCGCAATCCACACACTCTCCGACATATCGTTGGACACTCCGATACAGACCCTTCCAATGAAAGTAATCACGGATCCGCTGGTAAGTACGGCCGATACCTTGGTGGCCCCCCTCTAGGCTGACATGGTAGTGGTGTAGAACATCCTGCTGTAGAGTTTCCGGCAGTACCAGCCTCATCAATCCATCGCGATCCGCCTCCACCTTCTTCGTCGGGGGGCAGTAGAACAACAGACCATTGAGATCCACTTCATAATCCATCGCCATAGTACCGTAAGATCTGGCTTCATCTTGGCTGAGACCTTGGATCTCGCCTGCCAAATACCTCTTCAGACCGGAGATCCACGCCTCCTCGTCCTGCGCTTGGCGGATCCTGGCGATCCTAAGATCCCGCACCACTTCCTCTCGCAATACACCCGGGTTGGATCTGGATTTGGCTCGTGCCCTGGTTGTCACGGGTGAGACACGAGCGACGGGGGCTTCTTCTTCACGCTTTACAACCAGGATCTCGTCTAGGCGGTTCAACGTAACTAGATCCTGCAAATCCACTTCGTCCTCCACCATGATCCCAGCTTGGCGCTGAAGCGCTGCGCTGGCTAAGCTGTCAGCGCTGCCGTTCCAGTCACGCTTTACGTGTACCAGCTCATGGTCAGGCCAGATCCGCAGCCGATCCAGGGCCTTCTGTTTCAGAAGCGTCAACCCCGGTGCCTTGCAGTCGATCTCCCCGGACTTGACGGACCACCAGGTTAGAGTCTCCGCAGATCACCAATCGTCGTTGTGCCTCGCCTTCGAGCAGATCCAAACATAGAAGAAGTCCGTGATACTCGGCTTCGTTAACCGTCAGCCCTTCAGCATAGCCGGATCTAGCCTTCACGACGATCCATTCGGGTAACTTCCACAGGATCGCGCTGTAGGCGCCCCCACCGCGCTTGACACGGGCAGATCCATCAAAGCTGACCACGTGCAGTTCTTCCCCAGGTCGAACCGTCGGGATCGGTGCTTGGATCTTGCGTCGCGGCTCCTTCTTGGGTGCGATCCCGATCAACGCCTGATCCACCTTGGATCTAGGTGTGATACTAGCTGCCAGAGTTCCTAGGATCTCATCTTCACCCTTTGTGCATTTCATAATTTCGAGCGTCCACGGCGAGAGCAGGGCAGCCCACTGTCCGAACCGACCTTGCAACCCCGTGGATCTGAATAGCCAGGCCAGGGTCGAGTGCCTCGTCAAGACTCGGATCTGGCGTCCGACTAGCATATTGTAACCCAGATCCAGGATCCACAACAACGCTAACACCTCCTTCTCGACCACACCGTAGTTGAGCTCGTTCGACTTCAGCGTGCGGCTAGTGAAGGTAATCGGATGATAAGTGCCTTCGTACTCCTGCACCAGAGCACCCGAAATGGCCCACTCACTAGCGTACACCACCACTACCGGTAATAGATCTGCGTTGAAATGTCGGAGGATCGGAGTCGTCGCCATTTTCTCCTTTAGCTTGGCAAAGGCCCGATGAGCACGGATCCAACGTGGATCTACACTGTCTGGATCGCTCGCCTCCAGATCCGAAGTCTCTCGCTCCACAACGTTACCGGATCCAGAGTCTGGATCTGGTACGTCTAGATCCAGCAGGCCGGGCGAGATCCGCTCGGTTGGATCTGGGGCGGTTGAAGTCATCACTGCTTGGATCCGTCCTTGGTTTTCCGGCTTACCCATCGCAGCAAAGTCCACTTCACGTAACTCGTAGAGAACCGCAGCGTAGATCGCATAGTCTTCTAGAAACCGGCTGTAATAGTTCAGGCTACCCAGGAATGACTGCATGGATCTAAGTGTCCCCGGGAAGGGTAGATCCGTCAATGCTGCCAGATCCTTAGGATTCGTCTCCAGTCCAGCGTTTGACACCCGATGACCGAGGTACTCCACCTTACTCTTGCCCCAAAAGCTCTTTACCACGCTGATAGAGAGATTCCACTTGTCACATGCGTCGAGTAATGCGTCCACACGATCACACAGATGCTCCCAGGATCCCCCAGTCACCAGTATGTCGTCGATGTAGGACCGACGTCCAAGCACGGACGGGTTGCCAGGACCCTCCGGTTCTCCAGACTTCAGATCCAGATCCAAAGCAACGGATCCAGATCCATTCTTGGATCCCAGTTTCGACTCCGATCCAGATCCATCCTCCAGACGTGGGATCCGAGTGAAGCCGTACAGCGCATTGTCCAACATTCTTTGGTAAATCTGGGGCGCGTTTTTCAATCCAAACGGCATTCGGTTCCACTCGAACAATCCAAAGGGAGTGATGAAGGCGGAGATCGCACGAGCCCGATCCGTCATCGTCACCACCCAGAATCCACTAGCCATATCTAGAGAGCAGTACCAAAGCACCTTGTCCAGATCCTCAAGAAGATCGTTGATCAGGGGCATTGGGTAGACCATCAGCCGGGTCAAACTGTTAACCAACCGGTAGTCTATACACAAACGTATGTCCACGCCATTCTTCTTGATGATCACCACAATTGGAGATGCCCATGGTGAAGTCGAAATCTGGATGATCTTGGCTCCGAGCAGCCCCTTGATTAGATCCGACAGCTTCTCTTGGTACTGCGGGGCTACCTTGCGCCCTCGTTGGGCAATAGGCTTCGCATCACCTACATCGATGTCACACACAACTCCTCGTGCCGCGGGCGGCAGCGCGTTGCCCTTGCCAACCAGCAGATGTCGGCGCCTCCAGATCCGTTGTCGAAGTCGGTCAATTTCTTCCGCCGTGTTAACGTCTGGATCTCCCACCTGGATGTCTTCAATAGTCACCTCTTCTGTCGTCGAGGTGACTTCAGGTAGCACCGCCATCTCTGCTTCAACATCTTCGGCATGTAGATCCCCACTCACGTGGTAGCAGACTTGATCGTCCGCCTCCAAGTCATTGCGCCTTGGATCTTCGGCAGCTGTTGGATCTACGTCGACAGTTGGATCTGATGTCGGACCTGATTTCTGCACCGTCTCTCCATCTGGATCTGCACACTGTCCCATCTCACCATCCGGAACTGGGAGCACCGCTGGATCCATGGCCTGTCCCGTAGCGCCATATGTCGAATCGGCAGATCCACCCCCTGTCTCTTCGTGATTACCACCCGATGTGACAACGGGATGGACCGCCTGTCCCACATCATCTGAATCCAGCGCCCCTTCGCAACTCTGCGTGTCACCAGTTGGCTCTCGATTCGTCGATCCATCGTCTGGTCCCACCGCGTCGTTGACTCTCCGATCGCCACGTGGATCTGGATCCGGTTGGCGCTCAGCAGGAACTTCGTCTGGATCCGTCGGGCCTGCGGTCGGCCTGAGTACTTGATCTTCTGTCGGCACCTTGATTGAAGCCTGCACCTGGGCGACACCCGGCGTCCCGGCTATGGATCTGGCGGTCGACTGATCAGATGGATCCTGCGGCGACTTGCCCCGTCCATCCTCGGCACCTTTGGATCTTGACTCCGCATGTCGGACTTGGCTTGGATCCGACCTCCGCAATATTCCGCGCGGCGTCGGGTACTCGGGGCGCTCCACCATCGATCCGATCGGGGTCTCTGGAGATGCCTCCTCCGCGGATCCAGCATCCGTCGTGGCTTGCAGCGCGAGATTCTGCCATTCCAGATAGCGTCGGGATCCAACGGACACATAGCCTTGGATCGGCGGCACCCGATCGCCGGCCAGCCACATTCCGACTTGATGATTCAGATGCAGCACCAGCTCCTTCTCGCCGATGTTCGTGATCCGAAGGTATCGTGTCTTGCCTGGACCCTTGATCACCGTTGGCACCCATCGATCTCCTCGTGTAACCCAAAGCTTGTCATGTTCCGATCCAGATCCTCGCAGTCGGGCAGGTATCTCTGTGGATTCTCCGATCCCAAGCTGCAGGTATCGGTCCAGCTTCACTGACTGTGCCTTGTCACTGTAGAGTGGGCGGCGTCCGCTGAGCTGGATCCGGACTTCGTCAGGCAGGCAGAGGGTCCCGTCAGCTAGATCCAGCCGGATCCCGGCCGGGACCATGTAGTCCATACCAAGGATCGCTTCTTGGCCAGACAGATCTCCCACCCAAATGTCGAAGAAATACACCAGGTATCCACCCAAAGTGATCTTGATCCGCGTTCTCCCTTCCGTCGTGTACACATTGTCTCCGATCCCAACACATTCTTGGCTCTGACTCCTGTCGATATAGCACCCAACCTTACGAGCAAAGGCGGTGTCCACGATGGACACCTCGGCACCGGTATCTAGAAGTAAGATCGCCTTCTCATTGTTGATCTTGCCGTGGATCTTGGCTTGACGGAACCACTTGCCTGGCGAATGTTGTTTCCAGTACCCTCGCGACTCTCCAGGTAGGAGATATGAGGATTCTGGATCTACGATCCGCCGGCCTGCAGCGACACGTCTGGATCTGGATCCTGAGGTGTCTTCGCCTTCCACTGGTTTGAACCACTGCTCTGGATCCTGTTGTTTCCAGTATCCTTGGCGAACTTCTGGATCCAGATCCATCTCCACTGTCGCGTTGGATCTGGTGTAGTCATCAGCTTGCCGGAAACTTGAGACCATGGCAGTACGTTTCCCATGAAGATCACATGTATTACCGCGTAGATTCTGTCGATTGCTAACTGGATCTGTCGATGTCTTGTTCACATATGCATAGATGCAATACCTAGAACGCTCGGCTCGTACCGGATTCCAACCCGGCGAGCGTCCTAGTTTAACATCTTCTCCGCCATTTCTGGCAGCATCCCCGCATGCTTGGCTGGATTGAACCACTGACGGATCTGGTTGTAGAACTCTTCCATCGGGCATCGGCCCACGTCATGAAGCTCACCACATCCGCGACACACGAAGAGGCAGTGATCACCTGGATGACCCTTCTTGCCGCACTTCTCACACGTCAAGCGCTTCCAGCAGCCAAGGTGCGAGTGTCTCTTGGATCCACAGTGCGTACAGCGGTTGCGCTCGGATCCTTCAGTGTGGATCCTGGATCTTGAGTCGCGCGCTGTTGGATCTTGTTGTAGGCGTTCTGGCGGGTTCCGATCCGGGCCTTCTGCTCCTCCTCCACGGGCTTCGCGTGATCTTGGGCAGCGGACAGGTAGATCCTGCGGTACTCCTCGCACTCGGAGTCAGATCCATCGCTGGATCCAGACTCTGATCCTGAGTCAGGTTGGATCCGGATCGCACGCACATGTTTGGCTGGAGCAGCCGGTGCGGGCGTCGCGGGGCCTTCTGCCGGTACTTGCTGGATCCATACGCAGACTTCTTCTGTCGATTCTTCGCCCGATCCAGCGCGCGAAGGACTTCTTCCAGCTCGTCAACATCCGGTAGTCGGAGTAAGGTCAGCCGATCCGCTAGATCCTGGCCACCCAAAGTCTCAATAAAATGATCCACATGTTCACGTTTCTCCTTGGATCCACCATCCTTGATCTTGAGTCGAGCGCGGAGTCCGGCGACGTTGAGCCGGTAGAGATAGTCCAACGGAGACTCGTCAGAGCGCTTGCGGGCATGGTAATACTGGCGAGCAACGGAGATCCCCAATCCGCAGTATTGGGTCTGGAAGCTGCGAAGCAGATCCGGCCACTTGTTGCGTGTGGATCGGGGCAGTTGGCGATACCAGTTTCTTGCCGATCCAGACAGAAGATCCGCGAAGGTCAGGCACTTCTCCTCGTCGGGGGCTTGGTCACGCAGGAACGCAGACTTCACTTTACTGATCCAGGCTCTTGCTCGATCCTCGTCCTGGTCCTTGCCTGAGAACTCCTTCAGATCCGAGATCGCCGAGATCCGGACTCGTTGGATCAGGGCTGAGCTTGTGGATCCGGCCGCCGTGGATGCTACAGTGGCTCGAGCTGTAGTTGGGAAATCAATGTCATCAGGATCGAACTCCCAGTGTGGATCCGGATCCGACGACTCGGTCGACTCCATCTCGACATCTTGAGATCCATGATTCTGGACCGCCTCCGGCGTTAGCGTTGGGGTCAAGGCTCCCTGCTCCTTCAAGAACCTGCTCATATCTGCCTGGAAGAACGACTCCAGCCTGCCAGTCGACATCTCGGATCCAGATATCGTGGCAGTCGGATCCACCGATGGAGCCGGCTGCTGCTTGGATCGGGATTGAGAGCGGGGCTGAGGACTCGCTTCACGCTGGATCTGGGCTCGAGCGCGTAACATCGTGGCTCCCGAGGGTCCGAGTGACATGCGCCGAGGCCCCGAAGACGTGTCCGACCCAAGTTCTGCAGCCGACACATAAGGTGACGACGTCCGACATCCTGTGGATCCTTCTTGTGGCGATCTTGGATCCGGGATTACGGGATCCAATTTCGGCTGGATCTCGCCCACCAACACCTTCAGACGGTTGAACAGCATCTCTGTCGTAGCACGGAGTTGAATCGGATCGATCTCGTACATCACTGACGCGTCGAACGCTCCAGCTACAAGACCAGCATCTCTCAGCAACTGCATCAGGCGCTCCATCTCGGGTAGGATCCCTGGGCGCTTGGCGGGTGCCGGAAGTGCTGGTGGTCCCTGCAGGTCTCCGATCTGCTTCACGCCGAACTGTTGCATGATTGGATCCAGAGTCAGGAAGCCGCGTAGCTGCTGCTCGTGGTAGTGGATCCATCCCGCCTCGGATTCATCCTGAGCAGGTGTCTTCGTATCTTCGTCTTCTGGATCCGGGGCCTTCATCTTCGTGCGCACCTTCGGCTTGGTTTTGTCGAAAGAGAAGAAGTAGGCGTCCGGGTTAACTGGTAAATCAGCAAATGCATATCGATCCTTGCCAGCCTTGGTTTGTTTTGTTGGTGGATCTTGACTCGCGTCGCGATCCACCGGGGTCCCCGAAGGGACCTGTGGAGGAGGTTGAGGTTTGTCTTCTGGATCCATGTCTGGATCCACCTCGGTTCCGCCGACAGAGGTCCTCCTTGCACTCTGCCGATCCGTGGATCTTGTTTCATTCAGCAGCGTCGTCGTCGATCCCGACTTCGATGACGCTTGATCCCCTTGCTCCTTCTTCACTCGAACTTCTTCTTGGGACTCACGGTGAAATCCCGAGTCACCAGAAGATCCGGGCACGCGCACCATTGTGGTGTAGCGGGATCAGCAAGATCTGTGAGATCGCCAATCCAACTTCCCAACTGCGCCCGAACACCGACTTACGGAGGGGGTCCCCCGATGATCCGTGATCTGTGTGCTGAACTGGTCACCTTGTGTACCCGTCGGTAAGGCTGGATCTGCTCCTTTGGTGTCTGCTGAAGCGTCCGAGCCTTGAAGACAGAACAGTCTGGGCGAGACGCGGGGATGCGGGTGGAGCAGCGCGGAAATCTTCACTCTGCTCGCGGTTTACTCCAAATCCAGTAGTCTTGTACTTGGATCTGGCGGCCTGGATCTGGATCCGGCCGGGTTGTTGCCTTTCGGTTGTTGTTGTCCTTTTCGTTGCCTTTGCAGGTCTTCCTTGGTCGTGTTTGCCGCCCCAATGACGGTGTCGTTGACTGTCTAGAAGCGAGGGACGCATCGGCCAAACAGATAACTCCGGTGGATCTTGGATCCGCACTTGACAGTAGTTCACTAGGAAGGTTTTGGATCTGGCCAATGTATTACTCCAGTCTTACCACCAACACTAGATCTCCTACGGCTAACCTCTCTACGCCGCGTAGGGCCAATGTAGTTCCCGTTTCCAGGCGAGGGAGGAAGCACTTGCGTTGATCAAGGCAAATTCGGTTCTGATTTATGCTTAAGTTCGCTCCTATACCAAAGTCCTATCACCATGTGGATCCTATCATCCCATCTGTACCTACCGACTCTACGGGCTCTCTTTACCTCCATTGCGTGTCAGCTGCTTGCCCGTCGCGTTGTGTTCACGGTCTCTTGATTACGCCTGGGTACCGGACTGAACCCATCTTGGATCTGGATCTAATGGGTACAGATCCAGATCCATCTGATTCCGGATCCAGATCCGTCTGAGTCTGGATCCATTACCACTCAGTCACTTGCCATCTTCCATTTCCGAGAATTGCGCTTCACCACATTGCCGCCCCTAAGAAGAGGAGGAAACGCTACAGTCTCAAGGTCAAGCGGGAGGCTCTGCGTGCCGTAGAAGGTCTCAGTTAGCGCGAGGCAGCGCGGCAACAAGGTGTTCCTCGCCGGACACTAAACGACTGGCGCAAGGCCAAGGACGACATCATCAACTGCGGTGGCAGCGAGAAGCGCTTGTCACGAGGGACTGGGCGCCCGGAGATGGTGCCATTCGGTGCGGAGCTCGTCACCTTCATGAAGGACACCCGCAGAGATTGCGAGGTGCTGACCGCGAAGGTCATGGCGAGCTTCGTCCGCGACCAGTACCCCGATTGGCTCGCCGGCTACCTTGACGGTAAGAAGAACGCTGTAACGGCGTATACGTCTGCTACGCCGCTTCGCATATCGCCACGGGTTCTCGCAGCGAACGCCAAGTGGTCTCAAGGTAAATTTGCTGCATAACTGTATTAGTGCCACTATAATGCATGAGTTGCCCTTAAATTGTAATTGAGTGCGCTTGTAATGTTTTATCTGCTGGCTAACTTCACATTGTGATGCTACTGTTTGTTGCGATATTGACGCAGGAAAAGCTGCTTGATCTCGTGGCCGTACGCGATGAATTTGCTAAGACGTTTAACAAGAGCTACGGATCATACGATGCTAGCATGATCTACAACACAGATGAGACTGGCATCTATTTCGACTGCCCCCCAACGAAGATGTTGTCTGAGAAGGGGAAGCCTGCCTCCATCACTGCTGAGAAAAAGCACTCAGCGAGGCTAACGGCTGTGTGCACGATCAGAGCGGATGGGCTTAAACTGCCTTTGTTGTTCATTGTTCGAGGCGAGCCTGGGGGTAGCATTGAACAGGAGGAGCTCAAGACTTATCCAAAAGGTATCGTAAAAACATTTTTATTTCTATTATTTATGATTTTTTAAACTAATTATGATGCAGGTCATGTCTACGCTGTACAGTCAAAGGCGTGGATGGATACTCGAGTATGGGAAATCTACCTACGCTCTTTACTATCCTGCCACATCGCGAAAGGCCCTGTGTTGTTAGTGGACAATCTCGATTGCCATGTCTCGGCAGCCTCAGAGGCTATTGTAACTGGTGAGTTGGGTTGTAAGCTACAGGCACTTCCTAAAAATGCCACGTCGGTCTGCCAGCCGCTAGACGTAGGCGTCATGGGCCCCTTAAAGGCCATGCTCAAGGAGCTTTGGCTGGAGGAAAGGCCACCTCCACCTCCCCCGGGTCAGAAGCCAAAGAGGAAGACTACTAAGGGTAAGCGCATCGAGACCATCAACAGAACGATCAAGACGTGGGAGTCTTTCAAGCCAAAAACGATTAGATCGGCGTTCAACAAAGCGCTATTGACTAAATTTTAGCAAAATACAGCTGCCTCCTTATTTTGCCACTAATCCTACGCTATTTTTTAACAAGTACAAAATCGACCAGATTTTTTTGGCCAATCATTCAGCTTCTCTAGGTGGCAGTTCCATTCTGTCCGACGCTGTACTTCAAACAGTAGCGCTGCTCGAGTCTCTACGAGCCTCTTCGCGCACGATATCTCTCAGCTCACTAAAAGCAAAAAAGGCAATTAGCTTACTTCAGTACTTCTGGTTTTGCCATATGCGCGGAAGGGTTTATACCCTTCCATAATTGATAATATGTACATTAATCGATTACACAAAAAACAACCATAAGATTAGTTGCATTGGTTTAGGTCCCCTAGCGTTAATATAAACTCAACACGAACGGGAACGAGTTCAGTTGGCGATGTTGACATAATGTTCAAAACGAATAGACGATTTTTGGCTCTATATATTTATGTACGTGCACATGGTGCTGCCTACTTGCCTCGCTGAAGTGGAGGGTTCTTGCCGTAGACCCTGCTGATGTTCCACCGTGGTGGACCGATCCCATGGCTCTGCTGTGCTCTTCAGTCCCAATTGAGTTCGTCAGTCCCAATTGAGTTCGTCAGTCCCAATTGAGTTCTGGCGCATCTTGGGCTGCGCACACCAGCGCCGCCGCAATGACTGGTGTGTGGTGATTCGCGCCAAAACTCCCGCCAGTTTTTTTATGTTACCTCTCCAAAACGATTACAACGATTAAAAAGGGATATATATTTATACCAGTACCGGAAGTGAGAGCATTTACTGTAGCAAAGCGTGGAAATAGCCAAGGTCGGTCAACTTTGTACATAATATCAAGCGCAAAATAATATGATGTACAAAGTTGACCGACCTTGGCTATTTCCACGCTTTGCTACAGTAAATGCTCTCACTTCCGGTACTGGTATAAATATATATCCCTTTAATCGTTGTAATCGTTTTGGAGAGGTAACATAAAAACTGGCGGGAGTTTTGGCGCGAATCACCACACACCAGTCATTGCGGCGGCGCTGGTGTGCGCAGCTCCAAGATGCGCCAGAACTCAATTGGGACTGACGAACTCAATTGGGACTGACGAACTCAATTGGGACTGAAGAGCACAGCAGAGCCATGGGATCGGTCCACCACGGTGGAACATCAGCAGGGTCTACGGCAAGAACCCTCCACTTCAGCGAGGCAAGGAGGCAGCACCATGTGCACGTGCTGCAGCGGCAGCGTGGCCTATGTCAGCATCAGCATTGTGTGAACCAGGAAGGCGGCGGCTTGACCGCGTACGTCCTCTTTGGTATCGGTCTCATGTGCTGCATACACGTATAGACACAGATGTGCGCGTTGGAGGCGTGTCCGAGTCTATCGCGGTCATAACGTCGCGCTGATGTGTCTGGCACTAAAAGCGATTCTCCCCTAAAATGATAGCAAATCCTTTGGAATGGTCGGACCACGATACCGGAAGTGATAGAATTTGCTGTACTTCTACCCCGAACAATCTACAACATTGACAAGAGCAACGCGCTGTCCGTGGTAACGAAATCATCACACTTATTCACTAAATACGAATTTCACTAAGTACGATTAGCTGCCGAGCGCAGCGAAGGCGACCCCACCATTGGATATTGCGGGGCCGTAGGACCCACCCCGGCATCTGTATTACAAACCTGGCATTGAGAGTAGTGCAGCGAGCCGACGAGGCGAGCGGAACGGGTCCACTACTGCCGTAGCGAGTCTGCTTCAACAGCGGAGTGAGCATAGCGAGCGCAGCGTCAACCAACTAAAAATTCCCGCCTCCTAGCGGCGGCGTTCGGCTAGTTCTAATGGAGCGGTATAGCATGTAGAATTGTTGTCTTAATCTAACGGGTACTTTCTTTGACTAGAGTTGACCCTTTTTACAAACTTTGTGTGCATTTCATACAAAAGTGCAGTTTGTCATTCCTCGTTATATTTTTATTTACCTTTCAGTTCGACTGACTCAATTAAATGTAGTTCAGATCTCTTGCACATTCACTCTGTCGGCTTCACTCATCCTTCAGTGAAGTCGTTTTCAGGAGTTCGAAGGCCTGCACCTTGGGGGTCTACTTCCGTTGTTTCTTTGGAGGCCACCATCACCTTCGCCCTTGTGTGCCTTGCGCTTTGCCGTTTTCGACGCTGGTGTTGCATTCCCCACATCCGCGTCTGTTGGGCTTAACGCCCGCGGCGGCGTGTCGACAGCAGTCCCGCTCGTTTGCTGATAACCGTCTTCCGACTGCTCTTCTGTCTCGGATACGGCCTGAAGAACAACATGGTGAACCAGCTCGGCGTTAGAAGTTGGAGGGGCGGGTTCATGGCGTGCTTGGCCTACATTGGCAGGAAGACCAATGCCTAGGGGCTGTGCGTGCGTGAATAGGAGTATGAAGCTGCATGGAGCCAACCGGGTTGCCGTACAGGGGTGTGGTATAGCAGTACGCACAAAATCGTCAGTTATGGCAACTTGGCTACAAACACAACAATAGCCGAGCTAGTCGGCCTTGTTGGCCTGCGCCGGGTTGCCCCCGAGCGGTTAGGCCCAACCGGGACAGTAGGTGTCTCAACTTTCGCCGAGACCTGCCAACCAAGATTCCTCCTCCAGAGAACCGCCGAGTTCGACGGCTTCCGTTCACTCAACCCCTGTGCCCTCCACCAAAGGATGGACGACGGCGCACGGAGCGCTTTACAGGTCGCCGAGAGCAAAGGCTTCTCGACTCAGCAATCAGTGCCCGGGACGTACGGGAACACCAGATCGCAGCGGTGGCGAGACTTTTCCTTCGCGCTTGGCGAGACACACGCCCAACCCGGGCCGACCTTATCTCTTGGCGCTACCAGCCGAGTACCCTACAAGCTATGCCTCTCGGGTTTCGGCGGCAGACATAATCTGGCCACGTGCAGGGACTTACCGGAACATGTACACGTGTTGTGGGCCTAGAAAATTCTGCTCTGTTGTTTGTTATCTCTGTCGGGCGCCCTGAAGGGGCGCTTCCACTACTCCTAAGCTCCTATACAAATACCAAATAAAAGTGAGCGGTTTTGGATCTCGGCCGACCCTTCAGCTCTTTGCGACGCCTCGGACTCGGCTGAGCTGGATAAGGTGCCCGGATAACACGGTGAACTCGGCTGAGCCGGATATGATGTCCGGATAAGCTGGTGAACTCGGCTGAGCTCGGCTACTGGTACAGTGTACCACTTCAGCCGAGTTGATCGCAGAAATCTGGTGTTTCCTACACCACAACTGCCCCGGTCAAGTTCCGAGCCAAGTTGGTGAGGGACCTGACCATCACTCCTCGAGTCAAGTCCCATCTCGGCCAAAACTCCAACGACAGCAAACAAGGCTCCACGCCATGTCGTCTCCTGGCGCTTCTTCCGCGCCTCCGGTACGCCCTTCGTCCCTTGCAGCCTCACACCATCCATTCCGCTGCTTACCCTTCTTCTGCTGATCATCACAGGCTTCCATTGCGCCGCCTTCATAGCTTTCACACCCTCCAGCGCGAGATGAGCAGGAGTCCGCTGAGTTCGCCGACTCGGCGTCCTGGGCTCGCGGGGTCAGCGGTGGACAGGGGCACCCTGTCATTGACTTGACAACTTCCCGTGGGTTCGACCAGGAGTCTGAGTCGGCATCTCGCACTCCCCTCGCCGCTCGCCGAGTCCGCGTGGTGACACCACTTCGGGCACCGCCGATCCTCGTCGGTCGGACTCGGCTGAGTCGGTGAGTCTTGACTCTCTCGCTGCGCTGGTCCACGCGCAGTCTGAGCAACGACGCACCGAGAACGCGGACTTGGCTCGGCTGTTGTCGTTCGTGATCACCCGCCCGGCTCCAGCTGCTGACCCGGGGTCCGTCGAGCCGCTCTTGAGGCGACGTCCTTTAACGAGCTCGTGGGTCTCCTTCGCGGTGAGTACCAGCCGCAGAGTCAAGCTAGCGACGTCGCTGCGCTGCGGGTTGAACTGGAGTCGGCCCAGACCATCAATGCTGACTTGACTCGGCGGCTCGATTCCCAAGCAGCGGCGAAGGCTGACCTTGAGGAACGCCTGAGAGATGTCGAGAAGGAGCGCGACTTGTGGAAAGCCGAGTCCAAGAAGTCGTCCCCACTTCTGACCAGCTTCCGGAAGGCGCTGGCCGAGTCGGAGGCTTCCTTGAGGTCGGCTCGCGAGTCTCAAGATGCAAAGGTTCAGTCGGCTCTCGCTCATGCTGAAGAATTCCGCAAGAAGATCCGGGAGCGTGATTCCGAGATCGAGCGCTTGACTCGACTGCTCTCTGCACGGGATGCTGAGTACGCCACGCTCCAAGCTATTTCGACCAAGCACTTTGAGCAACTCCAGGAGTCAGCTCGGCTGATCACTGCTGGGGATCCACAGCCTCTTCGTAACGCCAAGGCCGTCATCGATCACCAGCGTGAGGTCATTCTCCGGCAGAAGCGAGTCATCGCTCGGAACGGCATGTTACCCATGCACGACCCTCACATGGCCGCTGCGGCTGCAGCTGGGTTGGACGTGCCTGAATTGAACCCAGCTGACCTCCAACTCAATGCTCGTTTGTGCCGAGTGTTGGCTCAGCGGTTCCCCGAGGTGATGGACATCCCAGCTGGAGAGACTCGGCGTGTGGAGTCGGTCATACACCCTCGGACGGACGGCGCGGCCTCTGTTCCGCCGGTGGCTGTGAGCTCGGCTGGTTCTTTCCTCGGGCAGTCGACCCGGCCGACCGCGTCCGATCCTCAGGGATCTGCGGATCCGGCTCAAGTCTCGGCTACCGCGGTGCCGGCTCCGGCGTCCAGCAAGTCAGTTGATCAACTCCACCGAGCTCGGCTGGACACGTTGACGCCCGCGGAGAAACTCCGCCGTTACGCCAACCCGAAATCCCTGACGGCGGCTGGTTCTCGGCGTAAGCCTTCCAAGCCCCTCCAGCAGCCATACGCGTGTCCTTTACCTGGTGAGGCTGGACATGCTGACGCATCAGCTCAGCTCGGCGAGGCTGCTCGGGAGACTTCTGCCGGTTTGAACTTGGCTGGTCTGGCGGCCGAGGACGTGAGGGTTGCAGGAATCGATGATGATATCCACTCCCTGGAGGAGGGCCTCTAATTCGAATTCAACGAGATTCCTGATTCCGCCGAGCTCCCAGCTGAGTCGACGAGTCCGGTCGTGAGCGTGCAGCTCACCAGGCTGGTATCGTATCCATCTTCGCCGGTGCAATCGTCTCCGGCTGCTTCAAGCTCGGTGTCAACTCCTGCTCCCTCCACTCCTCCGGAGTTGCGGGCAGTGAGTGACCTTGGACTCGGCTCTCGCGTCATCCAGCTCAGCCCCGCTGCCGACGTGCGTGAAGTGGGTTCCTCCATCTTCCAGTGCGTCGGGCTCGGTTGTTGCGGAGAGTGCTACTGACACGTTGAGCTCGGCTGTGACTCCTAGCTCGGCTTCGGTTCCTACCTCGGCTGCTGGCTCACCTCCGGGTGTGGTCCCAGCTACTCCAACGGGTGTACCTGGTCCTGCATCTTCATCTGGGAGCGCGTTGAGCTCGGCTGCTGGAGGTTCGGTCGCAGCCACCTCCTGTTCTTCGGGTAGTTCGGTCTCTCCGGCGTCTCGCGCCGCCGTGAGCTCCCCTGCGCGGCGGCTTATAGCTTGCTCTCGGCCTCGGTTCCCCAGTCAGATCCAGAGTCGTAGCAGTCTGGCAGGGGTTGCGTATGTGGTATCGGAAATCATGTGTTTCCAAGGTGATTGCCTCGCCGGCCCGAAGGTCAAGCTCCATCAAGAAGCGGTCAAGCGAGAGACGGAGATGGCTACTTCTGCTTGGACGACTACATTATCCTTGTTGGAGTGACGGTCAGTGGCCGGAGCCTCGTCGGGTCCTAATAGAACCCGGAGCGAGGCTTCATGGTACCCACTTTTAGGTACATATGCATTTAGTTGCGTACTTCGACCGCACTTATTAGTGTGGTCGCGGTCGTCATTTGATGTGTCCGGAATCGCCTTATTGCGATCGTTTACACTAGATATTTGTATGGGGACATAGGACTCATCATAGGATGACCAGAACGAGGCCCCCTGGGCCTCATAAAACTCAGTAATAAAAAGACAGTCTTCCCCCAAAGCCAACAAGGGTCAAGTCCGACTTCGGTAAGTGTAGCTAGCTTATTGTAGTGCATGGACACGCTTGGCTGCGTGTGGATTCCTGTCGGGGAGCTTATCGTGCTTTGACCGAGAGTTTCCTTGGCGGCGCCAAGGGTTGGCGTGGCCGGAGACGCAAGAGCGACATAGGAGTGTCGTTCACTGTATATTTGTGGGACAAGAGTGCCCCTGAGTGTATTAGTCTACCTACCGAGATTTTACCTGGGTCCCCCTGTATAAGGCCTAACACGCCGGTACCCTTCCTTTTTGAGGGACTGCAGTGGGGTTGCGCCAAAGCGCTACATAGTATCCTATCCTAAGCTCGTGGCTAGTGGTACAGGTTTTTGGGTTGACCGAAGATAACCTAAGGTGCACAGAGGCGCTTGCAACCGACCCGGTGTAAGGGATCGTTCCTGGTCTTCAGGTTTTGATCCAATAAGCGCTTACCTTTAAGGGTTAGCGTGTTGTTGGTGTCTCTAATACCCTTTGGTAGAAGAGAATTTTAGTGGCATTACCACACCACACGTCGACTGCGGCCACACCAGTGCAGGGCACCTCGATGGTTACCGCTACTCGGCCCACAATTCCCACGAGCTCGGCTGGGATAACGTCCCCATCGGGTCGTCCTTTGTGTGGTGTAGCGGGATCTGCAAAATTTACAAGATCGCCGATCCAACTTCCCAACTGCGCCCGAGGACCGACTTACGGAGGGGGCCCCCCGATGATCCGTGATCTGTGTGCTGAACTGGTCACCTTGTGTACCCGTCGGTAAGGCTGGATCTGCTCCTTTGGTGTCTGCTGAAGCGTCCGAGCCTTGAAGACAGAACAGTCTGGGCGAGACGCGGGGATGCGGGTGGAGCAGCGCGGAAATCTTCACTCTGCTCGCGGTTCACTCCAAATCCAGTAGTCTTGTACTTGGATCTGGCGGCCTGGATCTGGATCCGGCCGGGTTGTTGCCTTTCGGTTGTTGTTGTCCTTTTCGTTGCCTTTGCAGGTCTTCCTTGGTCGTGTTTGCCGCCCCAATGACGGTGTCGTTGACTGTCGAGAAGCGAGGGACGCACCGGCCAAACAGATAACTCCGGTGGATCTTGGATCCGCACTTGACAGTAGTTCACTAGGAAGGTTTTGGATCTGGCCAATGTATTACTCCAGTCTTACCACCAACACTAGATCTGCTACGGCTAACCTCTCTACGCCGAGTAGGGCCAATGTAGTTCCCGTTTCCAGGCGAGGGAGGAAACACTTGCGTTGATCAAGGCAAATTCGTTTCTGATTTATGCTTAAGTTCGTTCCTATGCCAAAGTCCTATCACCATGTGGGTCCTATCATCCCATCTGTACCTACCGACTCTAGGGGCTCTCTTTACCTTCATTGCGTCTCAGCTGCTTGCTCGTCGAGTCGTACCCCCAATCTCTTGATTACTCCAGAGTGTAGATCCACCCCGAATCTTGGATCTTGGATCGCTGTCGGCGTAGATCCAGATCCATGTGTATCCATCTGGGTTGGTCACTCTTCCACATTTATGTCGAGGTCCCGATCCATCAATCGTCCAATCACTTACCATCGCTCATTTCTGCGACTTGCACTTCTCCACAATCGCCTCCTGACCGTAGTTGTTGCCGACCAACGGCATCACTGCGGGCATATTTACCAACTTCTCCATTTTCCCAAGGGCTGCCGACATGTCGAACACCAGGCGTAGTGCGTCACATGCGTCGTCGGCCCGCAGCGGCGCCACCGCGCGGATCCGTCTGCGCCGGATCCACCTCATCCAGATCCAGGTAATGGGTGCGAGGAAGAGCTCGCACCAAGATGAGGTCGTTGTCTTGCTGTCACACCAAACGCGGGAACGGGATGCAGAACATGCAGCAGCAGAACTGGAGCCGCGTACCTTGTGAGCGGAGGTTGCCGCCCGTCGTAAAGATTAATATCCGTGGCGCAACCACAACCGAGACACTTCTCAATATCATCCTGCGCGCCACATTGCGCGCCTCCAGGCCAAGTTCTTCAATCTCCGTGCAGTTGGCGATCAGTAAGTGCTGGATCCATGGTGTCAGGTCCCAGGTAGATCCAGATCCACAGATCCTTGCCGTGAACTAGTTGCTTCGGAGCTGGATGTACTTCTGCATGTTGTAGTCGGCAATCACATTACTTCTGTTCGTTTCTCCTCTCTTTCACTTCCTATCCGACTTCGCTCATCATGTCAGGAAGATCCACTCTGCATCCCGGTGTACATCCAGATCGATGCCACATAGCTTTGAGATCCAGATCCATAATCACACTCAACTCCCGATTCAGCCAAGACGTCCTTTTCCTCTCCAGATTCTTCTTTCTTCCACTTCGTCCGAGTGCTACGAACACCTTGTTATTCCATACACAAATACAAAATTCCCCAATCCACCAATCTGCAACCACCTTGCAGATCCATCACCACACTCTCTACCCGAAGTGACCAACTCACTTCAGGAGACCGCAGCCCCACTACTCCTCGTGGGACTGCATCACACCGAACCGGTTCCGGTTGGTGCGGCTCCGCAAGAACTCGTGTAGTATAGCACCACAGTTGAGATCCGCATCATCAACCCAGGATGGATCTTCATATCCGCGCCAGTGTACCAAAAACTCACGATGGATCCGGCCGTAGCGAGTACCTTTCCCAGTTCTCATATCCGTAATTTTCTCCGCTTCGTACTCGTCCTCATCTAGATCCTGGATCCAGCTATCCTCCGGCAATAGTGCTTCATCAAAATCGTATTGGTCTGTAGTGCCTTCAGTTAACTGGATCCGGGGTCGGTCTGGGAAGCTCTTCACCAACTTGAGCTTCGACACGTGAACCACGGAAACAACCGATACTCCGTGTCTGGGGTCTCAATCCACACTGCGTACTCGCCGATCTTCTCTGCCACGCGTGTGGAGAAGCACCGAATAAGAAATCCTTCTCGAACGGAAAGTGCTCTCCGAGAAAGGCGGCAGGGCCGGTCGACAGAGGTCCCGAATGGAAGATCGACAATCGATCAACGATCGAGAGACAGGCTGCGTGGGTCAGACCGGGACTGAAGATCAGCGAGAGATCCTGAACGATCAAGTGACGCCGGCGCGTCGGGTACGACATATGCAGAGGCGGATCGTGCAGAGGCGGATTGTGCAGAGGCGGATTACGCCCTATCGATCCCTGATGGATGACCAAGATCGGCATAGGCGCAAGCCCCTACTGGAAGTAAACACCGGCGATCCGGAACGACCAAGGATGGAAGTAGGCAGATCGACGGCGAACGACGATGCGCTCAAGTCCTCGATCGAGAGTCGATCGAGATCGCCGATCGGGATTGTTGATCAGGATCGCCGAACGGGATCGCAAATCTGGATCGCCGATTAGTCAAGATGGGAAGCACAAGAGGAGCGAAGATAGGACAGGAATCCAGTTGTTGTTTAGTTGTAGGATGGTAGACAAGATGGTAGCAGTAGAGAGAGAAGCCAACTAAACAAAAATCAGAACGCAATTTGCACAGAAGACCACAAGTGACCTCACGTCACCAAGCCCCAGGAACTACATTGGCCTCGGCGAGCGTCGACACTTCGGGTAGTGAACTAGCGGTACGGTTAAGACTGGATTAATACATTGGCCAGCTTGACCTGCTCTAGTGATCTATTTCTTGTGTGCGAACACTCGATCGACCGGATCAGTGCTTGGCCGGCTTTCGCTGCGTCTCTCAATCGACCTCGATCCCGCTATAGGAGGCGGCAAGCAACTCAAGGAAGGAAGGAACACACCCGAAAGGGCAACTACAGGCCTTGGATCGACTCCAGGCCGACCGATCGCAGCGAACAACCCTCGATCGGGACGAATACCGGGACGCAGAGCGAAGATTCCCGCGCTGCTCCACAACTTATCCCCGCGTCACGCCAAGACATTCGATCTTCACCAAGTGCTGCACCCTCGGAGACCCGAGAGAGAAGATCCAGCCCGCCGACGGGTACACAAGGTGAGAACAAGTTCAGCCGAGCACGGATCGTTGGGGGACCCCCTCCGTTAGTCGGTGTCTGGGCGCTGGTGGGAAGCTCGATCAGGCCTTAACCAGATTTTGGCTGATCCCGCTACACCACAATGGTGCGCGTGCCCGGATCTCTTGGGGACTCCGGATTTCACCGTGAGTCCGCAGAAGATGCGCAAGTGAAGAAAGAACCAGGGGAAGAGGCGTCGTCGAACATCGGATCGACGAAGACGCTGCTGAATAAAACGAGATCCGCGGATCGACAGAGTGCTCGGAGGACTTCTGTCGACGGAATCGAGGGCAATCTGGAAACGGATCTACAAGACAAACCTCAAAATCCTCCCCAGGTCCCTTTGGGGACCCCGGTGGATCTCGGTGCGAACCGAGATTCACTAACAAAACAAACCAAGACCGGATCAAATCGATATGCATTCGCAGAGGCTCGATCCGGACTACCTGGACGCGATCGCGGACAAGGCCCAGATCGCGCGAAGGAGTATCACTTGAAAGAATTGCGGGACTTCTTACGTTGTGCCATCATGATCATCGTGTGGCCAGAGCAGATCGGCGACCCGAAGGGCTCGATCTCGGCCCCCCGGATGACGGACAACAAGTTGACGGCAGTGAAGAACCTGCTCGGGCTGCTGAAGGAGGCCGGCTTTGTGGCTGGAGCCTTTGACGCGAACGACCTCTTCGATCAAGAACTCGAAGTGATCCAGACGTCGATCCAGACATTAGTCGACAAGCTGAGACCCCTCGTCGATGTGATCACGAACGATCAAGACACAGACGCCCCAGATCAAGCGGCGTCAGCTCCAGTAATGTCGACGCGGGCTGAGTCGACCGGGTATCGATCATCATCGCCGTATGTCTCGGCAGCCGAACATGTGTCCGACACGTCGTCGGAACCCCAGCGAATGCCGCTTGGTCCTTCCGGATCGGTTATGCTGGACGCTCGAGCACGTAGTCAGTGTCAGGAATGTACGCGATCAGGACCTCGGAAGCCGAAACCTAAGCCGACCGATCGGACGACCAGCGCGACTGGGGCGGACGAGTCGAACGGCAGACTGGAAACTTACTTCCAGGCCGCGATGAGCCGTTTCTTGAAGGAACAGCAGAGCGCAGTGGCCACACCTGCCCCAGTGACCACAGACAATGTCGGATCACAGGACGTGGAGATGGAATCCGCCGGATCGCCGGATCGAGACGTCTCGCAGCGGGAATATGATCCGCATGACATCGATCTACCGAGCTCAGCTCCGGCCGTGGTGGCTAGCGCCGCATCGGGGTCCGTCGGGTCTTCACTGATCCAGCGCGTACGGATTTCGGCGATGTCGGATCTTAAGGAGTTCAGCGGCAAAGATCAGGACGAAGATCGCGCCCGATCGTGGATCAGCAAGGTGAAATCGGCCTTCATGCGCGATCAAGCTACGGATGAAGAGAAGTGCCTGACTTTCGCGGATCTGCTGACAGGGCCGGCGAAAAATTGGTACCACCAGCTGGAACGATCGACACGGAACAAGTGGAGCGATCTGCTTCGGAGTTTCCAGATCCAGTATTGCGGCCCAGGAGTATCGGTGGCTTGGCAGTACTATCACTCTCGCAAGCGATCGGATGAATCGCCGTTGGATTACCTCTATCGACTGAATGTGGCGGCTCTGCGTGCGAGACTGAAGATCAAGGATGGAGATTCCAAGGCCCGTCGAGAACACGTCGAACATTTTATCGAGACACTGGGCGACCCCGATCTGGCCGATCAGTTGACCCTACTTCGGCTCGCGGATCCCGAAGGTCTGGAGGAAGTCCTGCGCGCTTGAGAACGCGCGAAGAGCAGACAGAAACGATCTGCCTATATCGCCAGAAAGTCCCGATCTCTGCTCCGGCCGCAGCCACCAAGCGGGCAGTGCGTGTAGTCCAGATCGCGAACCAAGAGTCTGGATCGGACACGGGATCGGACGGATCGGACTCGGAAGGTGATCTAGGTCGCGTCTAGCTAGCGTCGGCTGAGGAGAAGTCTCGCAACGCTGGGGCGACACGACGAAGCAGGATCGCAGCACCCAAGCGCCGATCGGTCATGACTCACCTCGATCAGACCCAAGATCGCGATCGTCGCCCGATGGATCGGACCGATCGAACCACTGCTTGCACTGTGGATCACGGAAGCACACGGATCTGGATTGCTGGAGACGTTTGACGTGCGAGAAGTGCGGAAAGCGGGGACATCCGGCGGATCGCTGCCTGTTTGGGTGTCGTGGATGCGGTGAGCTGCACGAGATGGGCAAGTGTCCGATGGAGAAATTCTACAATCAGATCCGTCAATGGTTCAACCCGGTGAAACACGCAGGCATGCTGCCCGCGATCGCCGAGATGTTAAACTAGGACGCTCGCCGGGTTGGAGTCCGGTACGAGCCGAGCGTTCTAGGTATTGCATCTATGCATACGTGAACAGGAGCACGGTAGATCGAGTAAGCGGACGGACTGATCTACGCGGTAATACATGTGATCTGCATGCGAAATCTGCCGCCAAGGTCTTAAGTCTACACCGATCGGACGACTTCAGCCGTTCTGACGCCGAAGTGCCCTTGGATCTCCAGTCTGGAGAAACTCGAGGTTATTGGAAGCAACGCAGACCTGAAGAATGGTTTACGCCAGCTGACGGAGAGTTAACGGCCGAGATCCCGAAACATGATCGCGATCGAAGTCTGCCTTGCGTCAGTGAACACCGCAGATCTGGCGATGTGGTACCCAATCTCCTCCCAGGGGAGTCCAGAGGGTACTGGAAACATCATTCGCCGGGTAAATGGTTCCGTCAGGCCAAGATCGCTGGCAAGATCAACAATGAGAAGTCGATCTTACTCTTAGACACCGGCGCCGAGGTGTCCATCGTGGACACCGCCTTTGCTCGTAAGGTGGGGTGCTAGGTCGACACGCGTCAGAGCCAGGAATGCGTGGAGATTGGCAAAGCCTGTACATGACGGAAGGAAAGACCAGGATCAAAGTTACACTAGCAGGATCGCTGGTGTACTTATTCGATATTTGGATTGGCGATCTATCAGGACAAGATGCGATCCTGGGTATGGACTTTATGGTCCCGGCGGGGATCCGACTCGATCTTGCAGACGGCTCCATCTGCCTCCCTGACGAAGTCAAGATCCAACTTAGCGGACGGCGACAACTGTACAACGACAACGTCAGACATGTGTGTGTGGAACAAGGGATGCAGATCGCGATCGGCGATTCGATCGAACTGCCACTCCGAATGAAGGTGACAGATCGAGAGAAGCTATGGGTCACTCGTGGAGATCGATGGATGCCGACTGTAGTTCGAGGACCTGGCCGGATCAGGTATCTCCAGGTTACCAACATTAGTAACAAGGACATCGTTCTACACCGGAATGAACGGATCGCCATGTGGCTGGCCGGAGATCGGGTACTCCGGGTGCCAGGGTATGTGTCGATCGGGTCCCGTCACTACATGGAATGGCAGAACTTGGCCTTCCAAGCCACGACGGAGGAACCGCGAACTAATGAGGAGGCGTCAGTCGTACCACCAGCATCGGCTGTCGAGCGACCGACGTACCCGACACCCCGAGCGATTCTCCGGAGATCCGAGTTATCCCGATCGTCGATCGCTCGATTAGCCTACCCGACCCCACAACCGAATCGGAGGCGAGGTGCCCTGATCTGGAGGTAGTTGTTGCTGATACGATTAGATCAAGGGGCGGATGGCCGCTGGAGAGTGATCGCGTGGCCGAAGAGTCCAGATCGTCTACTTCAACCACTTTAGTTGGAGAACCGACGGACCTACGGTCGGATCCTACGAGGTCGTCGGCCAAACCCTCCGGATCGGAGGGCGAATGCCTTCCGGAGCAGGAACAGGTGCTTGTGGACTACCGGTCTTCGCCAACCGCCGGCTCAGGTGGCGAAGCGATGGATGACGATAAGCCGCGAGATGACTCGCACTGGTGATCTGGAGGAGAAACAATATCCCCTCACTTGCTATCGGCCGATCAGGTCGACGGTTGTGCCGTCGAACCAGATCTCGGGGGCGGGAGTGCTGATCGGGTACCCCATGTGGCGATCTTAACGGTGGAAGAGTCGAGATCAAGAGGCGACACCACGGTTGACGGCATTCCGATGTCGATCGACGGAGGTGGTCAGGTGGAAATAGAGACCAAACCCACTGTCAACCGGGGCGATCCTACTGCAGCTGAACCAGGTGGAGATGTTGACGCCGATGATCAAGTCTACTACCACGAGGGCGGGAGTCTATCAGCAGAAGACGTCGAAGGCGAACTGGCTGTGCTTCCGGAAATTGTGATCTCGACGACGGATGAGGTGAAGATCGACGACATCAAGGTGGGAGATCTGGAATTCAACACCCCGGAGGATATCGATCGACTGCGAAAGAAGATCTGGCACAGGAGGCACCTGCTGATCGGCAAGGCCAATGCACTTCCCCCATCAACCAGGGGCGTCACATGTGACATCGACGTCGGCGATGCAAAAACGATCGCCCAACGAGTCCGGAAGGTCGCCCCTCTTTTTTGTGGAGAAGGTGTCGGATCTGATCAAAGGATTACTGTCAGCCAAAATGGTACGGAAGTCCCGATCACCGTGGGCCTCGCCGATCGTCGTGATCATTAAGAAGAATGGCGTGGATATCCGACTCTGCATCGATTATCGGCTCGTCAACAGTCTGACCCGGCTGATGGTGTATCCAATGCCCCATGATCAACGATCTGCTGGAAGATCTGGACAAGGTGCTCTGGTATTGCTCTTTGGATATGGCTAGGGTGGGTGGTGACCATGACCGATCGAGCTCGTGCGATCTCGGCCTTTATCACCCACATGGGTCTGTTTGAATGGAATCGGATGCCGTTCGGCCTGAAGAACACTTCTCAGATCTATCAGCGACTTCTGGATGACGCGTTGTACGGGTTCACCAGGATCCCGCGATCGTCGAACTCGGAAGTCACCACTGACCTGATCGAGTCGGGCGAACCAGAAGATCCGGGGCGTCCGTCAGTGCTAGGCCGCAGATCATACATGGACGAGATTCTGGTGACGGCTGGATCATGGGATGAGCTGTGTGATCGTGTGGATCACCTGTTGGACGCCTGTGACAAGTGGAACCTCTCGATCAGTGTGGAGAAGAGTTCTTGGGGGATGCGCAAGGTGGACTATCTAGGACATCGCGTGTCGAACGATGAACTGGAGGCCAACCCAAAGGACTCGCGGCTCTGACAGATCTACCGTTCCCGGGATCGCTCCGATCAATGCAGTCTTTCTTGGGCAGTCTTAACTACTACAGCCGTTTCCTGGAGGACTACGCGATCTACGCGGCGATCCTGTATGAACTGCGCGAGGTAGACTTCGCCGAGTTGAAGAAGCGTCCAGATCTGCGCCGGATCATGGACGGTCAAGTGTCGAACTCAGTAGATCGGAACTCGGCAGACCCCGATCGGACGCCGCCCGTTCATGGAGTCGAGGTTGGCGACGAACGCTGGATCCGTGCTCATCGCGCCTTCTTGACACTGAAGACGAAGATCGCGACGACGCCGATCCTGCGGCATTTCGATCGCGATCTGACTCCGGTTGTGATCGTGTACGCGAGTGACTGGGCGATCTCGGCCGCACTGATGCAGGAACACGACCAGATCTATCACCCTGTTACCTTCGCCAGCCGAACGTTGAAGTCGAATGAACTGAACACCAACGTGGTGGAGAAAGAAGTGCTGGCTCTGTTACGGATCCTAGATCTGAACTATAACATGCTGGTTGGACGATCGATCCGTGTCCTGACTCGACACTTGACGTTGGCGTGGCTGTTCCGATCACCCGGTCTTCAGGGCCGATTGGGTCAGTGGGCCGTACTCCTATCGCCCTGGACGTTGGAGATCACGAAGTGCACCAAGGGATAGGACGAGATATTGGGGCGATCGCCGCCAGTATTACGCCTCGATCGGATGTCGACGACGCACTGATCGCGATCGCGCCGAAGAAGGAACCCCGGCGGAAGATCCAAGCCCCGATCCCGACTGTACGCGCGGATGAAGAACTGCTGGTGATAAGCTTCGATGGATCCGCGTCAAGCGAGGTGGGGGCGCGTACAGTGCGATCTTATGGAAGCTGCCTGAGTGGAGTGTGGTGAGAGCACGATCGGGCTATGCCCAGGGGCTGACCGTCAATGAAGCGGAATATCATGGCCTGCTGCTGGGTTTCGACCTCTTGGACGGCATGGATCGAGGCAGGCTGGTGGTCTTCGGTGATTCAAACTTGGTGATCCGGCAAGTACGAGGTGAGATCGACTGCAAAGCACCTAAGCTGACGTTACTGAAGCAGAAGGTGCTCGATCGGTTACGGAACTGGCCAGATCATGAGCTGTTACATGTGAAACGGGACTGGAACGGCAGCGCAGACAGCTTGGCTAGCGCAGCCCTTCAACGTGAAGGTGGCGTCGTCGTCGAGGATGAGGCCGATCACGTGGATCTGACGACACTGAACCGGCTCGATGAGATCCTGGTAGTCAGATTTGACGAACCGATCGCCCGGCTATCACCGATGACTACCCGATCAAACGCCAGATCACGACCGAATCCGACTGTATTACAGGAAGAGTTTGTGCGGGGACTACGGATCGATCGAATTCGCCGATCGCAAGATGAAGAAACGTGGATCGTGGGTATGAAGAAGTACCTGATGGGAGATGTGGCTGATCTGACACAGGGTGAGGCTCGATCTTATGGCAACATTGCGGCGGACTACGAGATCGATGACAATGATCTGCTGTTCTACTGTTCGTCCTCCAAGAGATCAGAGGCAGATCGAGACGGACTGATGAGGCTGGTCGCGCCGGAGACGCTGCATCAGGATATCCTGCACCACTATCACTCTACTGTGGAAGGTGGTCACCAAGGGATCGGACGTACCTATCAGCGGATCCGTGATCACTTTCACTGGAGAGGTCTCTTCAGGAGTGTGCAGAAGTATGTCGGAGAGTGTGTCGATTGTGAGACCGGTAAAGGGCGACCCACGATCAGGGGCGAGTCGCCAGGGAACATCCAGGCGACACATCCGTTCCAGATCATAGCGATGGATCACATACCTTCGCTGCCCAAGTCGTACAAAGGCAACACCGAACTGCTGATCTGGGTCGATCTGTTCACAGGATACGTGATCGCGAAGGCCAGCTCCTCTCGAACGGCGCAGAGGATCGCCGAATCCTACGAAGAGTGTGTGTTCCGGCGATTCGGTGCCAGTGAGGTGATCAGGCATGATCGCGAACCGGGATTTATGGCTGACTTCTTCTGCGCCTTTAATAAGATCTTAGGTATGCGTCAGCGAGTGACGATGGCATATCGGCCCCAAGCGAACGGTACTGCGAAACGAATGGTGCAGACGGCGACGAGAGCCTTGAAGATGTTCGTGGAAGATCTGGATCAGAGGGATTGGGATGAGTACGCCGAGCGATTGACCTTTGCGATCAATACGGCTCATGATCGCGTTCGAGGAGACTCTCTTTTTTATCTGGTACATGGTTGGGATCCTCGATCGACGCTGGAAGCGACGATCCCTTTGGGTAGTACTCGAATCCGGGATCGGAATCCGCGACGGTGGCGTTATCGGATCCAGAGGCACTATGATCAGGCTCCAAGTCAGGTGAATGCTCGCCTACGCGAGGCGATCGCGGATCGGGCCGATCGACACAACGAAGAGGTTCGACCGCACTCGATCGAGACTGGATCCCAGGTGTGGCTGTACTTGGACCGTGTGAAGGAAGGGTATGCCCGGAAGCTAGCCCACCTGTGGCATGGCCCATTCCGTGTGGCCGAGAAGGTGAACGAGTACACGATGAAGCTTCAGATCGCTGGCACGGACTATCACCTGTTCCCGGTCGTGCATGTTTCGAAGCTGAAGCTGGTGAGGGACTTCCCCGATCGACCGCAGATCGAGCTCACGGTGAACGAGGTAGATCGACTCGATTTCGATGAGATCTTGCTTCCGGACGACAGCTGGGCTCCAGATCGAGATGCGAACGAGTATGAGGTGGAGAGGATCACGGATATGCGGACGGATCGAAGGACGCGGTATGGCCGGACGTATCGAGAATTCCTGGTACACTGGAAGGCTTACGACGATCCTGACTGGATCGACGAAGCGGATCTCAACTGTGGAGCTTTATTGCACGAGTTCCTTCGAGATCGTGTGAACCGGAACCGATTCAACGCGATGCAGTCTCACGAGGAGGAGTGAGATCGGACCGCCAGGGCGAGCTGGTCGCCTTGGTGAGCGAGATTGGTGGCGGATCGGCGGGGAGGCCGTCGATCGGAGGAAAGGGTGGTATGTGAATGTGTATGTGTATGAGAGGGCAGATCGTGAGATTATGGAGTCACTGAGAGGCGGAACGATGGAACGTCCGGACTGATCATGTCGGGTAAGGAGTGGATCGACGCAGGGCTGGGGCGCCCGGCGCAAGAAACGAGGTATTACAATGGGAAGGGTGGATCTGGAATGGTGGAGCGGCTATTGGAGCAGATCAACTTCTGAATGACTATGATTTTGAGTGGGCTTGCCGATCGACGCGTCGATCACTAGATCTGATCGCGTAAGCTAAACTGGTATCACGAACGCTAGATCACGGCTGCTGGGCGCCGATGTTGGGGTCGAACTTGTTGCGAAGACGTGGGATCCGCCTGGCAGGGTGGTCCTGAGGGTGATCGCGGTACTGGTTTCGCCAGGGATTGTGCGCGTCAGCCTCGATCAGGGCAGCCCGGAGGTCGGTCGGCTCACCCTGATGCTGGGTGGGATCGTTGGCGTTAGCTGCGCGAGACACCACCCCGGGGTACCAGGTCACCGAGTCTCGCGGACGCACCGGAAGGTGCAAGAAGAACGGATCAACAACAGATCGATGTCAGCCCACATCGCTCTCATCATCGGCAACGTCGTGTCCAACCATTGGCGCCACCGATCGCCGAGGCGGATCCGCCGGGTTCGACGTTCGGCATGGTACCGTTGGATGACCGGATCCTGACGCTGTCCACGGGTGATCGGGAGGTAATGAGTTGTTTCCCAGAAGGCCTGACGATGCTGCTCCTCGAGCTGTAGGTAGGCGGTGCCGATCCGACCCAACGGAGTTGCGGCGCCTTGGTGGAGTGCCAGATCAAATGTCAACGGATCTCGTGGGTTCTGGAGGGCCTCCCAAGGGCGATCGGCCAGGAGTGCGGTGATGTTCGGCCCGGTGATCAAGTCGTCTCGGTAACCGATCCCGGCCGCAGGCTGCCGAGCACCGCGAACCGCGACTGGGAAGAGCCAATTCGCAGGCAGGAGCAGGTGGTGGGTCAACGTCGACAAGATCATGCCGGTGATCTGCAGCTGACGTAGCAGTCCCACGGACCCGCGTCACCTGGAGTAAGTGCCCGGGGTGCGTTGAAGCCCCGGGATCATGGTGCCGATCGGGAACAGTGGCGGAATCAGAGGCTGGCGTCCGGGCGATCCCGGAGGTGATCCTAGAGGAGACCTTGGGGCCACCGGGAACGCGCCGATCCGGTTCGAGCGTGTATCGAGATGACCGACGGTGATCGTGAACGGATCGGCGGAGTACGCGTCCGAGCTGGCGAAGCGGATTGACGACGCCGGGCCTCAGCCCGGGATCGAGCCAACGCGGCGAGGGACTCCTGATCCGTGCCTTCAGACTCGGATTCCTCCCCGTCAGAACCGGATTCGGCCGACGACGAGTCCTTCTGCGACTGGCCAGCGCTCGCACTACGAGCTGGGCTCGACTCTTCTTGATCCGGCTCCTCTTCCTCCTGATCCGACTCCTCCTCTTCATGTTGATCGTCTGGCTTACGGCGATCGGACGGTGGCTGGCTCTCAGCGGGTGATCCTTGGTCATGATCCGGCAGCGAGAAGGCCGGCGACGGAGACCGAGGGCGATCGGCTCGGCGATCGACTGCGTGATGGAGGCGCCAATCGTGAACGTTTGGGGGGCCGCGGAGTGCGATCGGGTGATCCTGAAGGACTACGACCGCGGCGAGCGGGTGTGAGCGGTCTACGCTGGCGCAGTGCGATCCAGCGTGTTACGCTGGATAAGGTGTCCGCGATGGTGTCGAGATCCTCGCTGGATCGATCGCTGACACGCCGGAGCAGGGCGTAGGCGTCTTGAACGTCGACGAAGTGGGCGTCCTGTGCACGGATCACTTGCTGCGCACTTTCGACGCATGCACCTGCAGCACGACGATCGCGTTAGAGATGATCAACAATAGAACGAAGGCTACGGAGTCTACGTACGGAGATCGGCGTTTTCCCGAAGCGCGACGTCGCGATCTTGATTGGCCTGATCGAGGGCGGCACGGGCCGTACGTAGCTCCCCTCCGTCCGGTTGAGGTCGGCTTGCAGCCGATCGACATCAGGGTGGGGGCAGGCCGGGGGCGGAGAGGCCGATCTGGCCCGAGCTGGCTGTCGAGGGCGGGCTTCGTTCGGCCAGGGCCGCCTCGGCCGTCTGAAGCGCCGCCTGGACGCGATCGAGGCTGCCTCACGTCGTGTCTAACTCCCACTGCAACATGTCCAGATCATGTGCCTGACGTGTGATCTGCGACCGGAGATCGGAGATGTCCGTGGCGGCGAGGTCTAGCTGGTGGTCGAAACGGTCCCGAGCGGCGATGGCATCTGCGAGTTCGTCTTGGGTGCGTGTCAACCGACGATCCATGTCCTGAATCTCGGCGGTTTGTTGGGCGATCTGGCCTCGGAGATCCTGGATCAGCTGGGTCCTTGGCCTTGGGCGCTCTGCTGGAGGTCACTCACTTCGGTCTGAGACGGCGGATCTCGTGCTCCTGGGACCCGCGGTAGCGCTCGATGTCCTGCAGGTTTGCCGTCAGCTGTCGTCCAGGCGTGCCCGATCGCGGATCATGGTGGACCGAGAAGCGTAGACAAGCGTCAGCTCCTCCTCCAGCCGGGCGACCCAGCGGGCAGTGTCCGGAGAAGCTGCAGCGCGTCGAGAAGCTGTCGAACGGGTCGATCGGGCTGATCGAGGCGAGCCGGGCGGAGACTCACCACCCTCCGACGGTGGGGGTAGCGGTGCGGGAGGACCAGACGGTGGTGTGCTCATCGTGTGTGATCTGCGCAGGAGCCGGCGGATTGAGGAGTGAACGGGGCACGCTGTCCGAAGTGAGCCGCCGTGCGACACAACTTTCGGACAGGGGGCGGATGTGGAGAAGCACCGAATAAGAAATCCTTCTCGAACGGAAAGTGCTCTCCGAGAAAGGCGGCAGGGCCGGTCGACAGAGGTCCCGAATGGAAGATCGACAATCGATCAACGATCGAGAGACAGGCTGCGTGGGTCAGACCGGGACTGAAGATCAGCGAGAGATCCTGAACGATCAAGTGACGCCGGCGCATCGGGTACGACATATGCAGAGGCGGATCGTGTAGAGGCGGATTGTGCAGAGGCGGATTACGCCCTATCGATCCCTGATGGATGGCCAAGATCGGCATAGGCGCAAGCCCCTACTGGAAGTAAACACCGGCGATCCGGAACGACCAAGGATGGAAGTAGGCAGATCGACGGCGAACGACGATGCGCTCAAGTCCTCGATCGAGAGTCGATCGAGATCGCCGATCGGGATTGTTGATCAGGATCGCCGAACGGGATCGCAAATCTGGATCGCCGATCAGTCAAGATGGGAAGCACAAGAGAGGGCGAAGATAGGACAGGAATCCAGTTGTTGTTTAGTTGTAGGATGGTAGACAAGATGGTAGCAGTAGAGAGAAGCCAACTAAACAAAAATCAGAACGCAATTTGCACAGAAGACCACAAGTGACCTCACGTCACCAAGCCCCAGGAACTACATTGGCCTCGGCGAGCGTCGACACTTCGGGTAGTGAACTAGCGGTACGGTTAAGACTGGATTAATACATTGGCCAGCTTGACCTGCTCTAGTGATCTATTTCTTGTGTGCGAACACTCGATCGACCGGATCAGTGCTTGGCCGGCTTTCGCTGCGTCTCTTAATCGACCTCGATCCCGCTATAGGAAGCGGCAAGCAACTCAAGGAAGGAAGGAAGGAACACACCCGAAAGGGCAACTACAGGCCTTGGATCGACTCCAGGCCGACCGATCGCAGCGAACAACCCTCGATCCGGACGAATACCGGGACGCAGAGCGAAGATTCCCGCGCTGCTCCACAACTTATCCCCGCGTCACGCCAAGACATTCGATCTTCACCAAGTGCTGCACCCTCGGAGCCCCGAGAGAGCAGATCCAGCCCGCCGACGGGTACACAAGGTGAGAACAAGTTCAGCCGAGCACGGATCGTTGGGGACCCCTCCGTTAGTCGGTGGCTGGGCGCTGGTGGGAAGCTCGATCACGCCTTAACCAGATTTTGGCTGATCCCGCTACACCACACGCGGAATGACCCGTGCCACATGTGGACCAGTTTACGGGCGTACCCTTCCTTGACGCGATCCAAGTATAGCCAGACTCTAGATCCAACCTCGATCTGGTGTGGATGGACCTCCTCGTTGTGTCGATCCGCCCGGTCTAAGATCGCCTCCTGTAATCGAGCGTCCACCTCTGCTCGTGCTTGCTAATAGTAGCGCTGGATCGGGTATCTCCATCGTCTTGGATCCCGATCCTGACGGCGGGTACTGCCCACAGGGATCGTGGCTTCAAGGGTGGATCTTGGATCCCAGCCGTGCACCAAGTAGAAAGGCGTCTCTCCACGGATCCGATCCTGGGCGGTATTGAGCGCGAAGGTGAGACGCTCGGCGTAGTCATCCCAGTCACGTTGATCCAGATCCTGAACATACATCTTTAACGCGCGAGTAGCTGTCTGCACGATGCGTTCCGCAGTCCCGTTCGCTTGCGGCCTGTACGCCATCGTCGCGCGCTGCCGCTGACCAAGGATCCGGTTGAAGGACCTGAAGAAATCGGCCATGAATCCCGGCTCACGATCGTGTCTTATCACTTCGCTTGCACCGAAACGTCTAAACACACACTCTTCGTAGGATTCCGCGATCGTCTGTGCAGTCCGGGAGTTGTTGGCTTTTGCAATCACGTATCCTGTAAACAGATCCACCCAGATCAACAACTCGGTATTACCCTTGTTGGATCTGGGCAGCGACGGGATGTGATCCATCGCTATAATCTGGAACGGGTACGTAGCTTGGATGTTGCCGGACGACTCGCGTTGGATCGTGGGTCGTCCTTTGCCGGTTTCGCAATCCACACACTTTCTGACATATCGTTGGACACTCCGATACAGACCCTTCCAATGAAAGTAATCACGGATCCGCTCGTAAGTACGGCCGATCCCTTGGTGGCCCCCTTCCAGGCTGACATGGTTGTGGTGAAGAACATCCTTCTGTAGCGTTTCCGGCAGTACCAGCCTCATCAATCCGTCGCGATCCGCCTCCACCTTCTTCGTCGGGGGGCAGTAGAACAACAGACCATTAAGATCCACTTCGTAACCCATCGCCATAGTACCGTAAGGTCTGGCTTCATCTTGGCTGAGACCTTGGATCTCGCCTGCCAAATACCTCTTCAGACCGGAGATCCATGCCTCCTCGTCCTGCGCTTGGCGGATCCTGGCGACCCTGAGATCCCGCACCACTTCCTCTCGCAATACACTCCGGGTTGGATCTGGATCTGGCTCGTGCCCTGGTTGTCACGGGTGAGACACGAGCGACGGGGGCTTCTTCTTCACGCTTTACAACCAGGATCTCGTCTAGGCGGTTCAACGTAACTAGATCCCCTACTGGAAGTAAACACCGGCGATCCGGAACGACCAAGGATGGAAGTAGGCAGATCGACGGCGAACGACGATGCGCTCAAGTCCTCGATCGAGAGTCGATCGAGATCGCCGATCGGGATTGTTGATCAGGATCGCCGAACGGGATCGCAAATCTGGATCGCCGATCAGTCAAGATGGGAAGCACAAGAGGAGCGAAGATAGGACAGGAATCCAGTTGTTGTTTAGTTGTCGATCAACGATCGAGAGACAGGCTGCGTGGGTCAGACCGGGACTGAAGATCAGCGAGAGATCCTGAACGATCAAGTGACGCCGGCGCATCGGGTACGACATATGCAGAGGCGGATCGTGTAGAGGCGGATTGTGCAGAGGCGGATTACGCCCTATCGATCCCTGATGGATGGCCAAGATCGGCATAGGCGCAAGCCCCTACTGGAAGTAAACACCGGCGATCCGGAACGACCAAGGATGGAAGTAGGCAGATCGACGGCGAACGACGATGCGCTCAAGTCCTCGATCGAGAGTCGATCGAGATCGCCGATCGGGATTGTTGATCAGGATCGCCGAACGGGATCGCAAATCTGGATCGCCGATCAGTCAAGATGGGAAGCACAAGAGGAGCGAAGATAGGACAGGAATCCAGTTGTTGTTTAGTTGTAGGATGGTAGACAAGATGGTAGCAGTAGAGAGAGAAGCCAACTAAACAAAAATCAGAACGCAATTTGCACAGAAGACCACAAGTGACCTCACGTCACCAAGCCCCAGGAACTACATTGGCCTCGGCGAGCGTCGACACTTCGGGTAGTGAACTAGCGGTACGGTTAAGACTGGATTAATACATTGGCCAGCTTGACCTGCTCTAGTGATCTATTTCTTGTGTGCGAACACTCGATCGACCGGATCAGTGCTTGGCCGGCTTTCGCTGCGTCTCTTAATCGACCTCGATCCCGCTATAGGAAGCGGCAAGCAACTCAAGGAAGGAAGGAAGGAACACACCCGAAAGGGCAACTACAGGCCTTGGATCGACTCCAGGCCGACCGATCGCAGCGAACAACCCTCGATCCGGGACGAATACCGGGACGCAGAGCGAAGATTCCCGCGCTGCTCCACAACTTATCCCCGCGTCACGCCAAGACATTCGATCTTCACCAAGTGCTGCACCCTCGGAGCCCCGAGAGAGCAGATCCAGCCCGCCGACGGGTACACAAGGTGAGAACAAGTTCAGCCGAGCACGGATCGTTGGGGACCCCTCCGTTAGTCGGTGGCTGGGCGCTGGTGGGAAGCTCGATCACGCCTTAACCAGATTTTTGGCTGATCCCGCTACACCACACGCGGAATGACCGTGCCACATGTGGACCAGTTTACGGGCGTACCCTTCCTTGACGCGATCCAAGTATAGCCAGACTCTAGATCCAACCTCGATCTGGTGTGGATGGACCTCCTCGTTGTGTCGATCCGCCCGGTCTAAGATCGCCTCCTGTAATCGAGCGTCCACCTCTGCTCGTGCTTGCTAATAGTAGCGCTGGATCGGGTATCTCCATCGTCTTGGATCCCGATCCTGACGGCGGGTACTGCCCACAGGGATCGTGGCTTCAAGGGTGGATCTTGGATCCCAGCCGTGCACCAAGTAGAAAGGCGTCTCTCCACGGATCCGATCCTGGGCGGTATTGAGCGCGAAGGTGAGACGCTCGGCGTAGTCATCCCAGTCACGTTGATCCAGATCCTGAACATACATCTTTAACGCGCGAGTAGCTGTCTGCACGATGCGTTCCGCAGTCCCGTTCGCTTGCGGCCTGTACGCCATCGTCGCGCGCTGCCGCTGACCAAGGATCCGGTTGAAGGACCTGGAAGAAATCGGCCATGAATCCCGGCTCACGATCGTGTCTTATCACTTCGCTTGCACCGAAACGTCTAAACACACACTCTTCGTAGGATTCCGCGATCGTCTGTGCAGTCCGGGAGTTGTTGGCTTTTGCAATCACGTATCCTGTAAACAGATCCACCCAGATCAACAACTCGGTATTACCCTTGTTGGATCTGGGCAGCGACGGGATGTGATCCATCGCTATAATCTGGAACGGGTACGTAGCTTGGATGTTGCCGGACGACTCGCGTTGGATCGTGGGTCGTCCTTTGCCGGTTTCGCAATCCACACACTTTCTGACATATCGTTGGACACTCCGATACAGACCCTTCCAATGAAAGTAATCACGGATCCGCTCGTAAGTACGGCCGATCCCTTGGTGGCCCCCTTCCAGGCTGACATGGTTGTGGTGAAGAACATCCTTCTGTAGCGTTTCCGGCAGTACCAGCCTCATCAATCCGTCGCGATCCGCCTCCACCTTCTTCGTCGGGGCAGTAGAACAACAGACCATTAAGATCCACTTCGTAACCCATCGCCATAGTACCGTAAGGTCTGGCTTCATCTTGGCTGAGACCTTGGATCTCGCCTGCCAAATACCTCTTCAGACCGGAGATCCATGCCTCCTCGTCCTGCGCTTGGCGGATCCTGGCGACCCTGAGATCCCGCACCACTTCCTCTCGCAATACACTCGGGTTGGATCTGGATCTGGCTCGTGCCCTGGTTGTCACGGGTGAGACACGAGCGACGGGGGCTTCTTCTTCACGCTTTACAACCAGGATCTCGTCTAGGCGGTTCAACGTAACTAGATCCCCTACTGGAAGTAAACACCGGCGATCCGGAACGACCAAGGATGGAAGTAGGCAGATCGACGGCGAACGACGATGCGCTCAAGTCCTCGATCGAGAGTCGATCGAGATCGCCGATCGGGATTGTTGATCAGGATCGCCGAACGGGATCGCAAATCTGGATCGCCGATCAGTCAAGATGGGAAGCACAAGAGGAGCGAAGATAGGACAGGAATCCAGTTGTTGTTTAGTTGTAGGATGGTAGACAAGATGGTAGCAGTAGAGAGAGAAGCCAACTAAACAAAAATCAGAACGCAATTTGCACAGAAGACCACAAGTGACCTCACGTCACCAAGCCCCAGGAACTACATTGGCCTCGGCGAGCGTCGACACTTCGGGTAGTGAACTAGCGGTACGGTTAAGACTGGATTAATACATTGGCCAGCTTGACCTGCTCTAGTGATCTATTTCTTGTGTGCGAACACTCGATCGACCGGATCAGTGCTTGGCCGGCTTTCGCTGCGTCTCTTAATCGACCTCGATCCCGCTATAGGAAGCGGCAAGCAACTCAAGGAAGGAAGGAAGGAAGGAACACACCCGAAAGGGCAACTACAGGCCTTGGATCGACTCCAGGCCGACCGATCGCAGCGAACAACCCTCGATCGGGACGAATACCGGGACGCAGAGCGAAGATTCCCGCGCTGCTCCACAACTTATCCCCGCGTCACGCCAAGACATTCGATCTTCACCAAGTGCTGCACCCTCGGAGCCCCGAGAGAGCAGATCCAGCCCGCCGACGGGTACACAAGGTGAGAACAAGTTCAGCCGAGCACGGATCGTTGGGGGACCCCCTCCGTTAGTCGGTGGCTGGGCGCTGGTGGGAAGCTCGATCACGCCTTAACCAGATTTTGGCTGATCCCGCTACACCACACGCGGAATGACCCGTGCCACATGTGGACCAGTTTACGGGCGTACCCTTCCTTGACGCGATCCAAGTATAGCCAGACTCTAGATCCAACCTCGATCTGGTGTGGATGGACCTCCTCGTTGTGTCGATCCGCCCGGTCTAAGATCGCCTCCTGTAATCGAGCGTCCACCTCTGCTCGTGCTTGCTAATAGTAGCGCTGGATCGGGTATCTCCATCGTCTTGGATCCCGATCCTGACGGCGGGTACTGCCCACAGGGATCGTGGCTTCAAGGGTGGATCTTGGATCCCAGCCGTGCACCAAGTAGAAAGGCGTCTCTCCACGGATCCGATCCTGGGCGGTATTGAGCGCGAAGGTGAGACGCTCGGCGTAGTCATCCCAGTCACGTTGATCCAGATCCTGAACATACATCTTTAACGCGCGAGTAGCTGTCTGCACGATGCGTTCCGCAGTCCCGTTCGCTTGCGGCCTGTACGCCATCGTCGCGCGCTGCCGCTGACCAAGGATCCGGTTGAAGGACCTGAAGAAATCGGCCATGAATCCCGGCTCACGATCGTGTCTTATCACTTCGCTTGCACCGAAACGTCTAAACACACACTCTTCGTAGGATTCCGCGATCGTCTGTGCAGTCCGGGAGTTGTTGGCTTTTGCAATCACGTATCCTGTAAACAGATCCACCCAGATCAACAACTCGGTATTACCCTTGTTGGATCTGGGCAGCGACGGATGTGATCCATCGCTATAATCTGGAACGGGTACGTAGCTTGGATGTTGCCGGACGACTCGCGTTGGATCGTGGGTCGTCCTTTGCCGGTTTCGCAATCCACACACTTTCTGACATATCGTTGGACACTCCGATACAGACCCTTCCAATGAAAGTAATCACGGATCCGCTCGTAAGTACGGCCGATCCCTTGGTGGCCCCCTTCCAGGCTGACATGGTTGTGGTGAAGAACATCCTTCTGTAGCGTTTCCGGCAGTACCAGCCTCATCAATCCGTCGCGATCCGCCTCCACCTTCTTCGTCGGGGGGCAGTAGAACAACAGACCATTAAGATCCACTTCGTAACCCATCGCCATAGTACCGTAAGGTCTGGCTTCATCTTGGCTGAGACCTTGGATCTCGCCTGCCAAATACCTCTTCAGACCGGAGATCCATGCCTCCTCGTCCTGCGCTTGGCGGATCCTGGCGACCCTGAGATCCCGCACCACTTCCTCTCGCAATACACTCGGGTTGGATCTGGATCTGGCTCGTGCCCTGGTTGTCACGGGTGAGACACGAGCGACGGGGGCTTCTTCTTCACGCTTTACAACCAGGATCTCGTCTAGGCGGTTCAACGTAACTAGATCCTGCGAATCCACTTCGCCCTCCACCCAGATCCCAGCTTGGCGCTGAAGCGCTGCGCTGGCTAAGCTGTCAGCGCTGCCGTTCCAGTCGCGCTTTACGTGTACCAGCTCATGGTCAGGCCAGATCCGCAGCCGATCCAGGGCCTTCTGTCTCAGAAGCGTCAACCCCGGTGCCTTGCAGTCGATCCCCGGACTTGACGGACCACCAGGTTAGAGTCCCCGCAGATCACCAATCGTCGTTGTGCCTCGCCTTCGAGCAGATCCGAACATAGAAGAAGTCCGTGATACTCGGCTTCGTTAACCGTCAGCCCTTCACCATAGCCGGATCTAGCCTTCACGACGATCCACTCGGGTAACTTCCACAGGATCGCGCTGTAGGCGCCCCCACCGCGCTTGACACGGGCAGATTCATCAAAGCTGACCACGTGCAGTTCTTCCCAGGTCGGACCGTCGGGATCGGGGCTTGGATCTTGCGTCGCGGCTCATTCTTGGGTGCGATCCCGATCAACGCCTCATCCACCTTGGACCTAGCTTTGATACTGGCTGCCAGAGTTCCCAGGATCTCATCTTCACCCTTTGTGCATTTCATAATTTCGAGCGTCCACGGCGAGAGCAGGGCAGCCCACTGTCCCAGCCGACCTTGCAACCCCGTGGATCTGAATAACCAGGCCAGGGTCGAGTGCCTCGTCAAGACTCGGATCTGGCGTCCGACTAGCATATTGTAACCCAGATCCAGGATCCACAACAACGCTAACACCTCCTTCTCGACCACACCGTAGTTGAGCTCGTTCGACTTCAGCGTGCGGCTAGTGAAGGTAATCGGATGATAAGTGCCTTCGTACTCCTGCACCAGAGCAGCCGAAATGGCCCACTCACTAGCATACTCCACCACTACCGGTAATAGATCTGCGTTGAAATGTCGGAGGATCGGAGTCGTCGCCATTTTCTCCTTTAGCTTGGCGAAGGCCCGATGAGCACGGATCCAACGTGGATCTACACTGTCTGGATGGCTCGCCTCCAGATCCGAAGTCTCTCGCTCCACAACGTTACCGGATCCAGAGTCTGGATCTGGTACGTCTAGATCCAGCAGGCCGGGCGAGATCCACTCGGTTGGATCTGGGGCGGTTGAAGTCATCACTGCTTGGATCCGTCCTTGCTTTTCCGGCTTACCCAAAGTCCACTTCACGTAACTCGTACAGAACTGCAGCGTAGATCGCATAGTCTTCTAGAAACCGGCTGTAATAGTTCAGGCTACCCAGGAACGACTGCAAGTGTCCACGGGAAGGGTAGATCCGTCAATGCTGCCAGATCCTTAGGATTCGCCTCCAGTCCAGCGTTTGACACCCGATGACCGAGGTACTCCACCTTACTCTTGCCCCCAAAGCTCTTTACCATACTGATAGAGAGATTCCACTTGTCACATGCGTCGAGTAATGCGTCCACACGATCACACAGATGTTCCCAAGATCGTCCAGTCACCAGTATGTCGTCGATGTAGGACCGACGTCCAAGCACGGATGGGTTGCCAGGACCCTCCGGTTCTCCAGACTTCAGATCCAGATCCAAAGCAATGGATCCAGATCCATCCTCCAGATATGGGATCCGAGTGAAGCCGTACAGCGCATTGTCCAACATTCTTTGGTAAATCTGGGGCGCCGTTTTTCAATACAAAAGGCATTCGGTTACACCCGAACAATCCAAAGGGGGTGATGAAGGCGGAGATCGCACGAGCCCGATCCGTCACCGTCATCACCCAGAATCCACTGGCCATATCCAAAGAGCAGTACCAAAGCCCCTTGTCCAGATCCTCAAGAAGATCGTTGATCAGGGGCATTGGGTAGACCATCAGCCGGGTCAAACTGTTAACCAGCCGGTAGTCAATACACAAACGTATGTCCACGCCATTCTTCTTGATGATCACCACAATTGGAGATGCCATGGTGAAGTCGTAATCTGGATGATCTTGGCTCCGAGCAGCCCCTTGATTAGATCCGACAGTTTCTCTTGGTACTCTGGGGCTACCTTGCGCACTCGTTGGGCAATAGGCTTCGCATCACCCACATCGATGTCACACACAACTCATCGTGCCGCGGGCGGCAGCGCGTTGCCCTTGCCAATCAGCACATGTCGGCGCCTCCAGATCCGTCGTCGAAGTCGGTCAATTTCTTCCGCTGTGTTAACGTCACCTGGATGTCTTCAATAGTCACCTCTTCTGTCGTCGAGGTGACTTCAGGTAGGACCGCCATCTCTGCTTCAACATCTTCGGCATGTAGATCCCCACTCACGTGGTAGCAGACTTGATCGTCCGCCTCCAAGTCATTGCGCCTTGGATCTTCGGAGCTGTTGCATCTACATCGACAGTTGGATCTGGTGTCGGACCTGATTTCTGCACCGTCTCTCCATCTGGATCTGCACACTGGCCCATCTCACCATCCGGAACTGGGAGCACCGCTGGAGCCATGGCCTGTCCCGTAGCGCCATATGTCGAATCTGCAGATCCCCTTGTCTCTTCGTGATTATCACCCGACGTGACAACGGGATGGACCGCCTGTCCCCCATCATCTGAATCCAGCGCCCCTTCGCATCTCTGCGTGTCACCAGTTGGATCTCGATTCGTCGATCCATCGTCTGGTCCCACCGCGTCGTCGACTCTCCGATCGCCACGTGGATCTGGATCCGGTTGGCGCTCAGCAGGAACTTCGTCTGGATCCGTCGGGTCTGCGGTCGGCCTGAGTACTTGATCTTCTGTCGGCACCTTGATTGAAACCTGCACCTGGGCGACACCCCGTGTCCCGGCTATGGATCTGGCGGTCGACTGATCAGATGGATCCGGCGGCGACTTGTCCCGTTCATTCTCGGCACCTTCGGACCTTGTCTCCGCATGTCGGACTTGGCTTGGATCCGGCCTCCGCAATATTCCGCGCGGCGTCGGGTACTCAGGGCGCTCCACCATCGACCCGGTCGGGGTCTCTGGAGATGCCTCCTCCGCAGATCCAGCATCCGTCGTGGCTTGCAGCGCGAGATTCTGCCATTCCAGATAGCGTCGGGATCCAACGGTCACATAGCCTTGGATCCGCGGCACCAGATCGCCGGCCAGCCACATTCCGACTTGATGATTCAGGTGCAGCACCAGCTCCTTCTCGCCGATGTTCGTGATCCGAAGGTACAGACACCACTCCAACGTTTTCCCCCCATACAGCCATATATCCTGTCAAATCAATTTGGATACAATAAGCATTATAGACAGGTTTAGGAGCGACAGGACGCACGCCGATCCCTCGCCCGCTGGATTGTCAACTACGCAAACAATAAGAAAGCGTGGATGAACCAGCACGTGTACACCGACTGGGTTAGGCAGCTGGACGCCGACATGAAGAGCGAAGGCCGCCACATCTTGCTTCTGCTGGACAACGCCACTGCTCACGAACTCAACGACGTTGTCGAGAGCGGGGAGCTGACCAACGTCAGAGTGGAAAAGCTACCTGCCAACACCACTGCACACTTGCAGCCGATGGATGCTGGTATTATTGCAGCACTGAAGAGCAACTGACACGAGGTGGTTTTCAGAAATTCGCCGACGACGTGCCGTCACGCTTGTGACCTGGAGTTTGTATCGGAGTATGATTGGTGGATAACTGGGATGAGTACGGCTGTACCCGTGTGACACGAGTGACGATGGTGGGAGAGAAGTGATTCAGTGGGATGAATCTAGTGCCTGACCGCAGATGGGCCCAACTGACTGGAAGTGTGAATCCTGGGAGTGCACACCCAGGAATTCAGAGGAACACTCAGTCCAGTCCCGGACTTTCCCTTACGATGAGTGCCTAAAGTCTGGCGGAAAGTGTCTCTGGAGAACGTATCCCAGAGTACACCTCATCTTGCTGTGGGTCCGATCACTACTATGGATCAGATCCCCTGAAAACCAACCCCACTACCACGTGGACATGCGCCGGAAGCCGTACAACTCGTTAAGTGTTCGTATTTGTGGAGATACACGCGAGTCTGTGATGTACACAACCTATGATCCAGAGTATCACACAAGAAATCCAGAGTACCGGATGATGATCCAGAGTTCACCTCCTTAAGAACAGGTGACCCAGAGTTTCAAGTGATCCTCTGGATTTGGACTGTGAACCCATACTCCCTATACTCAGAACAAGTGTTTCCCAAGTCAACACCCAAGAATCCCCAAGAACCCTCAAGAGCTCCCCTGAATCCCATTGATTCTCAGAAGCAATCCAGAGTATCACATTAAATCTCTGAATATCGAGCCAGCTGGGAGTCAGTCTGCAATCAAAGTGATGCGTGACCTTGAAGATCCAAGTGCAGACCTGCTGACTGGATACTTTCGAGGAGTCGAGAGGGAGTCCTGCACCATACAAACCCAAGTCCAAGGACCCACATTTGGCACTTTGGACGCTTTGCGATGATGGAGTCGCAAGCCGATCGCGAGTCTGGACCGCTGAACCCAAGGTATACTGAAGACAAGACATTTGACCCCAAGCATAGTGAAATGAAGACATTTGCCCGTAGAAGAATGCAGAAGAGAGAAAGAAGTAAGAGAGAGAAGTAGCTGATAAAAGACAAACAGAGTTCCTTTTACCCTGTACTGCGCAAGTGACTTCGGCCAAGCCTGCCGACGGAAATCCGGAGGACCCGAGACTACGACCGCGGGACGCTAAGTGCACATCAACGGCGAAGGACAGCCGTCTGTGTGGACTCCATCAAACTCAAGTCCAGTTAGGTGGGGACCAGCGACAGCCTCGTGCTTCCTGGAGTGATCCACCTATTTCATATCCTAGTTGGGTCACTTGCTGTGCTCGTGGTAGCCCATTTCATATTATTCCAGAGGGTATTCTGGGGTGCTAAGTAGTCGCCTCCAGGATTGTGTATTGACTGCTTGTGTGAAGGGAAAGGTAACTGATAGTGATTGTATTTTCCTCCTGTACGGGAGGTGGTGCGCGTTTGTGTGAGTCTCAGGGGAGCTAGGCCCCTGAATTTCAGACTCGAGTGAGCCTAGTGTGTGAGTGACCCACTGTCCAAGGGTCCAAAACAATAAGTGACGGCTAGTTGTACTGTTTGTATACTCTGTATTTGTTGGTTTTATCGAGCTACGAAGGCATTTGGGTAAGGTGTCTTCTGAGTTCCTCACCCCAGAGTTGACTGAAATCCTGAATCCTGAATTCGTGATATTCTGGATTTCGGGTGATCTGATTCTCTGGGTTTTGCCTCTAGTGTCGAGGTGCGTTCTGGATTAGACGTGCGCCTCAGCGCTTCTTCGAGGCTACATTCGAGTTTGGTGAAGTGCCGTTCCGTCAAAGACAAACGAGCCGACAGGGATTACACAAGGTACCCACGCCAACCAAGGAGAGTGATCCTCAGGGTTTAAAGCTTTGCGGCTGCGAACCTCTGGATTTACCTTCTTGCTGTTGACTCTCAAGTCGGTTCTCTGGGTCTACACCCTGAGGACCTTCTTGGGCTGCGCTATACGAACCCCCCTGGGCGATAAAGGTTTCATCGGCCTCGCCTCACAACTATCGTTCCAAGCACATGCCTTTGGCTGCGAACCGCGCCGACAGGACGATGCCAGACACAGCACCTGAAGGTAAGAACATATTCTATATCGATCAGCTGCAGGGAATGCGCTGGAGCAAGGAGGTTTGGTCTGCGATGGATCCAGAGATTATTTCAAACTGCTTCAGAAAGACTGGGATTATCTTTGTGGACGTCAAGGACCTTAATCCTCCAGAGCGGCGCCAGCATCTTTCGCTTAAAGCCATTTTAATATAGATGTCTGTGTTGCGCTGTTCTTGTTTTAATGAGCATTAATCACGTTGTCCCGTCGTCAAAGTTGGTATCTGAGCACTCTCGATTTTAATAATATCGGCTTCGTATAGCCTCTATAACTTAAAAACTTGAAGAGGGGTTGGAGTGGTGTCTGTACCGTGTCTTTCCTGGACCCTTGATCACCGTTGGCACCCATCGATCTCCTCGTGTAACCCAAAGCTTGTCATGTTCCGAACCAGATCCTCAGGCAGGCAGGTATCTCTGTGGATTCTCCGATCCCAACTGCAGGTGTCGGTCCAGCTTCACTGACTGTGCCTTGTCACTGTAAAGTGGGCGGCGTCCGCTGAGCTGGATCCGGACTTCGTCAGGCAGGCAGAGGGTCCCGTCAGCTAGATCCAGCCGGATCCCGGCCGGGACCATGTAGTCCATACCAAGGATCGCTTCTTGGCCAGACAGATCTCCCACCCAAATGTCGAAGACATACACCAGGTATCCTCCCAAAGTGATCTTGATCCGCGTTCTCCCTTCCGTCGTGTACACATTGTCTCCGATCCCAACACATTCTTGGCTCTGACTCCTGTCGATGTAGCATCCAACCTTACGAGCAAAGGCGGTGTCCACGATGGACACCTCGGCCCCGGTATCTAGAAGTAAGATCGCCTTCTCATTGTTGATCTTGCCGTGGATCTTGGCTTGACGGAACCACTTGCCTGGCGAATGGTGCTTCCAGTACCCTCGCGACTCTCCAGGTAGGAGATATGAGGATTCTGGATCTACGATCCGCCAGCCGGCAGCGACACGTCTGGATCTGGATCCCGAGGTGTCTTCGCCTTCCACGGGTTTGAACTACTGCTCTGGATCCTGTTGTTTCCAGTATCCTTGGCGAACTTCTGGATCCAGATCCATCTCCACTGTCGCGTCGGATCTGGTGTAGTTATCAGCTTGCCGGAAACTTGAGATCATGGCAGCACGTTTCCCATGAAGATCACATGTATTACCGCGTAGATTCTGTCGATTGCTAACTGGATCTGTCGATGTCTTGTTCACATATGCATAGATGCAATACCTAGAACGCTCGGCTCGTACCGGATTCCAACCCGGCGAGCGTCCTAGTTTAACATCTTCTCCGCCATTTCTGGCAGCATCCCCGCATGCTTGGCTGAATTGAACCACTGACGGATCTCGTTAACCAGATCTGGTTGTAGAACTCTTCCATCGGGCATCGGCCCACGTCATGAAGCTCACCACATCCGCGACACACGAAGAGGCAGTGATCACCTGGATGACCCTTCTTGCCGCACTTCTCACACGTCAAGCGCTTCCAGCAGCCAAGGTGCGAGTGTCTCTTGGATCCACAGTGCGTACAGCGGTTGCGCTCGGATCCTTCAGTGTGGATCCTGGATCTTGAGTCGCGCGCTGTTGGATCTTGTTGTAGGCGTTCTGGCGGGTTCCGATCCGGGGCCTTCTGCTCCTCCTCCACGGGCTTCGCGTGATCTTGGGCAGTGGACTGGTAGATCCTGCGGTACTCCTCGCACTCGCTGTCAGATCCATCGCTGGATCCAGACTCGGATCCTGAGTCAGGTTGGATCTGGATCGCACGCACATCTTTGGCCGGAGCGGCCGGTGCGGGCGTCGCGGGGGCCTTCTGCCGGTACTTGCTGGATCCATACGCAGACTTCTTCTGTCGATTCTTGTTCCAGCTCGTCAACATCCGGTAGTCGGAGTAAGGTCAGCCGATCCGCTAGATCCTGGTCACCCACAGTCTCAATAAAATGATCCACATGTTCGCGTTTCTCCTTGGATCCACCATCCTTGATCTTGAGTCGAGCGCGGAGTCCGGCGACGTTGAGCCGGTAGATAATCCAACGGAGACTCGTCAGAGCGCTTGCGGGCATGGTAATACTGGCGAGCAACGGAGATCCCCAATCCGCTGTATTGGGTCTGGAAGCTGCGAAGCAGATCCGGCCACTTGTTGCGTGTGGATCGGGGCAGTTGGCGATACCAGTTTCTTGCCGATCCAGACAGAAGATCCGCGAAGGTCAGACACTTTTCCTCGTCAGGGTAAGTGGTCCCTGCAGGTCTCCGATCTGCTTCACGCCGAACTGTTGCATGATTGGATCCAGAGTCAGGAAGCCACGTAGCTGCCGCTCGTGGTACATCCCGCCTCGGATTCATCCTGAGCAGGTGTCTTAGTATCTTCGTCTTCTGGATCCGGGGCCTTCATCTTCGTGCGCACCTTCGGCTTGGTTTTGTCGTCTGTACCTACCGACTCTACGGGCCCTCTTTACCTTCATTGCGTGTCCGCTGCTTGCTCGTCGAGTCGTACCCCCAATCTCTTAATTACTCCAGAGTGTAGATCCACCCCGAATCTTGGATCTTGGGTCGCTGTCGGCGTAGATCCAGATCCATGTGTATCCATCTGGGTCGGTCACTCTTCCGCATTGATGTCGAGGTCCCGATCCTTCTATCGTCCAATCACTTGCCATCGCTCATTTCTACGACTTGCACTTCTCCACATTTGCGTCCCACTGCGGCTACCGCCCGAGTGCTGAATGCTCATTGCTTGGACCTGTTGGAGACTCCCGACTATCTCGTTCTCCGGACAGCTCGGCGAAGTCCTTCTTCTGGTTCCTCGAGTTCAGCTCTTAGCTTGGACGTTCCTGGGAGCTCGCCCTATCCGCTGTCTCTGTCTGAGAGCCCTGAATCCGAAGCGAACGATCTGGATCTGCCGATGAACTCGATTCGGATGCTTCTGACTCGCCTCCTCGGCCTCCGTCTGCCACGTCTCTTCCGCCTCCGCGTGGGAAGGTCAAAAGTTACATGGCGGCTCGTCGATCTCATCTAGTGGGTCTGGTGAGTCTGACTCACCGCCGAGTTCCGTGCAGCAGACCGGCAAGGGCGGCAAGGGTAAGCGCAAGCGGTCGCGTAAGCATAAACACAAGCACGAGCACCGGCGCAAGCACAAACTGGAGTCGAACTCGAAGTCGAAGTCGAAGTCGAAGTCGAAGTCGAAGGCCAAGGCCAAGGCCAAGGCCAAGGCCAAGGCCAAGGCCAAGGCCAAGGCCAAGGCCAAGGCCAAGGCCAAGGCCAAGGCCAAGGCCAAGGCCAAGGCCAAGTCTGCTGGGTCGCATAAGTCAAAGAGGTCTGCCTCCCCGGACTCGGCTGAGGACTCCCGCCCGTCCAAGCGTCAGCGAGGTCCGGCTGGAGGCTCGGCTAGCAACTCGGTTCGGGTTTCTGCTGCCAACTCGCCCAGCAGCTCGGCGGTAAGTTGTGGTGTCACGTCGAGCTCGGCTGCTTCCTCCGATAGCCCGGCCTCAACGCTCTTGGGGCCACTTGTGACGGTTCACGACGTTGGCGCCCACGTTCTTCCTGAGTTGCCTGCAGCCTTACGCTTTTCGCTCGCTCAGCTGCGTACCCGGGCTCGTTAAGCGGTCGGTCGCGACGCTCGGATCACTCCTCAGCTAGCTCGGCTGCGAAACATTCGCTTCGTCCATTATGGGTCCCGGCGGTGTTGGGACGCCATACTCAGTCACCAGAGCGCTAAGATTACTGTGGATGACGCGTCGGGGAAGGGAAGCGTGCCAGTCACGTTGAGTTCTCTCGAAGGAATAAAAGCGTTCGCGGATGTCTACCACCCGAACCACCCGACTCAGCGGCTCCTTCGGTTGCTTCCCAAGCCTCCCATCTTCTTCTCACCCCAGGTTCTCGAGGATGCTAAGCACCGGTTAGAGAACTCGGTGAAGTCGGTGACCTTGATGGAGCGTCTTGCGGAGGTGTTCGTCAAGATTCGTGGTAAAGCTCCAGTCTCGGCGTATGACAAGGAGGGCCCAACCAAGTACTTCGTGGCATTGTTCGAGCGGTGCCACTGGATGGTCGAGTCGAGCGTGCTGATGGGGCTTCATCCTGCCTTTCACGTGGGGCTTCCATACCGCGTGTTAGCCGAGATGTACGATACCTGGGTGTTGTACAAGCTTGCCCGCAAGCGTCGTGGTGATGCCCTTCGGAACCTCATGGCCATTCTGCCGGACGACTTGTTTGCTGCTGTGATGAAGCTTCTCGGCGGGCTCGCTGCCCCAGAAGTCGATGCAGAGGCCTTCTTCGAGCCGTCGGTCCCGTTATACCCGCTGGTAAATCTGGCTTGGATTCCTGCAAGCCCGGACTGGTGTGCTGAAGTCGAGTCCGTCGACGACGCCGAGCCTTGGCGAGCTTGGTGGTGGACTGATCCAGGGGCGCATCCCTATAATACGTGCTTCCGGACTCGTAACTTGGAGTTCATGGTTTTCGCTCCTGCTGGTGTCGACCCGCGCCTGGTCGAGGACGCCATCGAGGACGACGTGGATCTCGACGAACCGGCTCCTCTTCAGATCCCGTCGAGCGCCCCAGTCCCAGCCAACCGAGCTAGAATTCACATTTTCCAAGGTCGTGAGACGGGCGAACTCGGCTGGGCGGCTGGCGATTCGAATCCGTCGTCTCTCTTGATCGGGTCGCCCAACTTATGCGGCCCTTCTCCGACGGCTTCTCTCTTCGGTCCCGCGTCGCCTGGACCTCCAGAGGGGTTAAGTGCAGCGTCGAGTGCGCTTGAGGGTTCTAGCTCGGCTATTCAGACTCAGAGCTCGGCGAATCCGGCTGTGTGGACCGCTGATGCGGGGAAACTCGGCCGAGCCGGCCACGAGCGCCGGAGGCTCGATTGGTCTCCTCGCAGCTGCTGCTGCCACGGTCGTCTTCTCCGCTGCGATTTCCCCAGGTTCTGCGTCTTCGTAGCCTGCAGCTCGGTTGCTGAGCTCTTCTTCCTTTTTATCATTCCTTGGCGTAATTCATGTAATGTATGCAGTTGACGCAGTAGCTTTCTTCGTCTCAACTCAGCCTGCTGTCTTCACTGAGTTGGCGGGTTCATCATCTTGGTGCAATAGCTTTAATCCTCATCTGCAACTTGCACCATTTGCAGACGGTTTTCACGTTTCTTCTGTCATAAGTAGTCGAACAACAGCCCACCGCACGACAAATTCGACAGCGGCTCCCAGGTTGGTTCATCGTAGCCGACCCACGTGACCTTGAGCTTCCGCTGGGTTCTGGCTGTGCTCGTGGACAGCGGTAACTCGTCGTCCAGGATAGCTTTGACTTCGTATTCATTCACTGCTTCGTCAGGCTCCCAACTATCCTCAGGGAGGAGTTTCTCGTCGAAGTCAAGACGATCCGACTCGGTTAAATCGGTTACCAGCCGAGTTGTTGGTCGTTCGCCGAGTCCCGTGACTGCCTTCAGACGCGACACATGCACCACCGGGTAGAAGCGGTAGCCACTCTTGTCAGGGAGTTCCAGTTCATAGGCGAATTCCTCCACTTTCTTCTTCACCCGAAACGGTCCGTGCCATCGGTGTGCCAACTTCTTGGTCAGCCCAGGTTTGACTCGTTCCATGAACAGCCACACTTGGTCGCCTTCCTTGAACAGCGCCTTCCGAGACTCGGATATTTCGTCTTCCTCAATCGACTCGGCTGCTCCTTCTGGTGAGCTTGCCGAGGTGTCCGCCTCTCCTTCTTCGGCCGGGGCGGCTCTCTGTTTGTGTTCCTTAGCCCTCCGTTGCTTTTCGTTCAGCTGGAACTCGGCTGCCAATTTCAAAGCCACCTCTCTCTGCCGGTTTGCTTCTCTGCGCCATTCAGCTGCCCCAGTCGAGTCAGCTGCGTTGCCCCTGCCGAGCCTGACCGACTCGTTCATCGCCTTGACTGTAGATCGAGCGTCCCAGCCGTGTACTAAGTAAAACGGCGTCTCTCGCCGAGTCGAGTCTCTCGAGTTGTTGATGGCATGGATGAGCTTCTCGGCTACATCATCCCAGTCGGCTTGGAGAGGATCTTCCACATACACACGCACGGTTTGGATCATCGTTTTCACCGAGCGTTCTTGTTGACCGTTGGCTTGTGGCCGGTAACTAAGCGTAGCTCTCGACTTGGACTGCATCATCTCTGAGAACTTCTGGAACACTTCACTCACAAACCGCGGATCTCTGTCGTGGCGCACTAGTGACGGGGCTCCGAATCACCGAAAAACATTCTCCTCGAAGGCCTTCGCCACCTCGAGTGCCCCAGTCTCGCTCATCGCCTTAGCAATCACGAACCCGGTGAAGTGGTCTTGGAACAGCAGGAGCGCAGTATTGCCTCGCCGAGTCTTCGGCAGTGGTATGACGAAATCCATCGACACCACGTGGAACGGTCACTCAGAAACCACGTTACCGGGTGAGTAACCCTTCAGGTGCGGGTTGCTCTTGCTGGTGCTGCAGTCTTCGCATGCTTGGACATGTTTGACTACATCCGCATACAATTCAATCCAATAGTAATCAACCCTGATCTTGTGGTAGGTCCGCACGATCCCCTGGTGGCCGCCTTCGATGTCGTTGTGGCAGTTCTGCAGGATCTCGTCTATCATGGTCGTCGGGGCCACCAATCGGAGGGATAAGCTCGGTTCGCCGAGTTCACCAGGTCGTCTGGCCTTGTTGATACAGTAACCCGTCTTCACTGAGCACGAACTCGTCGGCGACCTTCCCAGCGTTGTGAGCTCGGCGGTGTGGGAGCTGCGCATAATCGCCTTTGAGGTAGGTCTTCAAGTCGGCCCACCGTTGTTCTTCATCCTGCGCTTTGGCTATCCGCAGACGTTGCTCAGCCTGGACCACCACTGGGTCGATGTCCATGGCGTTGGGTCGTCGGGCTTCTCCGAGCTCAGCTATCACCTCAGCCGAGTTCACGGGTGGTACTGTGCTACCGAACTCGGCTTCTCCAGTCACCTGCTGTCTAGCGGGTGGAGACCGGCTATCCCGTTCGAAGTCGTCGCGTTCAGCTTCTTCATTCGACGCTGAGTTCGGGGTTGGATGCTCAGTGGCTTCATCTTCAAAACGGACTCGGCGAACTTGGCTCCTTGTCACGCCAGTATTTCCGCGCCTTCGAGTCCTTGCCCACGTACAGGATCTCAGCGATTCTGATCAGGGTCTTCAACTCGGCTTTCCGTCCAGCGTTAAGCACGACTTTCCCTGCGTTGGCCTCCAGCGCCTCGGTCGCGAGGGAGTCTGCTGCCGAGTTGTAGAGACGCACTACATGCAGGTAGCGAACCGAATTCAGCTTGCTGACTAATTTCCTGTGGCGTGCCAACTCGACTTGCAATGCTTCCTTCTTACACGCGATCACCCCCATGAATTACTGGATCGCAAGCCGGGAATCGCCCACGATGATTAAGTCCTTCACCCCACGCTCAATAGCTGAGGTCACCCCGTTATTCATGCCGGTATACTCGGCTGTATTCACCGTGGTCGATGGGAGGTGCGCGCTCGCAGCGATCTCAATGCTCCAGTCCGGTAGACGCCACCGGATCCATGAACAACTCCCAAACCCTCCGTGTTTGGCGGTCTTTGCTGACCCGTCGAACGAAAGTACATGCCCCTTGAAGTCTCGAGGCACGTGCGCATACAGCAATTCTGGGTCCATGCGGACCACAGCCGAGTTCTTGGACGGCGGGGCGACATGCGTTAGTAGCTCGTCCAGTCCCACGGCCGGCGTGATAGACGCCTGGAGCAACTGGGCGAAATCCGTGTCTCGTTCGCGGACCCGTTTGACCTTGAGGTGGAAGGGCGACAGGAGCACCGCAAAACTAACTGCCCTGTCGTAGAGCGACTTCGACTGGAACACTCGAGAGTCGAGTAGCGGGTATAGACGTGGATGGTTTTCCCGGCTAGCAGCGTATGGCATACTTTGATGAGCTGCAGCAAAGCGAGCACTTCCTTCTCGGCGGGGTGGTAGCCGAGTTCATTATCCTTGACAGAACCGCACCGGGTGGAGCTTCCCTTCGTGGAGCTGCATCAGCGTGCTACTCAGCGCCCACTCATTGGCGAATAGCATGACGTGGACGTCGTCAGCCGAGTTGAAATGACGAAGTATGGGCGCGTCGACCACCTTCTGCTTCAACTCGGCGAACGCAGCTTTAGCCGCTGTCAGGTCACCGCCGGGTCCAAAATCTTCATCCTTCAAGTGATAGAGGACTGCCCCGTACACTGCCAGGTTCTGGATGAATTGTCCATAGTAGTTCAGCGCTCCCAAGAATGCCTGCATCCCCTTCTTCGTCGTGGGGAACGGCAGCCCAGCTATCGCTAGCATCTTCTTCTGGTCGGCTTGAATTCCAGCCGAGGTCACCCCATGGGATAGGAAGTCGACTTTAGGCTGAACGAAGATGCTTTTCGGGAAGCTGACGCTGATCCGGCACTCCGTGAAGCGTTGCAGCCGTCGGCCGAGCGTCCCTAGGCATTCCTCGAACGTCCGCCCTCCGAAGCAGATATCATCGACGAACGATCGACGGTCGAAAACCGGTACCAGACACGAGTCATCCGGTTCCCCTGTCTTGAACATGTCGGCTTCTGGGCTGTTGATCAATTCTTCTAACGGATCAAACGCGGCTTGGGCTCGACGGTCGGCTTCAAACTTGGTTTGGCCGCTGGCCTCAAAGTCGGAGTCGGCTGCGAGTCGTTTACGCTGAGCATCGGATGCAGCTTTAGCACGCTGGATTCGTCTTGCAAACTCCTTCCAGCCACCTTTGGGTTGCACATACCCCACAGGGCGTTATCTATGAGGCGCTGATAGATCATCGGGGCATTCTTCAATCCGAAAGGCATTCGTAGCCATTCGAAATGGCCAAGCGCACAGACAAAAGCCGAGATCCACCGAGCACGCCGGGTCATCATGACCGCCCAGAAACCGCTGGCGGCATCCAAGGAGCAGAACCATAAGTAGGCTTCTAGCTCAGTGATGAGATCATCCACTAGTGGCATTGCGTACTCCATGAGCAACGTAATCGCGAACACCAGGTTGTAGTCAATGCACAGCCGAATGTCGACTCCATTCTTCTTTAGGACAATCACGATGGGCGACGCCCAGGGGCTGTTCGAAGGCGATCAGCCGAGCTCGTAGTAGCGCCTTGAGTAACTCGTACAGCTTGCCGAGATGCTTCAGCGGGACTCGGCGGGCTCGTTGCCGGATTGGCGGGTGCCCTTGTACGTCAATGTCACACACCACGCCGTAAGCCGGTGGAGGTAGGGCATTACCGCTGGAGATCATGATCTTTCGTGGCTTTTCAATACCTTCACCAGCCGGGTAGACTGTGGTCGAGTATGCGACGAGCTCTGCACATTGGTTGCTTCGTAGTCAAGTTGCGTCGACACCGCTTCAGTCAAATCGGGCAGAAACGCTAACTCGCGAGCATAGTCTTCAAGCTCCAAGTTCGTGGCCGGATGGTCGAACTTGGCTGTGTCCTCAGCCGAGTCGCCTTGGTCATCTGCCCCTTCCTCGTACTTGGCTGCCAGAAGGTAGCGTAGGCGCAAGTCTCCAATCGGGTCCGACGACATGGGCTCGTCACTAACATCGATTTCCTCCTCAGACCTCAGACTCGGTGACTCGGGCCGAGGGCCATCGATGATTGTCCAGTCAACCAGCTCGCTGGATTGTGAGGCGAGGCGGGTGAACGCCTTTTGCCGCCCAGGTGTACAGTGGCCCGAAAAGGATCTAGACTTGTCCCCTCGAAACAACCCTGGACGAGCACTTGGTGTCGTCCCGGGTGGCGTGTGTTTCTTGTGGAATCCCTTTGGGTGTCGTTTGTCTTCGAACGTGAGACTTGCACTACGTGAGTCGTGGGAAACAGGAAAATATCGCTAGGACCAGGAAGCAGAGCCGACGTACACCTCAGAACGTAGCTTCCACAGCCTGGATCCGGAGAGATAACCTTAACAATACAGAGTTATACACAAATATACAATACACACAACCGTCACTTATTCTTTGGTTGGCCCTTGGACGGTGGGCCCTACACACCAGTCAACAAAGAGGGTAGATCCAGGACACTGGCAAGTCCAAGACCCTCAATCAATCGCGCACCACCCTCAATCAAGAGGGACAATAGCCGAAACAATACAAAACGCAGTCCTTCCTATCACTCAGTAGCCTATCAACAAATCGCTAGGTGGTGACTACCTCAACCGCCCCAGGAGTAGTTTAATATGAAATGGCAGTGCTGTCTGAGACAGACACCCCAACTAGAATATGAAATAAGGCTTATCAACCCTGGCCGCACGACAGCTCAGGTACTCGCCTTAACTTGATCTGATACTTACTATGAGAGCTCCACACACGACCCTTACGTTCTTAGCCGAGGTGCCCTGACTGCAGTGGGGAACCAAAGACACAAGGCTCCTTTGAGTCTGAACCAGCTCTGAATAGCCTGGCCCCCAACCGAAGACACTTGCGCTGTAGCAGGAAAAACGAACTCTGTTTGGTCTTATCTTTGTAGGCTATCACTAATCGTAACATGCAGTGTTGGAAGTTTTGTCTTGGTTTCAGTATGGGTTGTCGTCGGCTTGAGTCGAAAAGATCCAGCGAGGATCGGCAGCACAGCTGGGAGGGAGTTCAAGGTTTCAGGTGCTGAGCAGATCGTGGATGGTCGGCTTGGTCGGTCGTTAATGTCTTGAGTTTGTATGGTCGGATCTTGGGGTTTGGAGAGTCGTCCGTTCAGGATACACGTCGTCGATACATGGGCTTCGGTCAGGCAGCTTGAGTATCAGTGAGCTTGGTCGGGCACCTCTTTGGCTCTGGCAGCGCGACTGGCTCGATCTTGGCTGGGGCTCATGGGTTTGTAGGCTTCAGGGTCTTCGATCCTGGTCAGGCCTGGATGCACCTTGGTCATCCTGATTCAGGGTGCTGAGTACATATCCAGGCTGTTCCCATCACTTGGATCCTGAATCCGACCCGAATCAGGCAGTCAGCGTGGGGCTTGGGCTGGAATCCAGAGCCGCATCGTGTCAATTGCTCGTACATACTCTCATCTGCTGCGCTGGCGCTTTGGCTGGGCTCGTCCTGAGCGGACGTTAGTGAGATCTCTGCTCGGCTGGGCGGGTCACTGCCCCAGTCTGGCGTGGGCACTTCGCTCGGTGTTACTTCTTCAGGAACTAGGGTAACGGTAGCCGAGTTCGCCGGCTCTACCAAGGCCAAGGGTGGACCTTCGGCTTCGTCCGCTTTGGCTTGCTCCTCTGACTCGGCTAACCTCTCCCATCGCTGGGCGCAAGTCAGCGTCGAATCCCGCTTCTCGGTAGGCGGCCATGCGGCCACCCCCTTCGGCTCTGGATAGTTTCTACGGTCCACAGCGGACGGCTGTCGAGCCAGCCACTCAGCGTACAGCTGTTGTTCCTTTTGCAACAGATCCTTTTCCATAGCCGCTTCGTAGGCCATGACTTGTCAATCCTTGTACTTCGCTGAGTGCAGCCGGACATAACCATCGGGTGGTAACACTCCATGCGGCGCCCAGGCGACCACGGGGAAGTGCGCTGGGCACCACGTCCAAGTCGGCTTCAGATTAGTCAGACGAACTCGAGCTACCCGATTTCGCCGATCCCAGCACTACGGTCGGCACCCAGTCTTTAGTCCGACGTACCCAGAAGTCGTGTGTTTCCTCGCTCGGTTGGTTCCTCATCAGCCTGAACTCGGTGGGAACTCGGCTTTCGAGATTCACTGGTTCAGTTGGGCCATCCGTAATGTAGAGACCCCCTTTCGGTTCATCCGCCGAGCTCTGGGACTTCACCAGAGGTAAAACAACTTGGTCCGGTAACTTCACAGATCTGACCGTCCCCCGATCCCCCGACGACGTTATGGCCATAACATAATCCTCAATATAACTATTGTGAAAACCGAACACTATGTCCTTTTTTTTTTTGCTATTCGATCGATTTGGCTGCTTAATAAGCAGCTGAGCCCTTGTTCCTATAAATAGGATGCCACTCCGATTTGGCGTTCCCCAACCCTGTTAATATACCGCGGACTGCCGTCGCTTTATAAGCAAATCACTTCGAATGCCCAGGTGACACTGGGCATTCTGGGGGTAGCTCGTTTATACGAACGGCGACCCATGCGCAAACTCAACGCTGCCGTTTACATGAAACACCCGATGGGTGCATACAATTTGTGATTGCCTCTGAGGTATTCACGGGGCTGAAATTTGGCTCGAGTGGCTGCTTATACGCTTGTTCTAGTAATGCAGTGCACCTCTGTGGCCATTTATATAGCTCCGGAAGCAAGGCCTATTAGCATTTTATAGGGATTTGCGCATGGACGATTTACGACCAACCCTACGATTTAGGATTTGACATACCCCTTTTTATATAGTTTCTACCCCTCCTAATCAAGCTAATCTGGTCTGGACATCTTTGCCGGTTTTCACAATACCGGTAATCCATTATTTAGTCAGTCAAAGCACAATATAAGGATGAACTGTGACTTGGGTGAGTAAGAGTACTACTATTCCTACTTACCTAGAGTATTGCAGTACTAGTAGTGGAGCATCTCAGTCGCGTTGCTCCGTTGAGTTGCTTAGGGGGCCGACACCCTCCAGTAGAATCCCCACTGCAGGCCGACATCTCCGCCTTCCCAATGGATCTTATGAAGCTGTTGATTAAGTGGGCCTCTGCAGGTCAGTGCAGCCTCCGATCCGACATTACATCTTCGATTAGGAACACGATTACCATAGAACTGCATGATGAACTGGTCATTACATGTAAGAAGTGCATTGCGCGCTTTAGATGCTGGGGATTGCACACCCAGACCCCCGCAAAAGAAAACTAACTCCGAGTTGGGGCAACGGGTCCGTTCGCTGGAATGCTCGTCGCTGGGCCCACCTACGCAAATACCGCGCGGCCCTGCTTCGCGGGCACCCCGTGCGGGTTTGCTGCAGCTACGCTCCTCGCAACCGCTCACTACCGCTTCTAGTGCTGACTACACTCGAGCAGGTCAATGATGCCCTGGTTGGTAGGCACGAAGTTGAAGCGAGAGTCTGTTCAATCTTATTTTCTTAAACAAACTGTAGGAGACTGAGTCTGACGCCCCCGTATATAAGCTTGCTGACCGTGTTCCCTCCACTCTAAATCAGGGTTCGAACGCATGCGACGAGACGTTTAGTCACATCATCACAGCCGATAAACTGTAGCATTTTAGCTAAAGCTGCACCCGTTGTCCTGTGCTGAGCCAAATTAGCATTTCTCTGTTTGGAAAGTGTCATCTAAATCGTGTACCTCCGATTTCATGACATATGGTCACTAATATCGCGTCTTAATGCAGTGAAATCTCAAATCCTATCCATGTCACAATTCTGAAAATATCAGTAAACACAGGATTTTTTTGGTAAGAAATGGCCCTGGGCGACTCAATCAGAATGTCAGCCCTAACCCGTTCTGTAACGGGGTTACACGAATGTTACCCGAAGGGTTACGAAGTGTGGCACACACAGGCTTGTGTGGTGCACACTATCTAACCTATTTCAGTAGGAGAATCAGTACATGGCTTCAGAGCCACAGATTATGCATATGACTAGGGTTCACTATGCTAGATAGTGAACCAGATACATTTACACCGAAGGCGGCTCTGCCGCGATAAGAGAAATACATGTAGTTTGAAGATTCACAGCTAAGAGTTAAGGGTTGACTCTTGGAGTCCGTAGGGAGTACGGACTCGTGCGTTCTGGTATTAGAACGGGCTATCTTTAGCCGCGACTCTGTGAGTCTATTACGTCTTCCTCTGACGCTAAAGCTACGGCAGCCCCGCTGCACTTGTTAGCACTTGTAGTCAATCCGACACCTGAGTCTGGATAGACTGTCCCTCTGTGAAGGATGGAGCAGTTCGCTCACTTGCCCCCGAACCAGCAGGATGCGCTTAAAAAGCTTATGTCCTTGCTGGGCCCGGAGGGCGTGACGAAACTGGCGCAACAAGGCCCCGACGCGGTGAATGCGCGTCTCGACGCGTTCTCCAGCTACGAGAATGCTCTGTTGGAGTACCTCCAGCAGAGGATGGCGACGGCCGCGGCGCCGCAAGCGCCCGCTACGTCATCCGACGCGGGAACAAGACCCAAGCCGCTCATGTTGAGCGTGAAGACCTTCGAAGGCAAGGAAGGCTTTGGACCCGTGAAGTCGAGATGGCTATGAGCTCAGCTCTACTCCGGACGGAGTCGCAGCGCGTGGCGCTAGCTATCTCGAAGCTTGGTGGGCGAGCGAGAGAGTAGGCACTAACGTCAGGGACGTCGGTCGACACGGCCTTCCCGACGTGGGACCAGCTGAAGCAGCAACTGTCCCGGGTGTTCGCTCCGCCTAACAAGGCGTATCGCGTGCGCTCACGCTTCCTGGCTACCCGGCAGGGCATGAAGGATTTGGTGGACTATGTCCAGGAGTTGAGAACTCTCATTGCGGGCATGTCTGCCGAGCCTCTGGCTGAGGTAGTCATCGTCACGGTGTATATGGAAGGGCTTCGCACTGGCGTGGCCAGGACGGAAGTCTTCCGCACTTAACCAAGCTCTTTTGAAGAGGCTGTGAGCATCGCGTTGAACGCGGAGTACAACTTTAAGTCGTCAAGACTTGGGTGGAACGCTCCTCACACCAGTTCGTCGAACGGTCCGGAGCCTATGGACCTCATCTATGCTGAAGACGAAGAAGCCGAGGTTCGGGCTGCTGAGCAGCGGCGCGGCATCCGCCGATGTTTTATCTGCGGTGACACGCGTCACTTGCGCGCCGGATGTCCGCTGCGCTTGCAGCGCCAGGCTTCGGCAAGCCGCTCTTCGGGTTCGAGCCAGGGCTCTGATTCGTCTCGGGAAACGAGAAAACCCAGTAGGGGCAGGGCGGCCTACTGGGGAGGAACTAAGTTCTATTGAACCTCGGCGAGGTGGAGGTCGACAGGACTTAGCCCCGAAGAGAGCTGTACTCTATAACACGGAACGTGTGTGCAAGCCGGGCTTGCTAGTTGTCCAGGCTTGGTTGGGTGAAGGCTTCACAAAGCCATGGACGATTTTGATCGATTCGGGAGCGTCGGGTAATTACGCCCGGCGTTCCACGATGGACGGAAGTCAGCTTTATGCTGAGGCGCTGGTAGCGCGTGGGAGTGACATCGTCACTGTTCGTCTCGCGACGGGCACTCGTGTCACGGTGCCTAAAGTCCCTGTGGACTTGGGCGTGAAGTTTTAGATTTTGATAGCGTGGAACGCTGTCTGGTCTTAGACCTCGATTCGAGATATGATCTCATCCTTGGTATGGCGTGGCTGGAACGCCATGAGCCTTGGATAGATTGGAGGTCGAAGACCGCCTGGTGCTACGCACTTCTCTCCTGGCGGACCATTGGCGAGTCATGAACCCACCTCTGCTAGGAAGCAGAAGCGCTTCTGGCGCGAGCACTGGACCGAGTCGGTCAATGGGCTGAACATCGGAGTTTCCGAGTTGGTGGACACTGCGTGTGTCGAGAACGAGCGTTCGAGCGTGGCTCGTGGATGGCAGGTAGAGCCGCACGAATTCCGCTGAGCGGGTGTGCGCCTGAGGGCAACGCCCCGCTGTACCCAAGTGAGGACAAGGTCGGCATGGAGCCGAGGAGCCATGGGCGAGGCCCGGCTGATGAAGGATGTGGAGCGGCACTAATTCCGCTGAGCGGGTGTGCGTCTGAGGGCGACGCCCTGCTGCGTGCCAGTGAAGGCGCGGTCGACGAGAAGTCGAGTGAAGATGGGCGTTGCCCGGATCAAGGATGTGGAGCGGCACTAATTCCGCTGAGCGGGTGTGCGTCTGAGGGCGACGCCCTGCTGCGTGCCAGCGACGGCGCGGTCGGCACGATGCCGAGGGACAAGGGGATCTGCCCGGATGAAGATCGTGGAGTGGCACGTAATCCACTGAGTGGAGGCTGCGGGTCGTGCAGCCCTTCGCTGAGTGTCGATCAAGACACTGGTGCTCCTCTGGAGCTGAATGAGGTGGAGACACCTGGCGTCAAGAAGCACGCGAAATCACGGAGCGCTTCTGGGCGGATAGTGTCCATGAAGAGGCGGCAGCGCCGCAAAGCGCTGGCTGCGCGACGCAAGGCGTCTGCGGTCTCACGAGTCGAGAAGGGTGTGTCGAGCGGTGAGGCTCCACACAAGAGCGAGCAGCTCTACACACTCGTGAATGGAGTGACGGGCGACGTCGACGGAGACATCAGTCTCAACGACTTGCCCTCACTATCTGCTCTCCTGGAGCTGGACGAGATGGCCTTGGCCGAGTTGGGCGAAGCCTTGCTGGGAGACTTGGCGGAGGTGGTGGTCATACGACCTGAAGAAGAGTTGAACTCGGCCTCGCTTCTGGATGAAGCTGTCCTGGAGGACACTAAGAAGGCGCTGAATGCGCAAAGCGGATCGGCGATCCTGAAGAATCCGTCGGACCCCTTGTATCACGTGGTGAAGGATTATCAAGACGAGGTCTCGAAGGAACCGCCCTCAGGGCTACCTCCGGATCGAGGTGTTCGACATGAAGATTGATCGCGTTCCCGGAACGAAGTACTGCGTGACGAGGCAGTGGCCTTTGCCGAAGGAGCAGTGTGACGTCATTGACGCGTTCTTCCGTGCGAAGCACGAAGCGGAGCATGGTGCGTGAGAGTAAGTCTCCTCACTCCACGCCGACGTTCTGCGTCAGAAAGCCGAATGGCAAGTGGCGTATTGTGCATGCTTTCAACAAGCTGAATGCCGCCACCATTCCGGCGCAGACGCCGATTCCTCGGAAGGACGTTCTTCAGAACAACATGGCAGGATGTACGATGTACAGTGCGCTCGACTTGGTCGATGGCTACTACCAATTGCTCATGAGGACGAGCGACATTCCCCTCACTGCGGTGAGTACTCCGAGCGGCATGCTCTGGGAGTGGTTGGGGATGCCCCAAGGGCTTTCCGAACGCGCCAGCGACGTTCAATCGTCTTGTGACGCAGCTCTTCCGGCCCCATCGGGCGTACGCGCAGACGTACTTCGATGACATCTTTGTCCACAGTCGTGCGGAGCACAGGAAGACTGATATGGAGAACCATGTCGAGCACCTGCGTGCTGTGCTCGAGTGCATGCGTCAAAAAGTTGTATGCCAACATTGACAAATGCATCTTCGGAGCAGAAGCGATTCCCCTCTTAGGGTGCTTCATCGGGAAGCGTGGCCTGAGGGCCGACCCAGTCAAGGTCAAGGCCATTGTTGACTGGCCGGTTCCCAGAACCAAAAGGATCTTCGCAAGTGGCTTGGCGGCCAATTACTTGCACAAGTACAGCGAGAACTACGCTGAGATGGCTCGGCCACTCTCCAATCTCCTGAAGAAGGACGCGGAGTGGTGTTGGAACACCGAGCATCAAGATGCGTTTGCGGCAATTAAGGATAGTCTCCTTCATGCGCCTATTCTGGCTTTGCCAGACCCCGCTCGTCCGTTTAGTGTCGTCTGTGACGCCTCCGGACTTTGCCATCGGCTGTGCCCTGCTACAAGCAGGCGCCGAGGGGCGCGAGCGCGTGGTGGCGTTCGAATCTCGTCAGCTGAAGGCTGCTGGGAAGAACTATCCTGTCCATGACAACGAACTACTTGCGATGAAGTATGCGCTCGTCAAGTTCAGGGTTCACCTGTTGGGCTCTCAGCCGTTCGTGATTTACACGGATCACGCGTCGTTACGCACTGCGACTCAGTCGCCTCATCTCTCGCAAAGGATGGCCCGTTGGCTGTCCTTCTTCGCGGAGTACAACTTTGAGGTGAAGTACAAGCCTGGCAGGCATAATGTCCTCGCGGACGCGCTGTCGCGCAGGCCGGATTATGAACTGGCCCATGTAACGACTGTGACTTCGTCATTACGGGATCTGATCCGAACGGCTTATGCCAAGGATGACACTTGTGTCGCGTTGCGGAAGGCTCTCGGGAGCAAGGAGTTTCAAGACTCGGACATTGAATTGTCGGCGCGAGTGCGCGCGCGTTTGCATCTCTACACCCTCGATGGTGGCCTGCTGTTCTACAGCACTGGCTCCGAGGACACGCCACGCGTGGTCATTCCTCATGATGAGGACCTGAAGTATCGTATCCTCTATGAGGCCCACGACACGCTGGTGGCTGGCCATCTTGGCCGTGAGAAGACCTACAGCTCGGTGAGCACCACTACTGGTGGCCGAAGATGTACAAGTGGACGAGCACTTATGTGCGCACGTGCGAGACGTGTCAGCGAGTGAAGTCGTCACCCCATGCGGCAGCCCCGTTGGTCAGCTTGCCTGTCCCTTCGGGCTGTTGGCAATCCATGAGTATGGACTTTGTGTTTGGCCTGCCGGCGGATGCGGCGGGCAACACTGGAGTCGTGGTCTTTGAAGACCGACTGAGCAAGATGGCTCACATTGCGGCTGTGCCGGATACCATCGATGGTAAGGGTACAGCAACGCTGTTCTTGAACCGAGTGTTTCGACAACACGGACTCCCTGAGTGTATTGTCTCGGACCGAGACCCCCGCTTCACGGGCAACTTCTGGAGCGCAGTCTTTGCGGTGCTTGGCACCAAGCTGGGCATGTCCACGGCGGATCACCCGCAGACCGATGGTCAGACGGAGCGAGTGAATCGCGTCGTCGAGGACGTGCTCCGCAGCATTTGCGCTGAGACGCCGAAGCGTTGGAGCGCTATGCTGCCACTCGTAGAGTTTGCGTTGAATAACGCCGTGCATGCCTCGACCGGCTACACGCCATTCTACGTGAACAGCTGTCTCATCCCGCGTCCCGCTGACGCCGCCACGTGGTGGCCTCGGGCTTGGCAGGGAGAGGAAGCCGATTTAGCTGATCGGCTGGCTGATGTCAGCCCGGCTAATGTTCGTAAACAGGTTGACACTTTCTTGTCGACGCGCTTGAGTGTCTTACGACACGTGCGCGACGCAATGGCTGAGAGCCAAGACAAGCAAAAGCAACATGCAGATGCTAGAGATGTCGACAGTTATGAGGTCGGGGACCTGGTATTGCTAAATGCTAAGAACCTACCTACACATGCAGTGTCCGCTGTCGTCAAGACAAAGTTGCGCCCGCGCTTCATCGGACCTTTCAAGGTCGTGGCCACGAAGGGCCTTGCGTACACGCTCAATCTTCCTAAGAAGATGCGGACGCACCCCGTCTTCTACGTGGGCTTGCTCAAGCCGTACCATGACCCGACGCAGGTGCAGATGGAGGCACCGAGGGCGACGAGGTCGCAGGCGCGGAGGTCGCGAGCGTCGAGAACGCAGTCGCAGGCGTCGCAGACGCGACCATCATCGCAGGCGCTGCAGGCACAGGCGGAAGGCTCGGCATCGGCGGTGCCGCGAGCCCTGAGGGTAGAGTCGGAGTCGGAAGTGCCGCAGGCTGGGGGCCCCGGTGCAGGAAGCGCAGCGGGCGGGCCTTGCATGCGGGCCAGAAGGTCAATCTGGCCCTGCAATGCCACCTGCTGACGATGAAGCTCGGAGGCTCCTGGCTACGACGCTCGTCGCGATCGCCATAGTACTGCACCCAGCTCTCCAAGTGTCGGAGCCGGTCCCAGACCTCGCGAGGCACTTGAACCCAGCCCAAGTCTCGAGCAAGCTCGTCGAGCTCCGTGGCAGTACGCGCGAGACGCGCATCGACATCGTGGACATGGTCCCGAAGACGAGTCTGTGCCGAACCTCGTACAACTCGTCATATGTCGCGAGGCGGCTTGGCGCGTCCTCCACCGGCGCTGCTCGATGAGCAAGGGAACCTTCACTACCATGTGGAGCGCCTGCTGGCGAAGCGGCGGTGCCGGGGTCAAAACCAGTATCTGGTGAAGTGGCGAGGGTACCCACACTCAGAGAACTCATGGGAGTTTGAGGTGCCCCTTCGCCAAGACTGCCCAGACGTCGTGGACGCTTTTGATCGGCTTGATCACCAGCGCCCGTGGGCTCGAGGCCGGCATGCCGGCCGCCCCGCGCTTCCCGGCAATACGCTGGGGAGCTGCTGGGTCAACCACATTGCTCCGGGGTTGGCCCTGAGCCACAGCGCTCACACCCTCTCGGGTAGGAGGGACTGGAGAACTCAAGGAGCGAAGTACGCAGCGCTAGAATGGGTCTGCGGCTGAGCGTTGGACGAAGGCTGCGTTTGGCTCGGATCTTCGCAAAGTCGAAGCGGAGCTTGCGTTCGATACGAACATCCACTTCGCTGAAGCTGGCTCGAAGAGCATCCATGGAGCTAAGCTTCTTCTTTCTCAGCCCAGAGCTCGAACTGAGCCTCGTGTTCGATCAGGTTTTTCGCCCGGGCTGAGCACCACAGGGTACGTCCGCATTGCGGGTACGGACAACCCCTTGCCTTACAGGCGCAACCGCTCGTGGTACTCGGAGACAGTCGTAGACTGTGGAGTCAAGAGTCGCTGTCGTAGAGACGTTCGAAGAGCGATATCCTCCGGAGTACGGACCGCAGGCCCAATGGCATGCTGAGCCAGCGTCGATTGGAACGCCTGACGGCATGCCTCCGCGGGTCACGAGGCCGAATGCCCTACTCGGCGGTGCTGGGGTTCAGCAGGGGCCGTAACTCGGGGCGCTGGGAGCGCATGGAGGCCAGCTGCGCCGCAACCTGCTCGGATTGAGTCTCGTCCAAAGGGTTGGCGATGACGGGGCCCAAGGGCGCTTCCTCCGCACGAGCGGCGAGTACCGTGAATCAGTGAGCTCGCGCAGCTCGCGGAGCCGGAGGAGCGTTCAGGGAACGGATTTGGAGTGCGCAGCGGTGGTCGCGGCCCCTCCTCGACAGCGCAGTGCGCTCAATAGAGAGATGGCTCGACGAGCGCGCAGGAGGCGTTCGCGCGCGGCGCACTTGGTCGCGGGAGCTCGACGAGCCAACTGTGGGCGATGTACCCACCTTCGCGTTGTGCCGGCGGCGTGGGCGAAGCGTCGCGGCGGTTCCGGGAGCGTTGTGGGGACGCTGCCGCACCCTCATGGCTCGGAGAGCCGGCATCGGACTCGCTGTAGTCCACCTCGCCCTCCTCCTCATCTCCGAAGAGATCTTTGAGGTTCATGGTCTTATGGGCTAGTGCCCGAGGGGAGCTGGGCCGTGCTCACCGCGAAGCGTTGCTTGAGGCGTTGCGCCACGAAGTACTGCGAGACCGAGAGCCTGGGAGGCGCGGTCGGTGTGCGCACCTGCGCCGGGGGCGCTTGGGGTTCGCAGGCACGAGGTGCCGAAGAGCGAGAGGAGCGAGGCTCCGAGGCGGACCTCGCGAG
>JAMXKT010000070.1:0-287158 GCA_024211575.1 Phytophthora melonis
GACAGCGTCGACGCTTTGGACAGTGAACTAAGTGGGCGCAGTTAAGACTGGATTAATACATTGGCCGGCTTGACCTACTCTGGTGATCTATTTCTTGTGTGCAGAAGCCTCGATCGTCCGGATGCTGCTTGGCTGGCGATCGTTCTCCTCCTCGATCAACCTCGATCCCGCTATAGGAAGCGGCCAAGCAACTCAAGGAAGGAAGGAACACGCACCCGAAAGGGCAACTACCGGCCTTGGATCGGCTCCAGGCCGACCGATCGCAGCGAACAGCCCTCGATCAGGACAGACACTCGGACGCAGAGCGAAGATTCCCGCGCTGCTCCACGGACCATCACCGCATTACGCCAAGACATTCGATCTTTACCAAATGCTACCATCCTCAGAGCCCCGAGAGAAACGAATCAACCCGCCGACGGGTACATTTAGTGAGAGCAAGTTCAGCCGATCACGGATCATTGGGAACCCCTCGGGTGAATCGGTGTCTGAGCTGCAGTGGGAAGCTCGATCGAGCGCCTTAACCAGATTTTGGCTGATCCCGCTACACCCACAATGGTGCGCGTGCCCGGATCTCTTGGGGACTCCAGATTTCACCAGTGAGTCACGCAGAAGATGCGCAAGTGAAAGAAAGAACCGGGGAAGAGGCGTCGTCGGGCATCGGATCGACGAAGGCAGCAGCTGAACAAAGCAGAGATCCACGCGGATCGACAGAGTGCTTTCAGAGGACTTCTGTCGACGGAGTCGAGGGCGATCTGGAAACAGATCTGAAGAGAAACCTCAGCATCCTCCCCAGGTCCCTTCAGGACTTGAGTGGATCTCGGTGCGAGCCGAGATTCACTAATAAAGCTGAAACCAAGGCCGGATCGGACCGATGGCCATTCGCGAGACTCGCCGATCAGGCTCGATCCAGACTGCACCTGGACGCGATCGCAGACAAGAACTTAGAATCGCGCGAAGGAAACTACGAGCGCCAGGCATGGACGACGAAGATCCCAGAATATTTGGTGCTCACGACTGGTCACGAGCTGACCTGGAACGTCAGTATCACTTGAAAGAATTGCCGGAGACTTCTTGCGTCGAGATCCCGTCGCGATCATCGTGCGGCGGAAGAGCAGATCGGCGGCGAAGGGCTCGATCTCGGCCCCCGGATGACGGACAACAAGTTGACGGCAGTGAAGAGAACATGCTCCGGGCTGCTGAAGGAGGAGGCCGGCTTGGTGGCTGGAGCCTTTGACGCAGATGACCTCTTCGATCGAGAACTCCGAAGTGATCCAGACGTCGATCCAGGGCGCAGTCGAAAAGCTGAGACCCTCGTCGACGTGATCACGAACGATCAGGTCCCAGACGCCCCAGATCAAGCGCCGTCAGCTCCAGTGGTGTCGACGCGGGCTGAATCGACAGGGTATCGATCATCATCGCCGTACATCTCGGCGGCCGAACGTAATGTCCGACACGTCGTCGGAACCCCAGCAGATGCCGCTTGGTCCTTCCCGGATCGGCTATGCTGGACGCTCGATCACGTAGTCAGCGTCGGGAACGTACGCGATGGGACCTCGGAAGCCGAAACCTAAGAGATCGATCGATCGGACGACCAGCGCGACTGGGGCCGGACGAGTCAGACGGCAGTCTGGAAACTTACTTCCAGGCCGCGATGGCCCGTTTCGCGGAAGGAACAGCCAGAGCACAGTGGCCACACCTGCCCCAGTGACCACAGACGTGTCGGATCTGGGACGTGGAGATGGAAGTCCGCCGGATCCGCCCGGATCGAGACGTCTCGCAGTGGGAATATGATCCGGACGACATCAATCTACGAAGCTCAGCTCCGGCCGTGGTGGCTACCGCCGCATCCGGGGTCCATCAGATAACTTCACTGATCCAGCGCGTGCGGATTTCGGCGATGTCGGATCTTAAGGAGTTCAGCGGTAAAGATCAGGACGAAGATCGCGCCCGATCGTGGATCAACAAGGTGAAATCGACCATACCATGCGCGATCAAGCTACGGATGAAGAGAAGTGCCTGGCTTTCGCGGATCTGCTGACAGGGCCGGCGAAGAACTGGTACCGCCAGCTGGGACGATCGACTGGAACAGAATGAACGATCTGCTTCCGGAGTTTCCAGATCCAGTATTGCGGCCTAGGAAGTATCGGTGGCTTGGCGAGTACTATCACTCTCATAACTGATCGGATAAGATCGCCGTTGGATTACCTCTATCGACTGAATGTAGCGGCTCTGCAGGCGAGACTGAAGATCAAGGACGGAAATTCCAAGGCCCGTCGAGAACACGTCGAACATTTTAATAAGGACACTGGGCGACCCTGATCTGGCCAGTCAGTTGATTTCACTTCGGCTCGCGGATGCCGAAGATCTGGAGGAAGTCCTGCGCGCTCGAGAACGCGCGAAGAGCAGAACCGAAACGATCCGCCTTCGGATCGAAGTATCACCAGAAAGCCCCGACTCCTGCTCCGGCCGCTGCCACCGGCGGGCAGTACGTGCGATCCAGATCGCAGACCAAGAGTCTGGATCGGACGCACGAGATCAGACGGATCGGACTCGGGAAGGTGATCTGCGTCGCGTCTACCCCTGGCGTCGGCTGAGGACAAGTCTCATAATGCGGGGGCGACACGACGAAGCAGGATCGCCCGGCACACAAGCACCGATCGGCCATGACTCACCTCGATCAGACCCAAGATCGCGATCGTCGCCCGATGGATCGGACCGATCAGACCGCTGCTCGCACTGTGGATCCTGGAAGCACTACGGATCTGGATTGCTGGAGACGTTTGACGTGCGAGAAGTGTGGAAAGCGAGGACATCCGGCGGATCCGCTGCTGCCTGTTGGTAATGTCGTGGATGCGGTAGGCTGCACGAGATCGGGCAGAAGTGTCCGATGGAGGAATTCTACAGTCAGATCCGTCAATGGTTCAAGCCGGTGAAACACGCAGGCATGCTGCCCGCGATCGCCGAGAAGATGTTAAGCTAGGACGCTCGCCAGGTTGGAATCCAGTACGAGCCGAGCGTTCTAGGTATTGCATCTATGCATGCGTGAACAAGAACACGGTAGATCGAGTAAGTGGACGGACAGATCTACGCGGTAAGCCATGTGATCACCATAGAGAAATCTGCCGCCAAGGTCTTAGAGTCTACACCGATCGGACGAACTTCCAGCCGTTCTGACGCCAGGGGTGCGCCCGGATCTCCGGTCTGGAGCACTCCGAGGTTATTGGAAGCAACGCAGACCCTGAAGAATGGTTTCCGCCAAGCTGACGGAGAGTTGACGGCCGAGATCCCGAAACATGTAGTCGCGATCGAAGTCACCTCGCGTCAGTGAACGCCGCAGATCTGGCGATGCTGGTGCGATCTCACTCCCAGGAGAGTCCAGAGGGTACTGGAAACATCATTCGCCGGGTAAATGGTTCCGCCAGGCCAAGATCGCTGGCAAGATCAACAATGAGAAGTCGATCTTATATGTCTCACCCAGACACCGGCGCCAGGGAGGTGTCCATCATGTTCCGCCTTTGCTCGTAAGGTGGGGTGCTATGTCGACCTGAAGTCAGAGCCAGAAGATGTGAAGGGATTGGCGAAAGCGTGTACATGACGGGAAGGAAAGACCAGGATCAAGGTTACGCATGGCGGGATCGCTGGTGTATTTCTTCGATATCTGGGTTGGCGATCTATCCAGGGACAAGATGCGATCCTGAGTATAGACTTTACCTGGTCCCAGCGGAGATCCGCCTCGATCTAACGAACGGCTCCATCTGCCTCACAATCAAAGTCAAGATCCAACTTAGCGGACGGCGACAACTGTACAACGACAACGTCCGACATGTGTGTGTGTGGATCAAGGGATGCAAGATCGCGATCGGCGATTCGATCGAACTACCACTCCGAATGAAGGTGACAGATCGCGAGAAGCTATCAGGTCACTCGTGGAGATCGCTGGGTGCCGACTGTAGTTTCGAGGACCTGGCCGGATCAGGTATCTCCAGGTTACCAACATCGGTAGCAAGGACATCGTTCTACACCGGAATGAACGGATCGCCATGTGGTTGGCCGGAGATCCGGGTACCCCGGGTGCCGGGGTAATATTGTCGGTCGGGTCCCGTCGCTTCCACGTAGGAATGGCGGAACTTGGCCTTCCAAGCCACGACGGAGGAACCGCGAGCTAATGAGGAGGCGTCGGTCATGCCACCAGCATCGGCTGTCGACCGACCAACGTATCCGACACCCTGAGCGATTGCCGGAGATCCGAGGTCTCCCCGATCGTCGATCGCTCGATTAGTCTACCCGACCCCACAACCGAATCGGGGGCGAGGAGCCCTGATCTGGAGGTAGCTGTTGCCGATATGGCTTAGATCCAGGGGGCGGGTCGCCGCTGGAGAGTGATCGCGTGGCCGAAGAGTCCAGATCGTCTACGCTAACCACGCTGGTGGAGAACGGACGGACCTACGGTCCGGATCCTACAAAGGTCGTCGGCAAAATCCTCCGGATCGGAGGGGCGAATGCCTTCCGGAGCAGGGACAGGTGCTTGTGGGCTACCGGTCTTCGCCGACCGCCAACCCAGAAGGACGAAGCGATGGATGACGATAAACTGCGAGATGATTGCACTGGTGATCTGGAGGAGAACGGTGGAAAAATGTCCTGCTCACTTGCCATCGGCCGATCAGGTCGACGGTTGTGCCGTCGAACCAGATCTCGGGGCGAAGTGCTGATCGGGTACCCCCATGTGGCGACCTTAACGGTGGAAGAGTCCGAGATCAAGAGGCGACACCATAGTTGACGACATTCCGATGTCGATCGACGGAAGTGATCAGGGAAATGAGAGATTGAAACCCACTGTCAATCAGGGTGATCCTGCTGCTGCTGAACCAGATCGAGATGGTGACGCCGATGATCAAGTCCATTACCACGAGGGCGGGAGTCTATCGGCCGAAGACGTCGAAGGCAGACTGGCTGTGCTTCCGGAAATTGTGATCTCGACGACGGATGAGGTGAAGATCGACGACATCAAGGTGGGGAGATCTGGAATTCCAACACCCCGGAGGAGATCGATCGACTGCGAAGGAAGATCTGGCATCGGAAGGCACCTGCTGATCCCGGCAAAGGGCGATTCACTTCCCCCAGCGGCCAGGGGGCGTCACATGTGACATCGACGTCGGCGATGCGAAACCGATCGCCCCAACGAGTCCGGAAGGTCGCCCCTCAGCTTTGTGGAGAAGGTGTCGGATCTGATCAAGGGACTGCTGTCAGCCAAGATGATCCGGAAGTCCCGATCACCGTGGGCCTCACACCGATCGTCGTGGATCATCAAATAAGAAGAACGGCGTGGATATCCCGACTCTGCATCGATTATCGGCTCGTCAAACAGTCTGACCCGGCTCATGGTGTATCAATGCCCTCTGATCAACGATCTGCTGGAAGATCTGGACAAGGTGCTCTGGTATTGCTCTTTGGATATGGCTAGTGGATTCTGGGTGGTCACAATGACCGATCGAGCTCGTAAAGCGATCTCGGCTCTTTATCACCCACATGGGTCTGTTTGAATGGAATCGGATGCCGTTCTGGCCTGAAGAACGCTCCTCAGATCTATCAGCGACTTCCTGGATGACGCGTTGTGGGCCGGAGTTCACCAGAATCCCGCGATCGTCGAACTCCGGAAAGTCACCACGGACCTGATCGGAGTCAGGGCGAACCCAGAAGATCCGGGGCGTCCGTCAGTGCATGGGCCGCAGATCGTAAGCATCGACGACATTCTGGTGACGGCAGGATCATGGGATGAGCTGTGTGATCAGGTGGATCCACCTGTTGGACGCCTGTGACAAGTGGAACCTCTCGATCCAGTGTGGAGGAAAGAGCTCTTGGGGGATGCGCAAGGTGGACTATCTGGGACATCGCGTGTCGTAAACGATGGACTGGAGGCCAACCCGAATGCGCTGACCTCCGCCCGGCTCTGACAGAATCTACCGTTCCCTGGATCGCTCCGATCCAAGTGCAGTCTTTCTTGGGCAGTCTTAACCCTTTCACTACAGCCGTTTCCTGGAGGATTACGCGATCTACGCGGCGATCCTGTATGAACTGCGCGAGGCAGACTTCGCCGAGAGTTGAAGAAGCGTCCAGATCTGCGCCGGATCATGGATGGTCAGAGTGTCGAACGCAGTAGATCGGAACTCGGCAGACCCCGATCGAATGGCACCGTTCGTTCATGGAGGCGAGGTTGGCGACGAACGCTGGATCCGTGCTCATCGCGCCTTCTCGACACTGAAGACGAAGATCGCGACGACGCCGATCCTGCGGCATTTCGATCGCGATCGGACTCCGGTGGTGATCCGTGTACGCGAGTGACTGGGCGATCTCGGCCGCACTGATGCAGGAACACGACCAGATCTATTCACACTCTGTTATCTTCGCCAGTCGAACGTTGAAGTCGAATGAACTGAACTACAACGTGGTGGAGAAAGAAGTGCGTTGGCTCTGTTACGGATCCTAGATCTGAACTATAACATGCTGGTTGGACGATCGATCCGGGTCCTGACTCGACACTCGACGTTGGCGTGGCTGTTCCGATCACCCGGCCTTCCAGGGCCGATTAGGTCAGTGGGCCGCACTCCCTATCGCCCTGGACGTTGGAGATCACGAAGTGCACCAAGGAGAGGACGAGATATTGGGGCGATCGCCGCCAGTATTACACCCCGGGATCGGATGTCGACGAGGCGCTGATCGCGATCGCGCCGAAGAAGAAGTGAACCCGGCGGAAGATCCAAGCCCCGATCCCGACTACAGTACGCGCGGGATGAAGAACTGTGCTGGTGATAAGCTTCGATGGATCCGCCCGCGTCAAGCGGGGTGGAGGCGCGTACAGTGCGATCCTATGGAAGCTACCTGAGTGAGGTGGTGAGAGCACGATCGGGCTATGCCGAGGGACCTGACCCGTCAATGAAGCGGAATATCATGGTCTGTTGCTGGGTTTCGACCTCTTGGACGGCATTGATCGAGGCAGGCTGGTGGTCTGCGGTGATTCCAACTTGGTGATCCGGCAAGTAGCAGGTGAGATCGACTGCAAAGCACCCAAGTTGACGTTACTAAAGCAGAAGGTGCTGGATCGGTTAGCGGAACTGGCGAGATCGCTGAGCTGTTACATGTGAAACGGGACTGGAACGGCAGCGCAGACAGCAACTTGGCTAGCGCAGCGCTTCAACGTGAAGGTGGCGTGGTCTCGCAAGTCGAGGATGTGAGGGCCGATCACGTGGATCTGACGACATTGAACCGGCTCAGATGAGATCCTAGTTGTCAGATCTGGACGAACCGGATCGCCCGGCTATCACCGATGACTACTCGATCAAACGCCAGATCGCGACCGAATCCGACTGTCCTACAGGAAGAATTTGTGCGGGGACTACGGATCGACCGAATCCGTCGATCGCAAGGTATGAAGAGACGTGGATCGTGGGCATGAAGAAGTACCTGATGGGAGACGTGGCTGATCTAACGCAGGATGAGGCCCGATCTTACTGCAACGCATTGCGGCAGACTACGAGATCGATAACAATGATCTGCTGTTCTACTGTTTCCCCCTCCAAGAGATCGGAGGCAGATCGAGATGGGCTGATGAGGCTGGTCGCTCCGGAGACGCTGCATCAGGATATCCTGCACCACTACCACTCTACTGTGGAAGGTGGTCACCAAGGGATCGGACGTACCTATCAGCGGATCCGTGATCACTTTCACTGGAGGGGTCTCTTGAGGTGTGCAGAAGTATGTCGGAGAGATGTGTCGATTGTGAGACCGGTAAAGGGCGACCCACGATCAGGGGCGAGTCGCCGGGGAACATCCAGGCGACGTACCCGTTCCAGATCATAGCGATGGATCACATACCTTCGCTGCCCAAGTCGTACAAAGGCAACACCGAACTGCTGATCTGGGTCGACCTGTTCACGGGATACGTGATCGCGAAGGCCAGCTTCCTCTCGAACGGCGCAGACGATCGCCGAATCACGAAGAGGTGTGTGTTCCGGCGATTCGGTGCCAGCGAGGTGATCAGGCATGATCGCGAACCGGATTTATGGCTGACTTCTTCCGCGCCTTTAATAAGATCCTAGGTATGCGTCAGCGAGCGACGATGGCCTATCGACCCCAAGCGAACGGTACTGCGGAACGAATGGTGCAGACGGCGACGAGAGCCTTGAAGATGTTTGTGGAAGATCTGGATCAGAGGGATTGGGATGAGTACGCCGAGCGATTGACCTTCGCGATCAATACGGCTCATGATCGCGTTCGAGGAGACTCTCCTTTTATCTGGTACATGGCTGGGATCCTCGATCGACGCTGGAGGCGACGATCCGCTTTGGGTAGCACTCGAATCCAGGATCGGAACCCGCGACGGTGGCGTTATCGGATCCAGAGGCACTATGATCAGGCTCGAAGTCAGGTGAATGCTCGTTCACGCGAGGCGATCGCGGATCGGGCCGATCGACACAACGAAGAGGTTCGACCGCACTCGATCGAGGCTGGATCCCAGGTGTGGCTGTACTTAGATCGTGTGAAGGAGGGGTACGCCCGGAAGCTAGCTCACCTGTGGCATGGCCCATTCCGTGTGGCCGAGAAGGTGAACGAGTACACGATGAAGCTTCAGATCGCTGGCACAGACTATCACCTGTTCCCGATCGTGCATGTCTCGAAGCTGAAGTTGGTCAGAGACTTCCCCGATCGACCGCGGATCGAGCTCACGGTGGACGAGGCAGATCGAGTTGATTTCGACGAGATCCCTACTTCCGGAGTGACAGCTGGGCTCCAGATCGAGACGCGGAATGAGTATGAAGTGGAGAAGATCACGGATATGCGAACGGGTCGAAGGACACGGTACGGCCGGACGTATCGAGAATTCCTGGTACACTGGAAGGGTTACGGCGATCCTGACTGGATCGACGAAGCGGATCTCAACTGTGGAGCTTTATTGCAACGAGTTCCTTCGAGATCGTGTGAACCGGAAACCGATTCAATGTGATGCAGTCTCAATGAGGAGGAGTGAGATCGACCGCCAGGGCGAGCTGGTCGCCTTGGTGAGCGAGATTGGTGGCGGATCGATGGGGAGGCCGTCGATCGGAGGAAAGGGCGGTATATGAATGTGTATGTGTGAAGGTGCAGATCGTGGAGATTATGGAGTTCGCTGAGAGGTGGATCGATGGAAGATCCGGATTGATCATGTCAGGTAAGGAGTGGATCGACCCAGCTGTGACGCCCAGCGCAAGAAAGGAGATATTACAATGGGAAGGGTGGATCTGGAATGGTGGAACGGCTATTGGAGTAGATCAACTTCTGAATGACTATGAATTGGAGTGGACTTGCCGATCGACGCATCGATCGCGCTGGGATCTGATCGCGCGAGCTAAACGGGTATCGAGAACGCTAGATCACGGCTGCTGGGCACCGATGTTGGGGTTGAACTTGTTGCGAAGACGTGGGATCCGCCTGGCAGGGTGGTCTTGAGGGTGATCGCGGTACTGGTTGCGCCAGGATCGTGCGTGTCAGCCTCGATCAGGGCAGCTCGGAGGTCGGTCGGCTCACCCTGATGCTGGGTGGGGTCGTTGGCGTTGGCTGCGCGAGACACCGCCCTGGTACCAAGTCACCGAGTCTCGCGGACGCACTGGAAGGTGCAAGAAGAACGGATCCAACAGCAGATCGATGTCGGCCCACATCGCTCTCATCATCGGCAACGTCGTGTCCAACCATTGGCGCCACCGATCGCCGAGGCGGATCCGCCGGGTGCGACGTTCGGCATGGTACTGTTGGATGACCGGATCCTGACGCTGCCCACGGGTGATCGGGAGTGTAATGGGTCGTTTCCCAGAAGGCCTGACGATGCTGCTCCCTCGAGTTGCAGGTAGGCGGTGGCGATCCGACCCAACGGAGTTGCAGGCGCCTCGGTGGAGTGCCAGATCAAATGTCAATGGATCTCGCGGGTTCTGGAGGGCCTCCCACGGGCGATCGGCCAGGAGAGCGTTGATGTTCGGCCCGGTGATCAAGTCATCCCGGTAACCGATCCCGGGCCCGCGAGGCTGTCGAGCACCGCGAACCGCGGCTGGGAAGAGCCAATTCGCAGGCAGGAGCAGGTGGTGGGTCAATGTCGATAAGATCATGCCGGTGATCTGCAGCTGACCTACCAGTCCCACGGGCCACGGATCCGCGTCACCGGGAGCGAGTGCTCGGGGTGCGTTGAACCCCGGGATCATGGTGCCGATCGGGAACAGTGGCGGAACCAGAGGCTGACGTCCGGGCGATCCCGGCGGAGATCCTGGCGGCGATCCCGGGGCGATCCTGGAGGCGATCCTGGAGGCGACCTTGGGGGCGACCGGGAACGCGCCGATCCGGCTCGAGAGTGTATTGAGATGACCGACGGTGATCGTGAACGGATCGGCGGAGTACGGGTCCGAGCTGGCGAAGCGGATTGACGACGCCGAGCCTCAGCCCGGGATCGAGCCAACGCGGCGAGGGACTCCTGATCCGTGCCCTCGGACTCCGGATCTCCTCGTCGGAACCGGATTCGGCCGACGACGATACTTTCTGCGACTGGCCAGCGCTCGCACTACTAGCCGGGCTCGACTCTTCTTGATCCGGCTCCTCCTCTCCTCGATCCGGCTCCTCCTCTGCTTGATCCGGCTCCTCTTCCTCCTGATCCGATTCCTCCTCCTCGTGCTGATCGTCGGGCTTACGGCGATCGGACTGCGGCTGGCTCTCGGCGGGCGGTCTCTGGTCATGATCCGGCAGCGAGAAGGCCGGCGACGGAGAACGAGGGGGCGATCGGCTCGGCGATCGGCTGCGTGATGGAGGCGCCGATCGTGAACGCTTGGGGGCCGCGGAGTGCGATCGGGTGATCCGGAAGGACTACGACTGCGGCGAGCAGGTGTGAGCGGGTCTACGCTGGCGCAGTGCGATCCAGCGTGTTACGCTGGATAGGGTGTCCGCGATGGTGTCGAGATCTTCGCTGATCGATCGTTGACACGCCGGAGCAGGGCGTAGGCGTCTTGACGTCGACGAAGTGGGCGTCCATGTGCACGGATCACTTGCTGCGCGCTTTCGACGCATGCACCTGCAGCACGACGATCGCGTCAGTGATGATCAACAAGAGAACGAGGGCTACAGAATCTACGTACGGAGATCGGCGTTTTCTCGAAGCGCGACGTCGCGATCTTGGTTGGCCTGATCAAAGGGGCGGCACGGGCCGTGCGCGTAGTTCCCCCTCCGTCCGGCTGGAGGTCGGCTTGCAGCCGATCGACATCAGGGTGGGGGCAAAGCCGGGGAGCGGAGAGGCCGATCTGGCCCGAGCGCTGGCTGCCGAAGACGGGCTTCGTTGGGCCAGGGCCGCCTCGGCCGTTCTGAAGTGCCGCCTGAACACGATCGAAGCTGCCTCGCGTCGTGCTCTAACTCCCATTGCAGGCATGTCCAGATCATGGGCCTGTCGTGATCTGTGACCGGAGATCGGAGATGTCCGTGGCGGCGAGGTTCAGCTGGTGGTCGAAGCGGTCCCGGGTGGCGATCGCGTCTGCGAGTTCATCTTGGGTGCGTGTCAACCGGCGATCCACATGTCCTGAATCTCAGCGGTTTGTTGAGCGATCTGGCCTCGGAGATCCTGGATCAGTTGCGGTCCTTGGCCTTGGGCGCTCTGCTGGAGGTCACTCACTTCGGTCTGGAGACGGCGGATCTCGTCCTCCTGGGACCCGCGGTAGCGCTCGAGGTCCTGCAGGTTCGACGTCAGCTCGCGGACAGTGTCGTCCAGGCGGGCCCGATCGCGGATCATGGTGGACCGAGAAGCGTAGGCAAGCGTCAGCTCCTCCTCCAGCCGGGCGATCCGGCGGGCAGCGTCCGGAGAAGCCGCAGCCCGTCGAGAAGCCGTTGAACGAGTCGATCGAGGTGTCGAGTGAGCTGATCGAGGCGAGCCGGGCGGAGACCCGTCACCCTCCGACGGTGGGGGTGGCTGTGCGGGAGGACCGGACGGTGGCGTGCTCATCGTGGGTGATCTGCGCGGAGCCGGCGGATTGAGGAATGAACGGCACGCTGTCCGAAGTGAGCGCCGTGCGGCACAACTTCCGGACAGGGGCGGATGTGGAGAAGCACCGAATAAGAAATCCGTCTCCGAACGGAAAGTGTTCTCCGAGAAAGGCGGCAAGGCCGGTCGACAGAGGTCCCGAATGGAAGATCGACAATCGATCAGCGATCGAGAGACAGGCTGGGTGGATCAGGCGTGACCGAAGATCAGCGAGAGATCAAGTGACGCCGGCGCGTCGGGTACAACATGTGCAGAGGCGGATCGTGCAGAGACGGATCGTGCAGAGGCGGATCGCGCCCTATCGACCCCCTGATGGGTGTCCAAGATCGGCATAGGCGCAAGCCCTACTGAGGCGGAACACCGGTGATCCGGAACGACCGGCGATGGAAGTAGGCGGATCGACGGTGAATGAGGATGCGCTCAAGTCCTCGATCGAGAGTCGATCGAGATCGGTGATCGGGATCGCTGATCGGGATCGCCGAACGAGATCGCCGATCGGGATCGCCAAACAGGATCGTTGATCGGGATCGCCGATCGGTCAAGATGGGAAGCACAAGAGGGCGAAGATAGGACAGGAATCCAGTTGTTGTTTAGTTGTAGGATGGTAGACAAGATGGTAGCGGTAGAGAGAGAAGCCAACTAAACATAAATCAGAAGAGAATTTGCACCGAAGAGCACAAGTCCCCTCAAGTCACCAAGTCCCAGGAACTACATTGGCCTCGACAAGCGTCGACACTTTGGACAGTGAACTAGTGGTACGGTTAAGACTGGATTAATACATTGGCCAGCTTGACCTACTCTAGTGATCTATTTCTTGTGTGCGAAACCCCGATCGTCCGGATACTGCTTGGCTGGCGATCGTTCTCCTCTCGATCAACCTCGATCCCGCTATAGGAAGCGGCAAGCAACTCAAGGAAGGGAGGAACACACCCGAAAGGGCAACTACCGGCCTTGGATCGACTCCAGGCCGACCGATCGCAGCGAACAACCCTCGATCGGGACGAATACTCGGACGCAGAGCGAAGATTCCCGCGCTGCTCCACGGACTTATCCCCGCGTCACGCCAAGACATTCGATCTTCACCAAGTGCTGCATCCTCGGAGCCCCGAGAGAGCAGATCCAGCCCGCCGACGGGTACACAAGGTGAGAACAAGTTCAGCCGATCACGGATCATTGGGGGACCCCCTCCGTTAGTCGGTGTCTGGGCGCTGGTGGGAAGCTCGATCAGGCCTTAACCAGATTTTGGCTGATCCCGCTACACCACATCTGTACGCTTTGAAAACGATGTCGAAGACGGCGGTAGCTACGTCACGTTGGTTGACGACGAGAGCAGCCTGGTCCCGACACGACCTACTACGGCTGCTGAGGTGCTTCATGCGCGATGTGAGGATGCTGGTAGCTACGACGATACCTACGTCGCGCTGGTTGACGACGAAAGAAGCCTGGCCCCGACACGACCAGCCACGACTGATGAGGTGCTTCATGCGCGTCCCAGCAGCTCCAAGGAGCCTGTACGGGACTCTGATGTCGACGAGTGCACCTGTCAGAACGAGCTCATCAACGCCTTCGCGACGAGTAAGATCCGCAGCTGCGTGCCACCGAACATCGCCGAACTGGACAAGCGAAACGCTCGCCCGCACTATGGATCAGAAGCTCGCGCAAAGATTCACTTCAATGCCGGTGCTGCGCATCCTCCGCAGCAGCGACGAGATGTTGCAGCAAATACCGGCGAACCAATTTTCGCAGGCGGCGTTTGCTGTTGACGCAGATCGAGAGGCGCGCGATCCACTACGTCATAACGAAGAACGCCGCGCATTTGTCGGACCAGTCGCTGGTGGCGTATACGCCCCGGATCCGGGAGTTTGTTGCCACAACGAACGCTGATGTCTACGGAATGTGGCCCTCCACCGCGTTGTATTCTGGCGGTACTTTCTTCCGTACCACGACTTGCCCTCCGGTAGGCAAGCGTCGGATGATACCGGGTGAAACCCTGAGGTGAAGCGAGCGTGACGGAGAGGCGGATGGCGGGCAGTCTTGTCGATGGCCCAAGCGATAGGGCTCAGCAGAAAGAAGCTTCGTGGGAGTAGCAGCCGAACAAAAGTTATATTCAGTTATAAGCCGTGCAACAATGTGCTGCCAGTAAATCATGTTCTTGTCGCAAAACCAACGTCTTCAGGTGCGCTCCTAGTGAGCCAGCATGACTGTTCAACACCTCGACATACACCGTGGCATGTAGGCAAGTAGGCGCCCGAGCGTCGACGCCAGATAGACTGGCACGCTGCTTGATCGATTGATCCGGGCCAGTTGCTTCGCCACCGTAAGGTCAAGTCTAGGTACTGGCTACGGAAGGGTGGCGGGGTCTTGGCATCTACCAGATGCGTGGAGCGACTGTCGCTGGGTGAAGACGACGTACGCCGTGTGCAAGTTAAGACTGACCGACTGTTGTCTATGACGATGCTGTTGCTGACCTAGCCATGTTAGCGTCGATAGAGTTGCCATCTATCTACTCGGTGACCAAAGCTGATGCCGTACCCGCCGTCCGAATTGTGTTCCTTGCGTGTCATGGGCGTTAACTTCGGTCTAAATATTTACTGGTGGCGGTGCTCTAGCTGACTGAGTGCGAGGGCAGCGACGAGAGCGAGGTGCATCAGATAGTGTGTGGGTTTCTGGAGCTGGCGCCGAAGATGCTGCAAGCGCTTGTCACCTACGACACGTCGTCCACTTAAACATTGTATGCTTTCAGTGTGACATTCTCTCAGCCAACAAATCTCGATGATGTGCTCTATCCATTTGTAAGTTTTCATACTTTGATAATAAAAAAATATGCAAAAAATCTCATGTCGGGTTAAAGAGTCTAAAGTTCACTATGTCAACGTGCTTACCCAATAGGAGTTCGTCCAAATCACTGCCAAAATAAAAGTACTGTGCAACCATTATATAAAAATACAAAAAACAAATATTTTGTATAATTATTTCCTAATTGTTTTTGCTATAGTGTTATCTAAACCTGTTTTTAAAAGTGCATGCGAGACCGCATCAAACACAGATCAGTGTGCAATCAGTGTGCAAAATCCCTACATTTTGCAAAGCCATCATAATTTGATCCTCACATTCACCTGTACGAATCCATTAAGTTCAGGTGCGAACTTTCCAATTCCAAGCATTATCTATACAGATAGACTGTAAAACTGTATGCGCACCTATCTAGAGCAGCTTCCAGTGTACACTAGTCCCGATTTTGCTCATTTTGCTCTGAGGGTGAAGGTGCGGGTGAAGTGAACTTCGAAACCTATCTATTAACTCAAATTGTACGGCCACCTAATGGATACCAAATCAGCATGTTTGGCAGCACCGCCCAAGAATAGAAGCTTTCTGATAACCACAAGAGTAGTCCATTAAAGCCTAACATAGTAGTATATGTTCCTCAAACTGTTTGTTGGATGGCGTTAAGCTCCAGCGGATATCGACACCTTCGGCTGGCCTACCGGGTTTCCACTACATGACTCGTGGATACCTCGTTAAATGTGGGTTTTAAGCCACAATTAAGATAATCGCGTTTGAAGTTGCACCAAAATCAAAATTGGAACGAACCGGACATCAATTTCGAAGCTGAAAATCACTTGTATAAATCGTAGAAATACTTTCGGTTACCCGGCTTGTTATCCTTGTTAAGAAAAAATACCACAGAACCAAGACGCTGCATCTGTTAGTCCCAAATACTTACCGTATCTGCCGCCCATATCTAAGTCACTCGTATAAAGTGTAAATGACAGCACTAGCTCTTACAGTTGCCCTTTACACGAGCTTCTAAAAGCATGCAGTATGTTAACATTGAAGAAAGAAAAATCGAGGTCAGACGCACCGATGTTTTGTTAGTAAAATATAATTTTCATACGGCCGTCACTCCAAAAGCCAGCAACTTAAACGATGCACAATGTCATGATTACCACTACCACGACCTAGTCATGTTGAAGTCCTGCCTGCTCAAGCCTGCAAGAGAGGAGGACGCATCGCCATCCAGCAGCAGGATTCATGCAACACTGTCGTTTCCATAGTTTAGGATTTGAGTTGACTCTCAGCTGGCAACTTGATTCATTGCAAGTTCAATCGGCCATTCCACGGCCTTCGAGTAGCTAGCTAGCGCCGCTAAATTCTAATTCATTCTCAAACTTTCCTTCCAACACACAAGTTGAGTTTCAACCCACGCGTATACTACGTGACAGTTTTAAAACTATTGAAGCGTAACTGCGCTCTCCGGTTCGACCTTCTACGCCAAGACACATCGACTTCCTTCCGATCGGTCAAGACGCTACCCACGATGGCTCGTAACCGCAGTCCGAACCCACGTCCCCGTCAGCAGCGACGCAGGCGTGAAGACGACACCGCAGCCGACGCCGCTGCCGAAACCGAGAACAGTGAGCAAGCTCCCACGGACGGCAACAGCGACGCTGCTGCTTCGCACCCGACTCCACCGTCGGCGGCAGACACCATGGCCATAATGAGGCAGATGTTCGAGTACATGAACACTACCCAGCGCCAGAATCAAGAGCAGATGTCTCAGATGCTCCAGCAGCAAGTGCTGTTGCAGCAACAGATGCTGCAAGCTCATGTGGCAGCACAGAAGCCGCAGAAGAAGAAGGGAAACCCACCGCAGTTCAACGGGGAAACCAACGACGACCTCGAATTATGGCTGTTTAGCACGGAGCAATACTACTCTAACTACAGCGAGGAGATGCAGAGCGAATCGTCTGAGTTCGTCGACACGATCTTCGGCAACTTGGGCCCGACTGCTCAGACATGGTACCGAGACTTCAAGGTTTCGCTAGGTGAGCAGCCGGCGACATGGGCAACGTTCAAGAGATGCATTCGTGAGCGCTTTCGTGAGGCCGACTACCAACACAAGCTCTTGTCTCGGCTGCACAACCTTCGTTGGAGTGGCTCCCAGCACGCCTATACCACGAAGTTCCTGCATTTGCTCTCTCAATTGGAATGTGAGCTACCTGAGCCTGTCAAACGTTGGTACTACCAACAGAATCTTCGCCCCGAGACCAGTGCTTTCGTGTCGCAGAATGTTCCATTGACTCTTAAGGAGGTGATCGGACTCGCGGAGCGTTACGAAGACTCCCGCGCTTCTCAGTCTGGGAACGCGAAAAAGGATCAGAGCAACAACGCTAAACCCCAGGGTAAGCAGCAAGCTCAGAAGAAGAACCCTGCCGCGTCGAACAGGTTTCAGTCTAGCGCCAACACTACGGGCAAGAACTCGGACCGACCAACGTGCGAGTATTGTGACAAGCCGGGCCACCACGAAGGTATCTGCTTCAAGAAGAAGGCAGACGCCAAGGCCTCGGTTGCAAAAAACTAGTAGGCTCGGTGGGTTGGCATCCCACCGAGCCGAAACCGCCAGATCGTGTCCGCCGTGCACGCTCTGGTAGCCCTCTCCAGGCTGGACTTCACTATCAAACCAGTGAAGCTTCAACCCGCAAGAAGGAGAAAATTTACGGCTATTTGTGCCAGGGCGCCCGTGTCGACGATGCTTCTGTGTCCGTCTTCATCGACAGCGGAGCCTCATTCAACGCTATTGATCCTGAAGTCGCTGCGAGCCTGAATCTACAAGTTACCACACTACCCGAGCCTTTACGAGTCAAGTTAGGTGGCGGTCAACGTGTGAGTATCCCGCGACGCACTTCAACGATCACGGTGTCCATGGACGGGTTCCCCGAATATGCTACCGAAGTGTTTGTCATGGAGATCCCTGAAGGGAAAAACGTTATGCTCGGATTTCCATGGCTGGAAGATGTGAATCCGGATATCGACTGGGCGGCACGGATTGTGCGACCGCGTGGCGCAGCTTCTGGCTTGGCATTGCAGCCTTGCCCACGAGCGCGAGCTAGTCCTGTTGCTGCCGGCAGCCGCCGACGAGCTCCTGCGCGCCGGCATCGGAGCGATCAACTGGACAATTTGCTCTTCTACGCGAAGCACGACTACGTGTCCTCTGCGGGCGAGACGAAGGTCATTTCTCATCGCCAGTTTCGCCGCATGCAGCACGATGATGACATCGTTTTGTTTCGCAGTTCGCGTATGTGAGGAGACGTCTGATAAGGCCGCGAGGCAGCTCAGTCAAGGCTGGGACCAGTTACGAGGTCGCCCCGAGGAAGCCGTGGTGGTCAAGTACAAGAATACCGTCTTTCGTGCGGAGCTCCTGAATGTCGCACCTCAACGCTCTGTGGACGTCGAAGCCGAAGTGGAGCTTATCAGACGACACCCCCGTGGCACGTAAGCAATTTCGGCTTAGTGACGCGATGAAAGAAGCTATCCGCGCGTGGACACTGGAGATGCTCGAGGCCGGTATAATCCGACCGTCAAAATCTCCGTATTGCGCACCCACCTTCTGCGTCAAAAAGGCTGTAGGTTGGCGTATCGTCCACGATTTCAGAGGGATCAACTCCAAGCTCCGCATTCCTGCAACCCCGGTGCCCAGAAAAGAGGACATTTTCGACGCCATGGCGGGCGGCTACTATTTCTCAGCAATGGACTTGCTGTGGGATTCTTCCAGGTCCGTCTCCGAGAGAAGGACATCCAGTACACAGCGTTCTCTACTCCAGACGGCCAATTCGAGTACCTCGTGACGCCTATGGGCCTTGCTTGTAGCCCTTCAGCGTTCAATCGCATGATGCAGCGAGTATTCAGTGATCAGCGTTCCTTTGCCGGGCCTACTTCGACGATCTTTCGTGTTCACCAAGACACCCTCGCTGGAGGACCACCTGGAAGCGCTCGACAAGGTTCTCAAGCGCTGTGAGGAGCAGCAATTGTACATCAAGCTGGAGAAGTGCACATTCTGTGCAGGCGAGATACCATGCCTCGGTGATTTCTTTGGACGCGAAGGCATTCGCATGGACCCAGACAAGTCTCGAGTTATTCGAGAGTGGCCACTACCTCGCACACGGCGGCAACTACAATCGTTTGTGGGCACATGCGTCTATGTGCTCAAATACTGTGAGAACTTTGCAGAGTTGGCTGCCCTGCTCATGGAGGCGACGCGAGGACGTGGGAAGAACGAACAGATCTCGCTGACCCCTGCACAAGTACGCTCTTTCGAGGAGCTGAAGCGTTTGCTTTCGGACCCGCCAATGCTCGCTCACCCAGACAGCTCGCGCCCATTTCACGTTCGCATGGATGCGTCAGATTACGCTATCGGTGGGTACCTGTACCAAGTTGGTGATAATGGTAACGAGCACGTCATCAGCTACGGAGGCCGGAAGCTGAGCGAAGCGGAAAAATGTATCCCACTCGTGAGAAGGAGCTCTTGGCGGCTTTACATGCAATGCGGCTGTGGCGAGTTTATCTGATCGACAAGCCATTCTTCGTCAACACGGATCACCGCACTTTGCAGTCTATTCTTGAGCAGAAGACATGCTCACAGCGGTTGGGTAGATGGCTGAACGAGCTCGGCTCATACCGCCCACTTTTCCGCTGGATACCTGGAACTTCCAACGTTGTCGCCGACGCAATCTCTCGCAATCCTGCCTTCGAGCCAACCGAGTCAGCTCAGCACGTGTCCCTCGCCAGCCTTCTGCAGCAACTCACCCGCCAGCACGATGAATCAACCGCGGATGATGCATACCTGCACTACATGGCTGCCCGACCATCTATCCATCAGCAGTGTACTCGACTCTATCGGCAGGATGCTACCTTCGGTCTTCTGTACCAGTATCTCGTGACGCGAGCGGAGGCCTCAGCACCACCGCCAGTTGAAGTGCCACGAACGCTTCGTGCAAACCTGAATCATTTTTTCCTCGAGGACGGCTTGTTATTCTACCAGCCCAGCGCGGACTTGGCACGCCGACTTTGTATTCCAGACGACAATGACTTGCGCAACGCGATATTTTTCGAACACCATGACTCTGCTACAAGTGGACATCCTGGGTATTTGAAGACGCTCATGGCTCTCCAGAATAAGTATTACTGGCCTCGAATGGATCGAGCTGTGCGTCGCTACGTGGCATCGTGCGAAATGTGCCAGCGCATCAAGGTATCTCAACGCAAGGCGGCAGGACTTTTGCATCCTTTGGAGGTGCCTGCGAACCGCTGGACGAACATCACCATGGATTTTGTTACTGGACTTCCTATCGGTCGCCGCTCGAAAAGCGACGCGATCATGGTGATCGTTGATCGCTTGACCAAGCGTGCCCATTTTGTTTTGACTACGACTACGTGTACTGCCCATGAAGCAGCGCGCTTATTCCGTGATCACTATCAGCGGCTCCACGGTCTGCCGCTAAGCATTGTATCGGATCGCGACTCGAAGTTCACGTCCAAGCTCTGGTCGGAGCTAATGTCATTTCAACGGACCCAGCTTCAACTAAGTTCTGCCTTCAGACCGGAAACTGACGGGCAGACTGGAGAAAACCAACCACTTTGTGGCCGACTACCTTCGTGCATTCGTCAACGCCCGGCATGATGACTGGGATGAAATGCTGAGCCTCGCTGAGTTCGCTTACAACGCTCGAGTGCACTCCAGCATTGGCATGGCTCCTTTACGGCGGACCTCGGCTACATTCCACGATCTGTCGCTGATTTAGCAACTCCGTCAAACCCGCGGGCGCCGATCTCAAGCTATGAAGTTCGTTGAGCATCAGCAGGTGGTGCTCCAGCAGTGCAAGGACATGTTGGAGCAATCTCAGGCGGCTATGAAGTACTTTCACGATCGAAATCGCCCGACTTTTCAATTTGCTGAAGGTGATCAAGTCCTTCTCAACACGTCCAATCTCGATCTTCACCATCTCGGCACCACCGGTAAAAGGAAGCTAGCCCCGCGCTATATCGGCCCATATCCTGTGATCAAGTCTACAACGCCAGATACATACCAAATCGGGTTACCACCAGGACTGCAGCTCCACGACGAGTTTCATGTTTCGTACCTACGGCCCTACGTCTTCGACTCCAATCCGCGCCGTCTCAATGATGTGCCTCCCTTGATCACTCGCGACGGCTTTGAAGGTGTCCAAGTCCAAGCAATTCTGCAACGGCGTGTGAGGAACGGCAAGGTGCAGTTCAAGGTGCGCTGGTATGGACGAGATAACAAGGATTCCTGGGAGCCGGAGGAAAATCTGGAGCAAGTGCGTGGTCTCATTGAGCGCTTTCTTCTCGCACAGCCTCGGCGTTCGACGCGTCAACGCTCGGCATAAGCGCTTTCCAGCGGAAGGAGTGTCATGATTACCACTACCACGACCTAGTCATGTTGAAGTCCTGCCTGCTCAAGCCTGCAAGAGAGGAGGACGCATCGCCATCCAGCAGCAGGATTCATGCAACACTGTCGTTTCCATAGTTTAGGATTTGAGTTGACTCTCAGCTGGCAACTTGATTCATTGCAAGTTCAATCGGCCATTCCACGGCCTTCGAGTAGCTAGCTAGCGCCGCTAAATTCTAATTCATTCTCAAACTTTCCTTCCAACACACAAGTTGAGTTTCAACCCACGCGTATACTACGTGACACACAAGCAGTGATTAAATTGTGATCGTACACATGTTCGTAAGCAGCTATTCGCTTGATGCGGTCGTAACGCTGCTTTTAACATAATAATAGTTCCGGCGTCTTACAGGCTGTACGTTATTTTGGCAGTTTTCGCTAACAAAAAACTTTTGCTACCGTACACCGCTCAAGTTGACGCTCTGACACTACAAAGAAAGTTCTGTTCCGTTGCCACACCATCCTTACACCATACAACCAAAGCGGACCAATAGAAACGCGCCGGCCGTTCTACGACTGTGGAACCCGACCGAACGGAACGGCGGGCAGTCCATATCTAGCCCGACAATTCCAACGGCGCCTTGGCTGACGATGGCGGAGCGCGGCGCAGCAGCCGAGTCACCCATGTCGAACGTGCAGAAGCTCAAGCTGCAGCTGTTCCACCGACTGCAGCGGCGCCACCGCGACGCCTGGAAGCGCTACTGGGGCTCCTTCCAGCTCTACCTGGCAGCCAAGCTGTCGCTCGAGGAGTTCCACGCGCTGGCCGAAGAGCTCCTGGGGCCCGATAAACGTGCGTGCGTGCGCCCATTCGTCTGTTGCTCTACCCCATTTGCAGCTAGCTCTTACCTGTGGCCACTAATTACCTGCGCTTCTGCAGACCTGCACAACAAGTTCGTCGTGGCGCTGCTGAGCACGGCCTACTTGGATGCGGCAGAGCTGCAGAGTAGTCCCCAGCCACCCTCAGCTCCAGAGATACAGGACCATAATGGCGAAGGAGGAGGACGAGCAGCGCTAGAGGCTGAAGCAAGCCCCACGGGGTCGAACGACCCGCTGCTGCGGATTATCAAGGAGGAGAGCGCGAGACACGGTAGGAGATGGCTGTGGCGGTTGCTGCGCTGCCGGTTGTTTGCAATTGTTTAACGCAGTGGGTGGAGATTCTGAGCAGCGCTCGCGCGTGAAGCAAGAACCGCATGGAGCGCAAGGGAAGAAGCGGCCACACAGCAGCGTCGCGGCTGCTGACAACAACGCGGAGGAGGCCCGTGAGTGCGGAACACAGTGGCCGTGCATGGGATCTATTTGTCGGTGCTAATTGAAGGATGGTATTGTGTTCTGAATGCGGTTGTAGTGGCAAAAAGCAAGCTCATGCACCTCGATCACGAGCACCCAGACCACCACTCGGCGCAGCTTCTCATGGGGCTCGGCAAGTACGCGACTCCGATCAGCCCGTCATCGATCGCGGTCACAGCGGAATCGGCGTCGTCTAGCAGCAGGAAGTTCCAGTCGAGCGTATCCTCAGACGGCAGGCGAGATTAGAGGGAGGGAGCCGCTTTACACGACTGCGGCAGAGCCTTCATGCCGCTCGGCTCACTTCGTCTACGCCACCCCTCAGGACCGTACCAAGCTAGGCACGTCGCAGCTATTTTATCTCTCTTTTATGTATTGGGGTCTCTGGCTCCGATGCCTGCAGCAACCTGCGCTACGACGCAGGATACTCAATAGCAGGAAGACAACTCGTTCAGTTAATCGTCTCGTGATATTCACTTTGCTGTGGACATCATATTGCAGGCATCTGCGTTTCACTATAGACTCCCTTAAGTACGACCTCAAAGAAGCGAATCGTTCGAAGGGACACCAAGCTTATCAGAGCTCCTGGAGCTGCTCAAGATCTTGCGTGTCATTCTCGCAGCCGCACGATCGCCGCCAGCCAGCCAGCGAGTGAGTGAGTAAGTGGATCATGATGCACCAGAGCCAGCAGCACCCGAACCAGCCGCTGCCCACCACCGTGCGCTGGATCCCAGACGCCGAGGTGAGCGTGTGCGATGGGTGTCAACTGCTCTTCGACTGGGTGCGCCGCAAGCACCACTGCCGGTGCGTCCTCCTGCCTCTGCTCCTCTGCTGTGCACCGCAGCAAAGGGATAGTTGTTCTCATTGTTGCTGCTGGTGATGATGTTGCAGCTACTGCGGCCACGTCTTCTGCGAGCTGTGCACGCCGCAACGCAGCCTCATCCGCGAGGACCAGATCCTGACCAACCCGGAGCGCAAGTACCTGGCCGTGAACGCGCACAACCCGCAGCGCGTGTGCGATGACTGCCACGCGCGTCTTGAGCCACAGCAGGAGGAGCTGCGTATGTGGCGTTTGGCGAGTGATTCATATAAGGGCTTACAGTGTTGACTTCCTCTTTGTTGTTGCCTGAATTCTGTTGTAACCAGGCCTGACGATGAGCAACGCTGTGCAGCAGACGGAGGTGAAGGAGTCGGGTCCGCAGAGGTTCTTTAACAGCCCCTACTCCTTCACGCTGAGGGAGGAGATCCGCAAGGCCACGTACAGCGTCAAGAACTTCACTTTCCAAGGGGTTGTCAAGGACCAGTCCATCCCGCTGCCACTGCTCACCCACGCCAAGGGCATCGCGGTAACTAAAGCACTGGGAAATTGTGTCTTGATGCCCCCAGCTAACGGAACGTTTTACGTGTGTGCTGTGGCCTCTTGGACCAGTTCCTTACCGTCATCAAGATGGGGTTCGTGTTCACGGGGCGTATGGGGACGGGGCTAGTGGTTGCGAGGCTGCCGGACGGAAGGTGGTCGGCGCCGTCGGCTATTGGAACTGCCGGCGTGGGCTGGGGACCGCAGATAGGAGGAGAGATCACGGATTTCGTGATCATCCTCAACACGCAGCGTGCTGTTGAGGCCTTCTGTGCATCTGGGCAGGTGAATCTCGGCGCCGAGTTGGGAATCTCTGCTGGACCTGTCGGCCGTGTGGCCTCTGGGGCGCTGGAAGCGAGCGCCTCCATGGATGTAGCGCCGTGCTACTCGTACTCGCACTCCAAGGGGCTGTACGCGGGTATTTCACTTGAGGGCTCCGTGATCCTGTCGAGGTCAGATATCAACCGCTCCTTCTACGGCAAGGCTGTGACTGTGGCTGAGCTACTTGGAGGAGTAGAACCGCCGCCAGTGGCCGCTGCACCGCTGTACGATGCGATTCGTTCGGCGATGGAAAGGTACGTTGCTCAGGGTATTCGCTTGGGGGAATCTACTGAGCGCTAACACTTCGTGTTGTTCCGATAACAGTCCAGCGAATGGCGCAAACCGCGTTGTTCGCAGTTCGTCGAATCCTGCTCAGCAATACCAGTCCACTGCACCCGCAACGACTGCGAGTCCCGCTACGCTTCCTGCTCCGGTGGCTCCAATTTCTGTTGGGTCGTCCGCACCTGCTGGGAGCTCTTTGTTTACCAACGCTCCCGTGAAGCTGTAAGCGTCGAGCAAGATGTCGAGGGCCACACGGTAGACCAGATTTGATTTGAAGGGCGTCCACGGAACTGGTTCAGTTGTCTGGCGTCGACTTCGACGCCAACACTTGGATTCAGCTTTTTTAAATTACTCAAGCAGTTTGCAGCGAGCCCGCTCCGATATGAACCTAGCGTGTTGTGTACCTATGTGGTCCTTTCAACGGCACCCCCAACTTCTGCTGATCAGTTCATTGCTGCCTCTAGCGCCGAGAAGAACTGTTCCTGCATCTGCCGAGCCTCGCGAGCCTTCTGCGAATGATAACGCACAAAACAGCACACAAGTGTTATTCCATCGCGTCCACGACGTACGGAAGCCTCCTTCTCGTCCGCATGTAGTACCTCTGCCTGTTCCTGCTGCGCCGGTGTGAGGGTTGCAGCACTGGCGGCACCACTAGCGTTGGCCTGATCACCTCCATTCCCTGCAGCTCCTGATCCATCGACGTTCTCCATCTTGACGTCCTCATCGGTCCCTGCAGGCGACGCCCCGTCGGCAGCCGCCGCATCGTCTGTCGACTCGTGCAGCTCTCCGTGCACGCGCTCGACAGCGAGTCTGGACTCGTCGATAGTGCGGCGGATGTCCCGCGCCGCGTCCCGACGCTCTTGCACCTGGGTCTTGAGCATCTGGATCACCGTCTCCCTCGCTTGGTGCGGCCGGAAGGCGTTGATCAGGTTGTGCATGTTGAGGAACAGCAGCTCGATGTCGTCCAGCTTCTCACTGCCAGCAACAAATAATTAAAAAAATATTAACATGAAAACACTAGAATAAAATGCTGGCGTGGGTCTGCACTCACTTGAACATGGCCGGCTTCTTGATGAGGACGTCCACGAGCTCCACGAAGTTGGCGAGCAGCGAGCGGTTGATCCTAACTCCATCCAAAGAGTACAGTATCCATTAGTCTTATTTCCCGGACATCACTGTACCCTCTGCATTTGCAGTCCACTGTACTTCTTCATCTGCGCTTTGTAGTCCACGACGGCGGCGTCGCCCTCGTCGCCCTCGGGCGCGTACAGCTTTTTGCCTGGCTGCGGCAGCAGGTCGGGCACCACGTCCTGCGTGCTGTAGGGCGACCCGAACATGTGGTACGTGGGCTCCATGGGCTCGGGCGGCGCCGGGCCGCTCTCCACGCCGTCCGCATACAGTGCGAAGAACTTGGGCGGCGCCGGGAACTCGGAGACGATCTCCGGCGCCTCGGGCTCTTCCTGCTGCGGCGCGCTCATGTTGGCTAGTGCGAGGGTAAAAGTAAAAGACTGCTTTTCGGACAATAAACCTATTTTACCATAAAACTGAGTTTAAACCTATCATAATCCTCTCTGTAGTTATAATATCGTTTTTATCACTATCCAGAGGCATAACTATCTTCTGTACTGGTACCATAATGCCGTATCATGATAGAGCTTAGTGATAATGCTGCACCTGGTGAGCTTGCGTTGCTCTCAATACACTCGATACGTGGTTAAAACTTTTTTTTTTCAATTTAAGCGTTGAACTGCAAAGCTGCCACAGCGACCGAGCGTGTGCTTAGCGCAATGGTGTAGCCGAGTGGGTAGATGAGCGCTCCCGGCAAGTTGTTGTCGAGGGAAGTCAAGAGTTTCGAGATCACCTTCATTGCCCATTTCCTTCTCTCAAGAAGATTGATTTCAAGTTCTCCCCAATTATTTATATTGGTATTTTTTTCGAGCCGCAACTTCTCTTTTCCTTTTTCCACGTTCATTCTCTTTCAACGCAAAGATCCAACTGTCATGACCCTCCTAGCTGTGGTTCATGTTCTTCGCCAGAACGGTCAGCGCTGTAGATGGCATCTCCTCCCTCGTGTCTTCTTTCCTGGGACCGTCACCTAACCGTTCGCTAGCTTACGCTTGTGGCGTCGAGTCGATGTTGGGGTTGGACTTGCTTTGGGAAGCCAGTTGCACGACAAAAGCTGGCAGGAAGCAAAAGTGGACGCTGACGAACTACTTGCGGTCCTCGGCGCACTACAGCAGGTGGGAATTCACAAATGCTGTAGTGACTGTGGCGCGAAAGGGAAACATACAGAAGCTTGAGTGGCTTCTTGCTCACTTCCGAGGTTACGAGGTGGAAGACTCGGTGGTGGAGGAGGCAGCCAAGTTCGGTCACCTAAACGTGTTGCAGCTATTGCATCGGCATTGTAGCGTGGTAAACGGACCTACAATCCTGGAAAAGGACAGAGCTGCGGAGAAGGTTACGTACAACGTTGTGGTCATTTGGGGGGCAGACACGCTGCTGCTGGGGTCGGAAAGCGGTTATGCGGAAATTGTGCAGTGGCTGGTAGAGCGCACGACCTCGATTGATGAACTGACCGCGAGCAAGTTGTTTGCAGACGCGGGTAGACGTGGAGATATTGCGTTGCTGGAGTGGTTGGTGTCAAGAGGTCTCACGTATGACGAGTGATTTGTCGTGCGCTCAGCCTGCTCTGAAGCTCTGGAGTGGATTGTGGCTAGATGTAGCCACAGCGACTTCTTCCCACGCAGCTCTGAGCAGGAAGTGAATGATTTTCTTAATGAGGCAGCTCGTTCAGCTGCGCGTGTTGGTCGCGTGGATATTCTGGAGGATCTTTTAGCTATAACTGAGATCTACTGTGACGACAAGCTCCAGAAGTTTTATTGCTCGGCACTGGACGAAGCGTGTAAACACGGACAACTGGCTGTGGTCGAGTGGGAGATCTCTCATGAACAAAGCCACGAGGGGGATAGTCGCTTTCAAGTCAAGCTGTCGATGGGCGTTCTGGACGATGCAGCTTCGAATGGACACCTGCAGATAGCGAAACTCCTCTGCGATCGTTATGACGTGAGGATTGACAATTTACCCGTCACCATGTTGCTTGCAGCTGCTAACGGGCATTTAGAAGTTGTCGAGTGGTTGTGCAACAAGTTTGGCGACCAGAGGATGTTTCACTCGCGGCAACATGGGGCGAGCTTGTGACTGCCCTGGGATCTGGAAATTTTTCAACTTGGGGACCTGGCGATGACTTCGAATATTCTTAACAACCCATTGAAAAACTTGGCACGTATAACATCGGTTCGACCTGCAACAGCGATGGACGCCGCAGCGATGTTCGGTCACCTGGAGGTCCTAAGGTTTCTGCGAAGTGTTCGGTCGGTTAGAGGAATTACGCATCCTGGTCGCGATTTAAACCTCGATCTGCCGACTATAACCCTTAACGCTGTAACAGGACGTGGGCAGACGGCGGTCACGGCACGGTGACCATGACGACGAACAGCGGCAGCCAGCCGTACGAGTCGGACGGCGAGTGTGGCGTGGCAGACACGAACGACGGGAATGGGTTCACGACGGCGGGTCGCGAGATCCAGACGACGGTGAGAGCGGAGAACCACACGAACGTGATCTTGGCGGTGAACAGTCGCCCGGAGAGCGGTGGCAGCTGGAACGGACGGCTGAGAGCGGCTGACGGCGAAGATCTCGAGGCCGAAGGGTCGGCAGTGCGAGCTGGCCCTCGGGCCGAAGAGACTGAGCGGTGGCGAATGAGTGAGGGCGGCTCACTTGAAGATTGGCGGCCTGAGAGAGAAGCGGGCGGTGGTCGAGAATTGGCGCGCTTGGAAGCAAGCGAGTACGTACGACTTCGGTGGCTTGGTGACGGGCACTGGGCACGAACGACGAGAGCAGCAGCTCTCCCGAGTGACGAACGAGGGGCGACGGCTCCTTCTGGCTGAGTGGACTGGTGACGGTGGGGCGCCGACGGTTGCTGACGGACGAGTAGCTGCAGAGGGACGAGCAGTCAGTCGAGTGGTTAGTTGGGTCGCAGGCGACATGAGGTGCCAGTGGGTGACGGACACGAGCGTTCGGCATTAGTCACGAACGTACCGCGCGTGGGATCTGGGGACGGCGAAGCTGCTCGGGTGTGCAAGCCCCTGTGGTTGTAACGAACGAGTGTGGGGTTAGTAACTCACGTGTGTGGGCGAACTCTCTTTGTATTGACTGTGTGGTTAGTTCTAGTTGTTGGCTGTGGGCTGATAGCTACGAGCTACTTGAGGACTATTGAGTAATCTAGCCTCTTTAATAAATAGGATTCGTTCGTGTACACGAGCGATCCGGCGCAGTAGCTCAGTTAGTTGCTGTCGGCCAGTGTGGAGTTGACTTCCAGTCCGACGGGCGAACGGGCGCAGCGGAGCAATACGATCTGCCCAACGAGCTGGGCAAGATAAGAAGCTCGTTACATGGTGGTCATACAGGGGCTCGAACCCTGGACCGCAGCGTTATCAGCACTGTGCTCTACCGACTGAGCTATATGCTCGTCGTACTCGTCGCCCTGAGTGTCGCCCGACTTGGTCTCCTCCGTGGAGTCCATCAGCCGCTTCAGGACCCGTCTCGACTTGCCCGTCTTCGTTCTCGTTCGCGTTTGAGTCGTAGTCATCGGTTCAGTCGTCAATGGAGTTGTCTTGATCTTACTTCACGCCCCAAGAAAATGACCACCATGTAACGAGCTTCTTATCTTGCCCAGCTCGTTGGGCAGATCGTATTGCTCCGCTGCGCCCGTTCGCCCGTCGGACTGGAAGTCAACTCCACACTGGCCGACAGCAACTAACTGAGCTACTGCGCCGGATCGCTCGTGTACACGAACGAATCCTATTTATTAAAGAGGCTAGATTACTCAATAGTCCTCAAGTAGCTCGTAGCTATCAGCCCACAGCCAACAACTAGAACTAACCACACAGTCAATACAAAGAGAAGGTGACTGTTGATGCATGCGTGGTTGCTGGCTGTACCAGCGAGTTCCTATTGGGCGTGGACTTCATGCGGTCCAAGGGCGCTACTATGGACTTCGATAGAAATGAAGTTCGCTACAACGATGACGGACGGGCAGTGGTGATCCCGTTCCGCACTCATGATGACAGTAGTGGGGCGAGGGTGGCTGCTGTTCGTCTAGCAGGCAAGATGCAGCTGGCGGAACGAGCCGTGACACCAGTACAGGTGTCTGTAGCAGCTGAGGACGGCGAGTGTGGCGTCTTCATACCTACGAAGCACACGGGGTCAGTCATGTTAGCAGCGACGGTGACGCAAGTACGTAACGGACGGGCGTGGGTGCCGGCGATTAACACCAACACCATACCCGCCAAGTTGCCGAACAAGAAGGAGTTGGGCACGTGGGTGCCGCTGGACGGTGATATGGACGTCTTGATGATGAACGGAGAATTGAAGTTGGACCGGTTGAATGAATGGCTGGACGACTTGGGCGACACGGAGACGCCCTTGGAGGACGAGAGTGAGGTGCATATCGGTGTGGAGGACGCAGACTCGCGTAAGTTGGTAATGAAATTGTTGAGAGTCTATCGAAAGTTGTCAGATAACTCGGGCGATTGTCCACCTGCAACTGCTCTCGACATGTATCATCACATCGATACGGGCGAGGCATCGCCCATAATGCTGAAGAGACGACGCCAAGCGCAGACCAAAGACAAGATTGTCGAAGAGAATGTTTGCAAAATGCTGCAGGCGGGTGTGATTGAAGAAGGGAACGGAGCATGGGGCTTCCCCGTCGTTCTAGTGCGAAAGAAGGACGGAGAGGTGCGCTTCTGTGTGGACTATAGGGCGCTGAACAAAGTGACGAAAAAAGATGTCTACCCACTACCGAGAATAGATGAAACCCTTGAAGCATTGGGTGGAGCTCTATTATTTACGACGCTGGATCTACGGGCGGGCTACTGGCAGATTCTGGTGGCGCCAGAAGATCGCGACAAAACAGCGTTTACTACGAAGAAGGGCCTTTACCGATTCGTTCGTATGCCTTTTGGATTGACTAATGCTCCGTCCACCTTCCAACGAATGATGAACGGCGTGTTGCGCGGTCTGACGTGGACTACATGTCTAGTGTATTTAGATGACATTGTGGTGTTCACGCGCGGCGGCATCGAGCGGCACGTAGTCGAGCTGGCGAATGTGTTGGAACGGCTGTCGACGGCCGGATTGACTTTGAAGTTGAAGAAGTGTACGTTTGCTACGAAGTCGATGGAGTATCTTGGTCACGAACTTAGTAGTGATGGGGTTCGGCCACTACAACGGCTGGTCACGGCAGTGCAGGAATTTCCGCGACCCAAGGACGCTACTGAGGTCAAGAGATTTGTACATTTGGCTGGTTATTATAGGCGCTTCGTGGAGGGCTTCGGGTCTATCGCTGCTCCTATGACTAAGTTGCTTCGTAAGGACGCCGAATGGAGATGGACGCCGGAGCAAGAGCAGTCGTTTGAGCGAATCAAGGCTATTCTAACAACTAAACCTCTGTTAGTTTACCCTGACTTTCGACTTCCTTTTCGAGTGGTTACGGACGCGAGCAAGATTGGCCTTGGCGCGTGCTTGATGCAGGAACGAGATGGCGGCTGGAGACCTGTGGCATACGCAAGCAAAGTCAACAGTGAGACGGAGAGCAAGTACGGAATTACGGAACTCGAGTGTTTAGCAGTTGTGTGGGCCATCAAGTTGTTTCGTCCTTACTTGTATGGGCGAAAGTTTACTATACTGACTGATCATGCGGCTCTAAAATGGCTGATGACGAGTCCCAACCTCACGGGGAAACTTCATCGCTGGGCCCTAACGCTACAAGAGTTTGATTTCGATGTACAGTACCGACCGGGCAGTACGAATGTGGTGGCGGATGCTCTCTCTCGAGCACCCGTCGTGGCAACAGTGCTGGCAGCGATTGGGCGGCGACGACTGGCGCGGCAGCGCGCAGCCATCCGCGCGGCAGCAGTGCAGATGTCGGCGTTTCCTGGTGCAGGTGCGGAGTCTACGACTGGAGGACTGGCGGCGGCAATGACACTGACAGCAGCGGCGGCGACACCTACGACACGGGACGGTTTGGCACGAGCGAGTAATGAGCGAGTAAGGTCGGGCGACGTGACGGCTGGCACCGACGAGGACGAGCTGTGCGTGGGTGGCACGCACAGATCCGAAGTGACGGCCGCAACCGACGAGGCTAGCTGGACGATGAACGAAGGCAGAGGCCCCGGACAAGAACCTCTGACCGACGAAGCAGTGGACATGGATCAGAACGCGGTGACGGCGCTCGGCACGGCGACGGATGGCGAGGATGGGCGATCAGTGGCAACTGGTAGCTCACCAGCCACGGTGGAAGGAATGATGACGACGGCAGCGACGCAACCGACGCAGCTGGCGACTGAGCAACCGACGCTATGGGACGCGACGCCGGCTCAGACACCAACGAGCGGGCGGAAGAAAAGATCGCGGCGAACAGAGCGGCGAGACGGCGAGGTGGCGGTCCAGCGACCATTGACACGAGCAGCCAAGCGTCGGGCTGACGAGGAAAAGCGACGGAAGCTGACGGTGACGACGGTGGCGGCGACACCGAGCGCCACTGGCAACAATAGCGACGCGGTAGTAGCGAGGACGCGGAGATAGCGCACGACACGGTGTTGACGAACGGCACGGTGGCGGCGGACGACGCGGTGACGGTGAGCGGTACGGACGGAGGGTCTTGGGCGACGCCGACCGAGATGAGCGTACGGACAAAGTCGGCTGAAACACCACGAGCAGTAAGTGCCCATGGACGAGATGAACCAGTTGTACGCGGACCTACGGCTGACGTGCCGAGCACGGTGACGGCGCTGACGAACGGCGGGACGACCACGGACGCAGTGGCTGCTCGACGGCGACGGCGGCGGGGATCCGGCGAAGGACACGGAGTCGGCGGAGTGTATGCACGACAAGGGAACGCTGATGACGGTGTTGGTGCTGATGGCGACGCACGAGCACCACTGCAGCAAGTGACGGAAGACGCGGTTGTGACGTCACGTGGTGAGTCGCCACGACGGCGAACAACACGAAGGACAACCACGACAACGCCTACGAGCGTGCCGGAGTTGACGAAGTCAAGTACGGTGACGGCACGAGGCACTGGCGACGGTGCTACGGGTCGAACGAGCAGTAAATCGACGAAGACGACGACGGGTGATGGTGCACGTACGCGTCCGAAGACACGGGCACCTCCGACGAAGACTGCAACGACGAGGGAACCTCGGCAGCAGTTGCAGCCGAAGACGAATACACGGGTGACGGATGCTGACGGTGAAGGAGCAACGCTGACTAACTGTGACGAACGTGCTGACCATGCTCCTGCTGATGGACATGACGAACGACGGCCGAGTGAACCAACTCTGCAGCTGACAGACGCGGAGATCATTGAGGCGCAGCAGAAGAGCAGATTAGTACAACGACTAGTGGAAGCTGGTGAACATCAAGGCAAGAAAGTGATGAAAGCTTTCGGACTTGTATTGATAGAGACGCCGAAAGGGCGACGTGTTATCCTACCTCCTTCACTGTGGGCGACTGTGTTCAAGGAGTGCCACGACTCGATCTGGGTGGGGCATTTGCGAGCGCCCCATACCCACGCTCGAATCGCGCAACTCTACTGGTGGCCGAACCTGCAGCGAGAAGTCAAACGATGGGTGGCTGGGTGTCAGGAGTGCGGCAGCCGGAAGGCTCGCCCGCGCGAAGTGATCCCTCCATTACGGAGTATGAAGGGCGGTGACGTAGGTGACCGGTGGGCTTTGGACGTGGCTGGTCCTTTGCCAATGAGCGACGGTGGGCAACGATATGTGATCGCGGCGGTGGAATACGTAACTCGGTACGCGGTGGCGGTGACTGCGCACCACCACACAGCTGAGAACGTAGCGGAGTTCCTGATGAAGCACGTGGTGTTAAAGTTTGGTCCATTCCGGGAACTATTAACGGATGGCGCACCTGAACTGACGGGGCGAGTGATCGAGCAGCTTGTAGCGATGTTGCAAGCGCAACAGACGAATCCTGTGCCATACAGACCGCAGATGGTTGGATTAGTTGAACGCTTCCATCGTACGTGGAAAGACTATGTGTCCACGTACATGAACGCGGACGAGCAGCATGACTGGGACGTGTGGGTCGACTGTGCGGTGTACGCCTACAACTCTGGGCAGCATTCAACAGTCAAGTTATCTCCGAATGAATTGATGATGTGGCGTAAGCTGAGGAGCCCTAACGAGCTATTACGACGTACGAGTGTTGCTGAGGCGGGCGAGCTGACGGCGTACCATGAACGGCTGCTGGCGGCGCTGGCGAGCAGTCAGAAGTGTGCCGAGCAAGCACGAGAACGTGAGCAACTACGACAAGCACGCTATTACAACAGACGGGTGAAGCAGCGACGAACCTTTGACGCTGGAGATCGCGTCTGGATGTATCGGCCGCCGAAGGGGCCGAAAGCGTCCAAGTTTGTACACCAGTGGATTGGTCCGATGCGAATCGTCGAACCTGCTGGGTATGACAACTATTTGATCGAACGAGAGGATAGGAGCGGCGAGTGCGAGCAGTTTGTGGCACATGTGTCATTTTTAGTCACTTATCGCTATCCTACCGAGCTATTGCGAGACGTAGCGGCTGATCTGGAAGCCCAGCTGGAACATGAAGGCGCGTTCCAATGCGAGGGTGATGACACGGCGACAGGAGAAGCTGTGGGAGCAACGACGGCTCCAGCACGTGCAGCAACGGCAGGACGAGGCACGAAGAGGACTGGACGAGCAGTGGCGGGTACGAGCAAGTCCGAACAGCAGGACGAGCTCATGGTGGAGCGGCGACGACGCAGGCGACGAAATCGCGCAGGCCACTACATACTCGAGTACGAGCTGCAACCTGTACGAACGCGTGGGCAACGAGGAGGAACGGCAGCTGACGATGAACGATGCTGGGTGTCCGTGCGCGAGTACGACCGATCAGTATCAGCCCGGCAGAGTCGTGGAAGACTCTGCAGGTGGTGAAGACGTGTAACAGGACGTGGGCAGACGGCGGTCACGGCACGGTGACCATGACGACGAACAGCGGCAGCCAGCCGTACGAGTCGGACGGCGAGTGTGGCGTGGCAGACACGAACGACGGGAATGGGTTCACGACGGCGGGTCGCGAGATCCAGACGACGGTGAGAGCGGAGAACCGCACGAACGTGATCTTGGCGGTGAACAGTCGCCCGGAGAGCGGTGGCAGCTGGAACGGACGGCTGAGAGCGGCTGACGGCGAAGATCTCGAGGCCGAAGGGTCGGCAGTGCGAGCTGGCCCTCGGGCCGAAGAGACTGAGCGGTGGCGAATGAGTGAGGGCGGCTCACTTGAAGATTGGCGGCCTGAGAGAGAAGCGGGCGGTGGTCGAGAATTGGCGCGCTTGGAAGCAAGCGAGTACGTACGACTTCGGTGGCTTGGTGACGGGCACTGGGCACGAACGACGAGAGCAGCAGCTCTCCCGAGTGACGAACGAGGGGCGACGGCTCCTTCTGGCTGAGTGGACTGGTGACGGTGGGGCGCCGACGGTTGCTGACGGACGAGTAGCTGCAGAGGGACGAGCAGTCAGTCGAGTGGTTAGTTGGGTCGCAGGCGACATGAGGTGCCAGTGGGTGACGGACACGAGCGTTCGGCATTAGCCACGAACGTACCGCGCGTGGGATCTGGGGACGGCGAAGCTGCTCGGGTGTGCAAGCCCCTGTGGTTGTAACGAACGAGTGTGGGGTTAGTAACTCACGTGTGTGGGCGAACTCTCTTTGTATTGACTGTGTGGTTAGTTCTAGTTGTTGGCTGTGGGCTGATAGCTACGAGCTACTTGAGGACTATTGAGTAATCTAGCCTCTTTAATAAATAGGATTCGTTCGTGTACACGAGCGATCCGGCGCAGTAGCTCAGTTAGTTGCTGTCGGCCAGTGTGGAGTTGACTTCCAGTCCGACGGGCGAACGGGCGCAGCGGAGCAATACGATCTGCCCAACGAGCTGGGCAAGATAAGAAGCTCGTTACAACGCGATGAATGGAGCTGCCGCATTTGGGCATTTGGAGGTCATAAAGTGGCTATACGACAATGAACGTGCCCGGTGCTCGTGCCAAGCACTGATTTCTGCTGCGAGAAACCAACGCTTTGATATCGTGGAGTGGCTTATTGAAAATCGACCGGGCACCTTCTTGTCTGATGTAATTTTTGTAGCGCTGGCTGCTTCCGCTCCTGCTCGAGCGGTGGACTGGGTGAAGACCCATCCGATTGAGAATGCAAGATTTATTTTGAGGGTCGTGTCGGCCAATGGACGGCTACAAATTCTGCAGTTGCTCCATGAAAAGCTGTCGTGGGACCGATCTTGCTATGAGGCTGCTTTTGGAGGGGCCATACACGTCGGTGCATTTGACGTGCTTCTCTATTTGGAATCGAAGTGCGTCGAAGACGGCATAGCCGATATGCTCATGCCAGGGGTGCGCGACCAAGTTTTAGCGGACATAGCACTCCCCGCCACGATCAAGTCTTGGATTCGTGCAATGAGCCCCACCATCTAAGCTATTTCAGACTATGCCTGAGGTATAGCAGTACATAGCATAAGTCCCAACCTATCAATAACTTTTTGCAAATGAAATGACATCGAGTTGAGCAACCGTCATGTACTCGCGCTGTACTACGCGTGCGTTTAGTTCTTAATCGCAATGCTAGCGGTGTGTTTCCACTATTCCGTCATGCTGTAATTTGACTGGTTTACACTTCAGTGCGTATTACTCTGTGTATGCATAACACACAAGTAGGCAGATCCCGAAGCTGGTGGATGTCAATCACCTGAAGCGCTCTGGGCAGCGAGACGGGCGACGTTTTGCGCTGCGTACACTGGCGCAAACCCGCGCTTCAATGGCGGGGGGGGGGGGGGGTAGACGACTCATGTTTTCTTACGCGATCGGAAAAATCTTAATAAAACCTGTTGCAGAAATACTGAATGACCTGTTACTCCCAAATCTACTGAATTCCTGTTGCCATAGTCTGAATGCCTGTTGCGTTGGTTAGGTGAGATTGGGACAACAGGAATTCAGGGCTGAATAGCTGTTGGTACAGAAATTCAGATCAACAACTTGATGGCATGGTACTTGTAGCTGCGAGCTATTACCAATATGTGCTGCTGCGCGGTGTGTCAACCGGCGAGCGCAAGTACGTGACCACCCGTGAGAGGGGGATCGACATGATGTACATACCGCTTATGGATGAGATCAACACGAGACTTGGCAGCGCCGCCACCTACGACATCACCTCCACGCAGTGGGGCATTGCCAACGCGCTGCGTGTAATCTCGCTGCTGTCGTTGCCCGAAACGGTTGGGTTGTTTAACGACGCCACTCTGAGGTCGTTTAGAACGAGGGTGGCGTGATATTCAAGGAACAGCGAGGCTAAGCCGCTGGGCTGGGCTACTTCGAGAGTCTGGGCTTCGTGTGTCCGCCCGACCGCGACGACGCCGACGTTTTGCTAGACCTGGGCACCCACGCGTAGGTACAAACAAGCACGGTGGCGAGCTGTCGCGCGGCATAGCGCACTTCTCGAGCGAGTTCGTCGTCATCCCCGTGCGTCCAGCGTCTACGCGGTCATTTCGAGCGCTAGCCGTGCTGCCCCACACCAGGCAGATCTCGTGTTTGGCATGGTGGTGATCCACCGCGATGGCGGGGCGTTCGTCTACTACTTAATCCTGCTGGTGGAGATGAATCTGGTGTTCGTTGCGTGGTTCGTTTTTGCTGGTGGAGGAGTCACCCAATTCCCAAATCGCCAAGCCGGGCTCGACCTTCAGCATCGCCTGATGGCCGGCTTCGATAAACCAATAGCATCATGTCGAACCGGTGCATCTGTTTTTATTGGAATCCACGGTCCCCGCGCGCTCGCAGTGAGCCGATATCGCGCAGAAGAGATCGGTGTGCGTGTACACGACGGCCTTGACTACTCCACTCCACACAGTTTATTAATTAATTAACAAGAAGATCGCCGCGTACTAACTGGAGCAGCACGACGTGCCGTTTAAAGTAGAAACGGCGTATGCTCTGGTCGCTACCCACGACCGTAGCCATCACCTTCCGGGACTTCCGCTACTGATGGGGCGAACCCGGGCTCTCATGGGCAGCGTGATCACCAACCGAAAGACGGGGGGGGCATTAAGGCCAAGGTCCTCTTCAAAAAGTAATCTTACCATTTCTATATGCTCCTGCGAGCAAATGGACATCCACTCAGACGCGACGATGCGTGGAAGCCCTGGTCTGACCAAGTCGTGCCTGCGGCCCGAAGATACTCTGAAATTTGAGGTTTTCTATACTCGGTCTCATTGTGTTTACTAGAATTGCGCTATATTATCCATAATGATGAAGTACAAGTCCACGGTGTAAATGCAGCCACGAGGCCATCACGTTCAGCACCTTCTTCCGCTACGACACCAGTATCTTGACCGCAAGATATACGACACATTGAGCCAGTGCCTCGACCTGGTCGGCAAGAATATTATCAAGGACCAGGCCGTGCGAGGAGCTTGACACTCAGCCTTCTTGTACAAATACTTGTCCTTACCTCATGCATCTGCGCCAGGTTTCTGCGGTCGGCTGGTGTCGCTTCAGTATGTATTATACATGACCTGCACGCAGTAGCTCTCAATCTCACAAACATGTGCTCATTACTAGGGCTCCGCGAAAGGCTGGGATAGGAGGAATTTGGAATAAACCCTTTATTTTATATTTATAATTTTACTTATTAATTCGGTCATCTCCTGCCGGGCATTTGCCTTAAAACTGTAGATGCAATATATCAACAGACAATGCTCAACAAAATTAAAAGGGCGAACCCTGGCTGAGGTCTATTTGCAGCTAGTAGAATCGGCATGCTAATGTACAATACAGTCCACCTCAATCGTCCCTTTACTTCGCTACAGCCAATTTATTTATTGATTCATACCAGTGTCATCGGTAGCACACTGGTTCAAGCTGCCCGCGCATATAAACATTTTGGAGGCCCAGTGCGCCACTGAAGTCGTACCGGTTTCATACAAGTGTACTTGTACCAGTTAGATGTCAAGAGAGGTCATCTATTGACTTGACGTACCACGGATATAATCCTATTTGGTCTGCGATAGCAGCACTAACGTTGCTTCCTATCCCAGTAAAATGTTATTTTTTTTTATGGAAGTGCTGCAGTAGGGCGTCGGCGCTATGAGTTTAAAGTAATATGGATGAACGCCATGATGGGGGTATTGTATTTCTAGTTTAATGGGGAGTTGGAATCTTGAGAGCAAAGGCGGCGTATGGATAGCGATAGCTTGGAGGAGGAAGACCGACGCCGACGTAAAGATGCAAGCTCAACAACAATTGGAGCCCGGATCGGCGCAGAGGTTCAAACCACAGCGACGTGTGGTGCTGAGCGTTTGAAGATCGCGAAGGCTGCTACTTAAAACCTGTTGCAGAAATACTGAATGACCTGTTACTCCCAAATCTACTGAATTCCTGTTGCCATAGTCTGAAACTTGGATCCCCAAGATCGTTACCCCAGCCATCAGAATCTGATGATCAGATCAACTTCAATTTTTTTTTCGATTTTTGATAACTTCTCGAGTTTTTGAAAGCCCTATACTCAATCTTTGTATCTTGGTCGATTACAGTACACCTCTATACAAAACGCGGTCTTGTATTAACCCCTCATTCCCCACTGCTTCTGACTATGTTCACTCGTCAGATCCTCCGACGTAGTGACATATACATATTTGTATGTGAGAGTCAAAAGTCAGGCTGGTATCAAATCATGTTGCTATCATTGGGCATTTTCTCTGACATGCATCTCCGACATGCCTACTTATTTTCAAAAGCCAAGGTCAACTAGTTAGTGTTCATGTCGGAGGTGAGGACAAGCTGAAGATCGCTCGTTAGTTTTTTGTTCAGGGGGAAGGGGAGAATAGTGCCAGATCTACCCACCCACCCCTCCATCCCGACGACCACACATCCGATTCTCATCGACAGCACGCACCAAGCAAGCCGAAGAAGCCGCAACATGAGCGTCGAGGAACTCCAGCGGGACCGCGAACGCCTAAAGCACGCTCTGCGCAAAGCGGAGCAGAAGGTAGAGCAAGCGTACGAGGCTGCCGAAGGCAAAATGAGTCAGTGCATCGAGGCGTTACAAGCGACGATCACAAGAACTGAAGGACAAGAGAAGCTTGTTGTACAACTGCTACAAGAGGGGAAGAAGAAGGCCGAGGCATCCGAGAAAAGCGCAAGAAAACACGCGGAATCTCTTCAGGATCATCTGGACACCATGACGAAGCGCGCTCTGGCAGCTGAGGAGAGGCTCGCCCAAAATGAAAAGGAAGCCGCTCGACTTACGGCTAAGCTGGCCCAGGCCAGTAAACAAGTAAGGGCGTTGGAGACGGCGGCTAGTCAAGCAACGATTCAGCACGATGCAACCGTAAGCAGGATCCAGCAAGACCTGGTCACATCACGTGCTGAAGCCAAAGCAGAGAAAGAGCGAGGTAAGTTGCTGGTGGAGCTCATTCGAGAGACGTACGCCATGGCAGCAGGCGTTGTCTCTAACGCAGGGGCCCTGGGCGACCAATTGGTCAACTGCTGCGCTGAACTTGGTAAGATCGCCAACGCAGTGAGCGAGGTCAAATCCGGCGTCTATATGGCTGTCGAAATTTCCAAGCAAGGCGTGCGGCTAGTTCTGGAACGGCAAGAAGACAAGACCAAGGTGAGGCTTCTGGAAGGGACAGCCGATGGAACGCTGAAGGAAATGCGCGAATGCCAGGCACAGGAGTTAGCTCCATTCCTGCCCGGGGCGAGTCCGGATCAGCTACGCGATGAAGTGCGGAAAAATGGCGAGATCCTTATCAAACGGAAGGCGGAGGGACAGGTACGTTGAGGATGTTGTTTAGCAAGTGTTGGACGGTCAAAACGTGACCTATGTTACAGCTTGATGATTATTCTTATGGCAGGACCAAGACGCGACGACGCAGGACATGGAACAGTGGCACGAGCTCTACCGTCAGCTCGCATGGAGCCCGACTACAACCGCTATTACGGAGGAAGAGTTCATCAAGCTCTTTATCGACCATGTCAGTGAAGCTCGAGCAAAAGCGTTGTGCTCTCAGATGACAAACCTCCGCGTTGACGTAACGTCAGAGCTCAACAAGATCGACGACCCGTTGCAGTGTTCGTACGATGTACGCGCCAGCTGCGAGGATTCCGTCGATATGTGGGTGCAAACGTGCAAGGAGTGGAAAGCTCGTATTTCCCGGCTGAGGACTAAGGTGAGGGACGCCGCAGCCGACGAATCGATCGTGGCTTGCCCTCAAACCCCACCATGGATGTCGGAGGCTTATGGGACTCACGATATGGCAGAATTGCTAATACCAGCAGTGCCACCACGATCACGTTCGCTATGACCTGTTGTATTAGATGCGATTTCAGGTTGCGCTCAAACAAAATAAAACAAGCTTTTTTTTTACTTTCAAAACATTGATGCTTTTCATTCATTTGCAAAGCTACATGTAGTAGTAGCAGTAGCAGCAGATCCATGTACTCACACAGGGCTTCTAGTGCCCGGATGATGCCCAGCTCACGCTACCGATGGTCGCTTCCCAAAGATCACTCGCACAGCCGTCAGCGACAGCTCACAGTACCGACGGCCGCTCCTCGATCAATCACTCCCCAGCCACCTGCAGCAGCTCACACTACCGGCGGCCGCTCCTCCACCGCTCACGCGCCCAGCCATCAGCGGCAGCTAACGCTACCGGCGGCCGGCTCCTCCACCGCTTACGCGCCCAGCCACCAGCGGCAGCTCACGGATGGTAGTCGCGAATCGAGTAGTTATCCGGGTAGACGAAGTGCTGCGCCGCCTCGTAGTCGATCTGCGGAAAGTTCGACCGCGCCACGACGTCCACGGACCGCGTCTTGGCCTGAGCGTCTCCTCCTGCCGCGTGATACCGGCGGCCGCTCCTCGATCAATCACTCCCCAGCCACCTGCAGCAGCTCACGCTACCGGCGGCCGCTCCTCCACCGCTCACGCGCCCAGCCACCAGCGGCAGCTCACGGATGGTAGTCGCGAATCGAGTAGTTATCCGGGTAGACGAGGTGCTGCGCCGCCTCGTAGTCGATCTGCGGAAAGTTCGACCGCGCCACGACGTCCACGGACCGCGTCTTGGCCTGAGCGTCTCCTCCTGCCGCGTGATACCGGCGGCCGCTCCTCGATCAATCGCTCCCCAGCCACCTGCAGCAGCTCACGGTACCGACGGCCGCTTCTCCAAAGATCACTCGCCCAGCCATCAGCGGCAGCTCACGCTACCGGCGGCCGCACCTCCGACGATCACGCGCTCAGCCATCAGCGGCAGCTCACGCTACCGGCGGCCGCTGCTCCACCGCTCACGCGCCCAGCCATCAGCGGCAGCTCACGCTACCGGCGGCCGCTCCTCCGACGATCACGCGCCCAGCCATCAGCGGCAGCTCACGCTACCGGCGGCCGCTCCTCCACCGCTCACGCGCCCAGCCATCAGCGGCAGCTCACGCTACCGGCGGCCGCTCCTCCACCGCTCACGCGCCCAGCCATCAGCGGCAGCTCACGCTACCGGCGGCCGCTCCTCCGACGATCACGCGCCCAGCCATCAGCGGCAGCTCACGCTACCGGCGGCCGCTCCTCCACCGCTCACGCGCCCAGCCATCAGCGGCAGCTCACGCTACCGGCGGCCGCTCCTCCACCGCTCACGCGCCCAGCCATCAGCGGCAGCTCACGCTACCGGCGGCCGCTCCTCCACCGCTCACGCGCCCAGCCATCAGCGGCAGCTCACGCTACCGGCGGCCGCTCCTCCACCGCTCACGCGCCCAGCCATCAGCGGCAGCTCACGCTACCGGCGGCCGCTCATCCGACGATCACGCGCCCAGCCATCAGCGGCAGCTCACGCTACCGGCGGCCGCTCCTCCACCGCTCACGCGCCCAGCCATCAGCGGCAGCTCACGCTACCGGCGGCCGCTCCTCCACCGCTCACGCGCCCAGCCATCAGCGGCAGCTCACGCTACCGGCGGCCGCTCCTCCACCGCTCACGCGCCCAGCCATCAGCGGCAGCTCACGCTACCGGCGGCCGCTCCTCCACCGCTCACGCGCCCAGCCACCAGCGGCAGCTCACGGATGGTAGTCGCGAATCGAGTAGTTATCCGGGTAGACGAGGTGCTGCGCCGCCTCGTAGTCGATCTGCGGAAAGTTCGACCGCGCCACGACGTCCACGGACCGCGTCTTGGCCTGAGCGTCTCCTCCTGCCGCGTGATACCGGCGGCCGCTCCTCGATCAATCACTCCCCAGCCACCTGCAGCAGCTCACGGTACCGACGGCCGCTTCTCCAAAGATCACTCGCCCAGCCATCAGCGGCAGCTCACGCTACCGGCGGCCGCACCTCCGACGATCACTCGCCCAGCCATCAGCGGCAGCTCACGCTACCGGCGGCCGCACCTCCGACGATCACGCGCTCAGCCATCAGCGGCAGCTCACGCTACCGGCGGCCGCTCCTCCACCGCTCACGCGCCCAGCCATCAGCGGCAGCTCACGCTACCGGCGGCCGCTCCTCCACCGCTCACGCGCCCAGCCATCAGCGGCAGCTCACGCTACCGGCGGCCGCTCCTCCACCGCTCACGATGGATCTTGTGTTGTGCTAAGCAGCGCGACAGTAACCGCTAGAAGATGGAACAATGTACCATTACTGATAGAAAAAGAATAGTATACAAACGCCAAGACAAACTTTGAGGACGTAGCAAAGACATGTATGGCGCGGCCGTCGTCACGTTCACCGAGATCTGCGACTCCTTCAGGCGGCTGATCACCGACTCGAACTGCAGCATCACGATTTGGCGAAGCTCCTTGCGTCCCAGCGGTTCGAACACAACGATGTCGTCCAGACGGTTCAGCAGCTCCGGGCTCACCGTGTGGCGCAGTTGCTGAAGCACCAGCTCGCGCTGCTTCGCGAACTCCTTCTTGGTGTCGTTTTCAGACTTGATGAAGTCGCTCTCGGTCTTGGTCTTCTTGCTAGCGCGCATCAGCGGGTCGTTCTCGAACAGCAAGTGCTCGGCGCAATGTTCGACGTCATGATCACAACCGTGTTGGCGAAGTCGACAGTGCGTCCGTGCGAGTCCGTCAGTCGACCGTCGTCCAGCACTTGCAGCAGAATGTTGAGCACCTTCGGGTGGGCCTTCTCGATCTCGCCCATCAAAATCACGTTGTACGGGTTGCGGCGCACAGCCTCCGTAAGCTGACCGCCTTCCTCATGTCCGATGTAGCCCGGGGGTGATCCGATGAGGCGGGAGACGGTGTGCTCCTCCATGTACTCGCTCATATCGATACGCACCATGTGCTTGTCGTCGTCGAAGGGCTCGTACGCGAGGGCCTTGGCCAGCTCCGTCTTGCCGACACCTGTGGGGCCCAGGAACAGGAAGCTGCCGGTCGGTTGGCCAGAACGAGCAAGTCCAGCACGGGAACGGAGCACAGCGTCGCAAACCGCTTTCACCGCTTCCTCTTGGCCGACCACGCGCTGGTGAATACGCTCCTCCAGGTGCATGAGGCGGTCGCCCATACTCGATGTCAGGCGCGACACCGGGATGCCTGTCCAGCGAGCCACGACCTCGCAGATCTGGTCTCACGCACGACCTCTTCGACCATCTTGTGCTGCGTCTCATCCGCGTCTTCACGCTTCTTGGCTTCTTCCGCTTGGGCGATAAGGCGGCGGACATCAGGGATAGCGTAGTACTGCAGATCCGACGCGGTCTGCAGGTCTTGGTTGCGCTCCGCCTGCTCCACCTTCAGCTGCAGGTGCTGCAGCTTCTCACGGAGCTGTCGGATTTCGTTCACGCGAGCCTTCTCGGACTCGTGACGGAGCTTCAGCGGTCCCAACTCGTCCTGGATCTTGTTGAGCTCTTCTTGCACCTTTTTGAGCCGCTGCTTGCTCATTGCGTCCTTCTCCTTCCCGAGAGCAGTGGCCTCGACGTGAAGCTGCAGGTGTCGGCGCTCCAATTCATCGGTGACTTCAGGCTGGCTGTCGAGCTGGACACGCACGTTCGCGCACGCTTCGTCTATGATATCGATAGCCTTGTCGGGCATGAACCGTTCCTTGATGTAGCGGTCAGCGAGCTTGGCAGCAGCCACCAGAGCCGCATCTTGGATCTGCACGCCGTGGTGCGACTCGTACCGCTCCTTCAGTCCTCGCAGAATGCTTACCGTGACCGGGACGGACGGCTCCTTGACCATCACGTGCTGGAAACGACGTTCGACCGCCTTGTCCGTCTCCACGTGTTGACGATACTCGTCCAATGTCGTTGCGCCGATGCAACGCAGCTCACCGCGTGCAAGCATGGGCTTGAGCAAGTTGGCCGCGTCCATGGCTCCCAAAGTCTGTCCAGCTCCGAGAATCAGGTGGATCTCATCGATGAACAGGATAACTTTGCCGTCGCTGTCCTTCACCTCCTTGAGCACGGCCTTCAGACGCTCCTCGAACTCGCCGCGGTACTTGGCGCCAGCGATCAGAGCGCCCATATCCAGACTGATGAGCTTGCAGTTGAGCGAGTCGGGCACATCGCCCACCACGATTCGGCGCGCCAGTCCCTCCACGATAGCCGTCTTGCCCACGCCAGGCTTGCCGATCAACACCGGGCTGATCTTGGTTCGGCGCGACAGGATGCGGATCACGCGGTGGATTTCCTCGTCTCGGCCGATCACCGGATCGATCTTGCCCGCCTCGGCCAGCTCGATCAGGTTCTGGCCGTACTTGTTGAGCGCGTCGTAGTTCTCCTCGGCCGACGCATTAGCGGCAGCTCACGCTACCGGCGGCCGCACCTCCGACGATCCCTCGCCCAGCCATCAGCGGCAGCTCACGCTACCGGCGGCCGCTCATCCACCGCTCACGCGCCCAGCCACCAGCGGCAGCTCACGGATGGTAGTCGCGAATCGAGTAGTTATCCGGGTAGACGAAGTGCTGCGCCGCCTCGTAGTCGATCTGCGGAAAGTTCGACCGCGCCACGACGTCCACGGACCGCGTCTTGGCCTGAGCGTCTCCTCCTGCCGCGTGATACCGGCGGCCGCTCCTCGATCAATCACTCCCCAGCCACCTGCAGCAGCTCACGCTACCGGCGGCCGCTCCTCCACCGCTCACGCGCCCAGCCACCAGCGGCAGCTCACGGATGGTAGTCGCGAATCGAGTAGTTATCCGGGTAGACGAAGTGCTGCGCCGCCTCGTAGTCGATCTGCGGAAAGTTCGACCGCGCCACGACGTCCACGGACCGCGTCTTGGCCTGAGCGTCTCCTCCTGCCGCGTGATACCGGCGGCCGCTCCTCGATCAATCACTCCCCAGCCACCTGCAGCAGCTCACGCTACCGACGGCCGCTTCTCCAAAGATCACTCGCCCAGCCACCTGCAGCAGCTCACGGTACCGACGGCCGCTTCTCCAAAGATCACTCGCCCAGCCGACAGCGACAGCTCACGCTACCGACGGCCGCTCCTCCGACGATCACTCGCCCAGCCATCAGCGGCAGCTCACGCTACCGGCGGCCGCACCTCCGACGATCACTCGCCCAGCCATCAGCGGCAGCTCACGCTACCGGCGGCCGCTCCTCCACCGCTCACGATGGATCTTGTGTTGTGCTACTGCGTTGCTAGCAGCGCGACAGTAACCGCTAGAAGATGGAACATTGTACCATTACTGATAGAAAAAAAGAATAGTATACAAACGCCAAGACAAACTTTGAGGACGTAGCAAAGACATGTATGGCGTGCGGCCATCACATTACCATCGCTCTTGCCGTCTCCTCGATGGCGGACCGCCACTGGCGGTCTCCTCTTCTTCCTCCACCCACCGGCCTCGTTCCTGTGCGTGGATGTGGTTCTGCGCGAGTTTCCGCGCGTGGAAGCAGCTCAAGACACTGCTGGACGTGTCCAAGGACCTGTCGGTGGCCGTGGCGCGCCCACTGGACTCTTACGCTACCAGATCCCCGCAGATGTAGTCTATTGTGAGCGGATGCAGGAGAATGCTCTGTGTCCGCCCGTACTGCCACAGCACCATGCACGGCGGTCGGGTCCGCTACTACTACATGGAGCTGCTGGCTGCGCTGCGAAGGAGTCGGCGTCGGCCTTCGGCGAGTGGAAACAGTTCACCGTCGAGGATATGCCCGTGTAGAAGGCGCTGAGGTCGCAGCCCGCGGCCATGGTTGGTATCGTGGGCGGATGACGAGGCCCGAGGCTCGGTGGGGCAACGAAGGCCTGGCCACCAAGCGTAAGCATCGAGGAAGGGCGGCGGTGGCTAAAGATGCATCGGCTACTACTACATGCGGCGAGCAGCTCGCTGCTGGCTGCGCACGAGTCGATGTCTACGGTCCTCGTGGGCGAGTGAGAGCAGTTTTCCGTCGAGGATATGCCCCTGAAGAAGGTGCTGAGGTCGCAGACTGCGGTCGTGGTCGGTATTGTGGGCGGACGACGAGGAACGAGGCTCGGTGGTGGCAACGAAGGCCTGGCCACCAAGCGTTAGCATCGAGGAAGGGCGGCGGTGGCTGGCGATGTATCGGCTACTAAACAAAATGTATTGCGTTTTGCATGTAGTCATCTGTAAGCCCGCTCAATCTCCTCGCGGTCTTCAGGATTCAAGTTGGCTAGTGGTTCCAGCGTGTTAGGCCAATTCATCCAGACGCGCAGCTCATCGTTATCCATATACTGCATTCCTCGGATGCCTTCGTAGTGATGTTGCGGGCGGCCAGTTGGCATTGGCTGGGGTCTACGCAAGAAGCTGACGAGCGCGCGAGCGTCGTCCGGATACAGAGCTGTGAGAGGTTCTAGTGTGCTCTCCCACACCACCCATGCTCGAGTTTCCCCATTCGCCATCCGCTCCGTGCTAACTACACGGACATACGGCCACACCTGCTCCTCCTGCGGGCCCTCGTTCTGCTGGTGAGGCTGACAATCCGACGCCATAGTAAATCAATGAAACCCTGGCATTCGGAACATACACGGAGCTTCGAGCCACTGCATGATGCGGCGCATCGACATCAATATACTGATATTGGCCGAAGTCTGCGACCTCAGCGCCTTCTCCATGGGCATATCCTCAACGGTGAACTGCTTTCACTCGTCCAGGGCGACCGTCGACGCTGACTCGTGCGCAGCCAGTAGCACCAGTAGTAGCGGATACATCGGTTGCCACCGCCCCCTTCCTCGACTCTAACGCTTGGTGGCATCGCCATCATCACGATTCGTGACACGAAGACAGAGCTTGCGGCATCCTCCTCCGCCCGCAGTATCGAACCTCGGCCGCAGTCTGCGACCTCAGCGCCTTCTCCATGGGCATATCCTCGACGGTCACTGCTTTCACTCGTCGAGGCGACCATCGACGTCGACTCGTGCGCAACAAGCAGCCAGCAGCTCGATGTAGTAGTAGGCGATACGGAGCCCGCCTCCTCCGTCCGCAGTACCAACCTCGGCCGCAGTCTGCGACCTCAGCGCCTTCTCCATGGGCATATCCTCAACGGTGAACTGCTTTCACTCGTCCAGGGCGACCGTCGACGCTGACTCGTGCGCAGCCAGTAGCACCAGTAGTAGCGGATACATCGGTTGCCACCGCCCCTTCCTCGACTCTAACGCTTGGTGGCATCGCCATCATCACGATTCGTGACACGAAGACAGAGCTTGCGGCATCCTCCTCCGCCCGCAGTATCGAACCTCGGCCGCAGTCTGCGACCTCAGCGCCTTCTCCATGGGCATATCCTCGACGGTCACTGCTTTCACTCGTCGAGGCGACCATCGACGTCGACTCGTGCGCAACAAGCAGCCAGCAGCTCGATGTAGTAGTAGGCGATACGGAGCCCGCCTCCTCCGTCCGCAGTACCAACCTCGGCCGCAGTCTGCGACCTCAGCGCCTTCTCCATGGGCATATCCTCAACGGTGAACTGCTTTCACTCGTCCAGGGCGACCGTCGACGCTGACTCGTGCGCAGCCAGTAGCACCAGTAGTAGCGGATACATCGGTTGCCACCGCCCCTTCCTCGACTCTAACGCTTGGTGGCATCGCCATCATCACGATTCGTGACACGAAGACAGAGCTTGCGGCATCCTCCTCCGCCCGCAGTATCGAACCTCGGCCGCAGTCTGCGACCTCAGCGCCTTCTCCATGGGCATATCCTCGACGGTCACTGCTTTCACTCGTCGAGGCGACCATCGACGTCGACTCGTGCGCAACAAGCAGCCAGCAGCTCGATGTAGTAGTAGGCGATACGGAGCCCGCCTCCTCCGTCCGCAGTACCAACCTCGGCCGCAGTCTGCGACCTCAGCGCCTTCTCCATGGGCATATCCTCAACGGTGAACTGCTTTCACTCGTCCAGGGCGACCGTCGACGCTGACTCGTGCGCAGCCAGTAGCACCAGTAGTAGCGGATACATCGGTTGCCACCGCCCCTTCCTCGACTCTAACGCTTGGTGGCATCGCCATCATCACGATTCGTGACACGAAGACAGAGCTTGCGGCATCCTCCTCCGCCCGCAGTATCGAACCTCGGCCGCATTCTACGACCTCAGAGGCTTCTCCATGGGCATATCCTCGACGGTCACTGCTTTCACTCGTCGAGGCGACCATCGACGTCGACTCGTGCGCAACAAGCAGCCAGCAGCTCGATGTAGTAGTAGGCGATACGGAGCCCGCCTCCTCCGCCCGCAGAATCGAACCTCGGCCGCAGTCTGCGACCTCAGCGCCTTCTCCATGGGCATATCCTCGACGGTCACTGCTTTCACTCGTCGAGGCGACCATCGACGTCGACTCGTGCGCAACAAGCAGCCAGCAGCTCGATGTAGTAGTAGGCGATACGGAGCCCGCCTCCTCCGTCCGCAGTACCAACCTCGGCCGCAGTCTGCGACCTCAGCGCCTTCTCTATGGGCATATCCTCAACGGTGAACTGCTTTCACTCGTCCAGGGCGACCGTCGACGCTGACTCGTGCGCAGCCAGTAGCACCAGTAGTAGCGGATACATCGGTTGCCACCGCCCCTTCCTCGACTCTAACGCTTGGTGGCATCGCCATCATCACGATTCGTGACACGAAGACAGAGCTTGCGGCATCCTCCTCCGCCCGCAGTATCGAACCTCGGCCGCATTCTACGACCTCAGAGGCTTCTCCATGGGCATATCCTCGACGGTCACTGCTTTCACTCGTCGAGGCGACCATCGACGTCGACTCGTGCGCAACAAGCAGCCAGCAGCTCGATGTAGTAGTAGGCGATACGGAGCCCGCCTCCTCCGTCCGCAGTACCAACCTCGGCCGCAGTCTGCGACCTCAGCGCCTTCTCCATGGGCATATCCTCAACGGTGAACTGCTTTCACTCGTCCAGGGCGACCGTCGACGTCGACTCGTGCGCAACAAGCAGCCAGCAGCTCGATGTAGTAGTAGGCGATACGGAGCCCGCCTCCTCCGTCCGCAGTACCAACCTCGGCCGCAGTCTGCGACCTCAGCGCCTTCTCCATGGGCATATCCTCAACGGTGAACTGCTTTCACTCGTCCAGGGCGACCGTCGACGCTGACTCGTGCGCAGCCAGTAGCACCAGTAGTAGCGGATACATCGGTTGCCACCGCCCCCTTCCTCGACTCTAACGCTTGGTGGCATCGCCATCATCACGATTCGTGACACGAAGACAGAGCATACGGAGCCCGCCTCCTCTGCCCGCAGTATCGAACCTCGGCCGCAGTCTGCGACCTCAGCGCCTTCTCCATGGGCATATCCTCGACGGTCACTGCTTTCACTCGTCGAGGCGACCATCGACGTCGACTCGTGCGCAACAAGCAGCCAGCAGCTCGATGTAGTAGTAGGCGATACGGAGCCCGCCTCCTCCGTCCGCAGTACCAACCTCGGCCGCAGTCTGCGACCTCAGCGCCTTCTCCATGGGCATATCCTCAACGGTGAACTGCTTTCACTCGTCCAGGGCGACCGTCGACGCTGACTCGTGCGCAGCCAGTAGCACCAGTAGTAGCGGATACATCGGTTGCCACCGCCCCTTCCTCGACTCTAACGCTTGGTGGCATCGCCATCATCACGATTCGTGACACGAAGACAGAGCTTGCGGCATCCTCCTCCGCCCGCAGTATCGAACCTCGGCCGCAGTCTGCGACCTCAGCGCCTTCTCCATGGGCATATCCTCGACGGTCACTGCTTTCACTCGTCGAGGCGACCATCGACGTCGACTCGTGCGCAACAAGCAGCCAGCAGCTCGATGTAGTAGTAGGCGATACGGAGCCCGCCTCCTCCGTCCGCAGTACCAACCTCGGCCGCAGTCTGCGACCTCAGCGCCTTCTCCATGGGCATATCCTCAACGGTGAACTGCTTTCACTCGTCCAGGGCGACCGTCGACGCTGACTCGTGCGCAGCCAGTAGCACCAGTAGTAGCGGATACATCGGTTGCCACCGCCCCTTCCTCGACTCTAACGCTTGGTGGCATCGCCATCATCACGATTCGTGACACGAAGACAGAGCTTGCGGCATCCTCCTCCGCCCGCAGTATCGAACCTCGGCCGCATTCTACGACCTCAGAGGCTTCTCCATGGGCATATCCTCGACGGTCACTGCTTTCACTCGTTGAGGGCGACCATCGACGTCGACTCGTGCGCAACAAGCAGCCAGCAGCTCGATGTAGTAGTAGGCGATACGGAGCCCGCCTCCTCCGCCCGCAGAATCGAACCTCGGCCGCAGTCTGCGACCTCAGCGCCTTCTCCATGGGCATATCCTCGACGGTCACTGCTTTCACTCGTCGAGGCGACCATCGACGTCGACTCGTGCGCAACAAGCAGCCAGCAGCTCGATGTAGTAGTAGGCGATACGGAGCCCGCCTCCTCCGTCCGCAGTACCAACCTCGGCCGCAGTCTGCGACCTCAGCGGCTTCTCCAGGGGCATATCCTCAACGGTGAACTGCGTTCACTCGTCCAGGGCGACCGGCGACGCTGACTCGTGCGCAGCCAGTAGCACCAGTAGTAGCGGATACATCGGTTGCCACCGCCCCCGTCCTCGACTCTAACGCTTGGTGGCTTCGCCATCATCACGATTCGTGACACGAAGACAGAGCTTGCGGCATCCTCCTCCGCCCGCAGTATCGAACCTCGGCCGCAGTCTGCGACCTCAGCGCCTTCTCCATGGGCATATCCTCGACGGTCACTGCTTTCACTCGTCGAGGCGACCATCGACGTCGACTCGTGCGCAACAAGCAGCCAGCAGCTCGATGTAGTAGTAGGCGATACGGAGCCCGCCTCCTCCGTCCGCAGTACCAACCTCGGCCGCAGTCTGCGACCTCAGCGCCTTCTCCATGGGCATATCCTCAACGGTGAACTGCTTTCACTCGTCCAGGGCGACCGTCGACGTCGACTCGTGCGCAACAAGCAGCCAGCAGCTCGATGTAGTAGTAGGCGATACGGAGCCCGCCTCCTCCGTCCGCAGTACCAACCTCGGCCGCAGTCTGCGACCTCAGCGCCTTCTCCATGGGCATATCCTCAACGGTGAACTGCTTTCACTCGTCCAGGGCGACCGTCGACGCTGACTCGTGCGCAGCCAGTAGCACCAGTAGTAGCGGATACATCGGTTGCCACCGCCCCTTCCTCGACTCTAACGCTTGGTGGCATCGCCATCATCACGATTCGTGACACGAAGACAGAGCTTGCGGCATCCTCCTCCGCCCGCAGTATCGAACCTCGGCCGCATTCTACGACCTCAGAGGCTTCTCCATGGGCATATCCTCGACGGTCACTGCTTTCACTCGTCGAGGCGACCATCGACGTCGACTCGTGCGCAACAAGCAGCCAGCAGCTCGATGTAGTAGTAGGCGATACGGAGCCCGCCTCCTCCGTCCGCAGTACCAACCTCGGCCGCAGTCTGCGACCTCAGCGCCTTCTTCAGGGGCATATCCTCGACGGAAAACTGCTCTCACTCGCCCAAGGAGACCGCCGACACCGACTCGTGCGAAGCCAGCAGCCAGCAGCTCTGTATGTAGTAGTAGCCGATGCATATCTAGCTACCGCCGTCCTTACACGACTGCAACACTTGGCGGCCGGGCCTTCAGCGCGAACTGCTCTCACTCGCCGAGGGCGACCACCGACGCCGACTCGTGCACAGCCAGCTGCGAGCCGCTCGCTCCATGTAGTAGTAGCCGATACATCTCTAGTCACCGCCGCCATTCCTCGACTGCAACACTTGGTGGCCAGGCCTTCGTTGCCACCACCGGGCCTCGTTCCTCGTCGTCCGCCCACGATACCGACCACGGCCGCAGTCTGCGACCTCAGCGCCTTCTTCAGGGGCATATCCTCGACGGAAAACTGCTCTCACGCGCCCAAGGAGACCGCCGACACCGACTCGTGCGAAGCCAGCAGCCAGCAGCTCTGTATGTAGTAGTAGCGATGCATATCTAGCTACCGCCGTCCTTACACGACTGCAACACTTAGCGGCCGGGCCTTCAGCGCGAACTGCTCTCACTCGCCGAGGGCGACCACCGACGCCGACTCGTGCACAGCCAGCTGCGAGCCGCTCGCTCCATGTAGTAGTAGCCGATACATCTATAGTCACCGCCGCCATTCCTCGACTGCAACACTTGGTGGCAAGGCCTTCGTTGCCACCACCGAGCCTCGTTCCTCATCGTCCGCCCACGATACCGACCACGGCCGCAGTCTGCGACTCAGCGCCTTCTTCAGGGCATATCCTCGACGGAAAACTGCTCTCACGCGCCCAAGGAGACCGCCGACACCGACTCGTGCGAAGCCAGCAGCCAGCAGCTCTGTATGTAGTAGTAGCCGATGCATATCTAGCTACCGCCGTCCTTACACGACTGCAACACTTGGCGGCCGGGCCTTCAGCGCGAACTGCTCTCACTCGCCGAGGGCGACCACCGACGCCGACTCGTGCACAGCCAGCTGCGAGCCGCTCGCTCCATGTAGTAGTAGCCGATACATCTCTAGTCACCGCCGCCATTCCTCGACTGCAACACTTGGTGGCCAGGCCTTCGTTGCCACCACCGAGCCTCGTTCCTCGTCGTCCGCCCACGATACCGACCACGGCCGCAGTCTGCGACCTCAGCGCCTTCTTCAGGGGCATATCCTCGACGGAAAACTGCTCTCACGCGCCCAAGGAGACCGCCGACACCGACTCGTGCGAAGCCAGCAGCCAGCAGCTCTGTATGTAGTAGTAGCCGATGCATATCTAGCTACCGCCGTCCTTACACGACTGCAACACTTGGCGGCCGGGCCTTCAGCGCGAACTGCTCTCACTCGCCGAGGGCGACCACCGACGCCGACTCGTGCACAGCCAGCTGCGAGCCGCTCGCTCCATGTAGTAGTAGCCGATACATCTCTAGTCACCGCCGCCATTCCTCGACTGCAACACTTGGTGGCCAGGCCTTCGTTGCCACCACCGAGCCTCGTTCCTCGTCGTCCGCCCACGATACCGACCACGGCCGCAGTCTGCGACCTCAGCGCCTTCTTCAGGGGCATATCCTCGACGGAAAACTGCTCTCACGCGCCCAAGGAGACCGCCGACACCGACTCGTGCGAAGCCAGCAGCCAGCAGCTCTGTATGTAGTAGTAGCCGATGCATATCTAGCTACCGCCGTCGCTTACACGACTGCAACACTTGGCGGCCGGGCCTTCAGCGCGAACTGCTCTCACTCGCCGAGGGCGACCACCGACGCCGACTCGTGCACAGCCAGCTGCGAGCCGCTCGCTCCATGTAGTAGTAGCCGATACATCTCTAGTCACCGCCGCCATTCCTCGACTGCAACACTTGGTGGCCAGGCCTTCGTTGCCACCACCGAGCCTCGTTCCTCGTCGTCCGCCCACAATACCGACCACGACCGCAGTCTCCGACCTCAGCGCCTTCTTCAGGGGCATATCCTCGACGGAAAACTGCTCTCACGCGCCCACGAGGACCGTCGACATCGACTCGTGCGAAGCCAGCAGCCAGCAGCTCTGTATGTAGTAGTAGCCGATGCATATCTAGCTACCGCCGTCGCTTACACGACTGCAACACTTGGCGGCCGGGCCTTCAGCGCGAACTGCTCTCACTCGCCGAGGGCGACCACCGACGCCGACTCGTGCACAGCCAGCTGCGAGCCGCTCGCCGCATGTAGTAGTAGCCGATACATCTTTAGCCACCGCCGCCCTTCCTCGACTGCTAACGCTTGGTGGCCAGGCCTTCGTTGCCACCACCGAGCCTCGGGCCTCGTCATCCGCCCACGATACCGACCACGGCCGCAGTCTGCGACCTCAGCGCCTTCTTCAGGGGCATATCCTCGACGGAAAACTGCTCTCACGCGCCCAAGGAGACCGCCGACACCGACTCGTGCGAAGCCAGCAGCCAGCAGCTCTGTATGTAGTAGTAGCCGATGCATATCTAGCTACCGCCGTCCTTACACGACTGCAACACTTGGCGGCCGGGCCTTCAGCGCGAACTGCTCTCACTCGCCGAGGGCGACCACCGACGCCGACTCGTGCACAGCCAGCTGCGAGCCGCTCGCTCCATGTAGTAGTAGCCGATACATCTCGAGTCACCGCCGCCATTCCTCGACTGCAACACTTGGTGGCAAGGCCTTCGTTGCCACCACCGAGCCTCGTTCCTCGTCGTCCGCCCACGATACCGACCACGGCCGCAGTCTGCGACCTCAGCGCCTTCTTCAGGGGCATATCCTCGACGGAAAACTGCTCTCACGCGCCCAAGGAGACCGCCGACACCGACTCGTGCGAAGCCAGCAGCCAGCAGCTCTGTATGTAGTAGTAGCCGATGCATATCTAGCTACCGCCGTCCTTACACGACTGCAACACTTGGCGGCCGGGCCTTCAGCGCGAACTGCTCTCTCACTCGCCGAGGGCGACCACCGACGCCGACTCGTGCACAGCCAGCTGCGAGCCGCTCGCTCCATGTAGTAGTAGCCGATACATCTCTAGTCACCGCCGCCATTCCTCGACTGCAACACTTGGTGGCCAGGCCTTCGTTGCCACCACCGAGCCTCGTTCCTCGTCGTCCGCCCACGATACCGACCACGGCCGCAGTCTGCGACCTCAGCGCCTTCTTCAGGGGCATATCCTCGACGGAAAACTGCTCTCACGCGCCCAAGGAGACCGCCGACACCGACTCGTGCGAAGCCAGCAGCCAGCAGCTCTGTATGTAGTAGTAGCCGATGCATATCTAGCTACCGCCGTCCTTACACGACTGCAACACTTGGCGGCCGGGCCTTCAGCGCGAACTGCTCTCACTCGCCGAGGGCGACCACCGACGCCGACTCGTGCACAGCCAGCTGCGAGCCGCTCGCTCCATGTAGTAGTAGCCGATACATCTCTAGTCACCGCCGCCATTCCTCGACTGCAACACTTGGTGGCCAGGCCTTCGTTGCCACCACCGAGCCTCGTTCCTCGTCGTCCGCCCACGATACCGACCACGGCCGCAGTCTGCGACCTCAGCGCCTTCTTCAGGGGCATATCCTCGACGGAAAACTGCTCTCACGCGCCCAAGGAGACCGCCGACACCGACTCGTGCGAAGCCAGCAGCCAGCAGCTCTGTATGTAGTAGTAGCCGATGCATATCTAGCTACCGCCGTCCTTACACGACTGCAACACTTGGCGGCCGGGCCTTCAGCGCGAACTGCTCTCACTCGCCGAGGGCGACCACCGACGCCGACTCGTGCACAGCCAGCTGCGAGCCGCTCGCTCCATGTAGTAGTAGCCGATACATCTCTAGTCACCGCCGCCATTCCTCGACTGCAACACTTGGTGGCCAGGCCTTCGTTGCCACCACCGAGCCTCGTTCCTCGTCGTCCGCCCACGATACCGACCACGGCCGCAGTCTGCGACCTCAGCGCCTTCTTCAGGGGCATATCCTCGACGGAAAACTGCTCTCACGCGCCCAAGGAGACCGCCGACACCGACTCGTGCGAAGCCAGCAGCCAGCAGCTCTGTATGTAGTAGTAGCCGATGCATATCTAGCTACCGCCGTCCTTACACGACTGCAACACTTGGCGGCCGGGCCTTCAGCGCGAACTGCTCTCACTCGCCGAGGGCGACCACCGACGCCGACTCGTGCACAGCCAGCTGCGAGCCGCTCGCTCCATGTAGTAGTAGCCGATACATCTCTAGTCACCGCCGCCATTCCTCGACTGCAACACTTGGTGGCCAGGCCTTCGTTGCCACCACCGAGCCTCGTTCCTCGTCGTCCGCCCACGATACCGACCACGGCCGCAGTCTGCGACCTCAGCGCCTTCTTCAGGGGCATATCCTCGACGGAAAACTGCTCTCACGCGCCCAAGGAGACCGCCGACACCGACTCGTGCGAAGCCAGCAGCCAGCAGCTCTGTATGTAGTAGTAGCCGATGCATATCTAGCTACCGCCGTCCTTACACGACTGCAACACTTGGCGGCCGGGCCTTCAGCGCGAACTGCTCTCACTCGCCGAGGGCGACCACCGACGCCGACTCGTGCACAGCCAGCTGCGAGCCGCTCGCTCCATGTAGTAGTAGCCGATACATCTCTAGTCACCGCCGCCATTCCTCGACTGCAACACTTGGTGGCCAGGCCTTCGTTGCCACCACCGAGCCTCGTTCCTCGTCGTCCGCCCACGATACCGACCACGGCCGCAGTCTGCGACCTCAGCGCCTTCTTCAGGGCATATCCTCGACGGAAAACTGCTCTCACGCGCCCAAGGAGACCGCCGACACCGACTCGTGCGAAGCCAGCAGCCAGCAGCTCTGTATGTAGTAGTAGCCGATGCATATCTAGCTACCGCCGTCCTTACACGACTGCAACACTTGGCGGCCGGGCCTTCAGCGCGAACTGCTCTCACTCGCCGAGGGCGACCACCGACGCCGACTCGTGCACAGCCAGCTGCGAGCCGCTCGCTCCATGTAGTAGTAGCCGATACATCTCTAGTCACCGCCGCCATTCCTCGACTGCAACACTTGGTGGCAAGGCCTTCGTTGCCACCACCGAGCCTCGTTCCTCGTCGTCCGCCCACGATACCGACCACGGCCGCAGTCTGCGACCTCAGCGCCTTCTTCAGGGGCATATCCTCGACGGAAAACTGCTCTCACGCGCCCAAGGAGACCGCCGACACCGACTCGTGCGAAGCCAGCAGCCAGCAGCTCTGTATGTAGTAGTAGCCGATGCATATCTAGCTACCGCCGTCCTTACACGACTGCAACACTTGGCGGCCGGGCCTTCAGCGCGAACTGCTCTCACTCGCCGAGGGCGACCACCGACGCCGACTCGTGCACAGCCAGCTGCGAGCCGCTCGCTCCATGTAGTAGTAGCCGATACATCTCTAGTCACCGCCGCCATTCCTCGACTGCAACACTTGGTGGCAAGGCCTTCGTTGCCACCACCGAGCCTCGTTCCTCGTCGTCCGCCCACGATACCGACCACGGCCGCAGTCTGCGACCTCAGCGCCTTCTTCAGGGGCATATCCTCGACGGAAAACTGCTCTCACGCGCCCAAGGAGACCGCCGACACCGACTCGTGCGAAGCCAGCAGCCAGCAGCTCTGTATGTAGTAGTAGCCGATGCATATCTAGCTACCGCCGTCCTTACACGACTGCAACACTTGGCGGCCGGGCCTTCAGCGCGAACTGCTCTCACTCGCCGAGGGCGACCACCGACGCCGACTCGTGCACAGCCAGCTGCGAGCCGCTCGCTCCATGTAGTAGTAGCCGATACATCTCTAGTCACCGCCGCCATTCCTCGACTGCAACACTTGGTGGCCAGGCCTTCGTTGCCACCACCGAGCCTCGTTCCTCGTCGTCCGCCCACGATACCGACCACGGCCGCAGTCTGCGACCTCAGCGCCTTCTTCAGGGGCATATCCTCGACGGAAAACTGCTCTCACGCGCCCAAGGAGACCGCCGACACCGACTCGTGCGAAGCCAGCAGCCAGCAGCTCTGTATGTAGTAGTAGCCGATGCATATCTAGCTACCGCCGTCCTTACACGACTGCAACACTTGGCGGCCGGGCCTTCAGCGCGAACTGCTCTCACTCGCCGAGGGCGACCACCGACGCCGACTCGTGCACAGCCAGCTGCGAGCCGCTCGCTCCATGTAGTAGTAGCCGATACATCTCTAGTCACCGCCGCCATTCCTCGACTGCAACACTTGCGGCCAGGCCTTCGTTGCCACCACCGAGCCTCGTTCCTCGTCGTCCGCCCACGATACCGACCACGGCCGCAGTCTGCGACCTCAGCGCCTTCTTCAGGGGCATATCCTCGACGGAAAACTGCTCTCACGCGCCCAAGGAGACCGCCGACACCGACTCGTGCGAAGCCAGCAGCCAGCAGCTCTGTATGTAGTAGTAGCCGATGCATATCTAGCTACCGCCGTCCTTACACGACTGCAACACTTGGCGGCCGGGCCTTCAGCGCGAACTGCTCTCACTCGCCGAGGGCGACCACCGACGCCGACTCGTGCACAGCCAGCTGCGAGCCGCTCGCTCCATGTAGTAGTAGCCGATACATCTCTAGTCACCGCCGCCATTCCTCGACTGCAACACTTGGTGGCCAGGCCTTCGTCGCCACCACCGAGCCTCGTTCCTCGTCGTCCGCCCACGATACCGACCACGGCCGCAGTCTGCGACCTCAGCGCCTTCTTCAGGGGCATATCCTCGACGGAAAACTGCTCTCACGCGCCCAAGGAGACCGCCGACACCGACTCGTGCGAAGCCAGCAGCCAGCAGCTCTGTATGTAGTAGTAGCCGATGCATATCTAGCTACCGCCGTCCTTACACGACTGCAACACTTGGCGGCCGGGCCTTCAGCGCGAACTGCTCTCACTCGCCGAGGGCGACCACCGACGCCGACTCGTGCACAGCCAGCTGCGAGCCGCTCGCTCCATGTAGTAGTAGCCGATACATCTCTAGTCACCGCCGCCATTCCTCGACTGCAACACTTGGTGGCCAGGCCTTCGTTGCCACCACCGAGCCTCGTTCCTCGTCGTCCGCCCACGATACCGACCACGGCCGCAGTCTGCGACCTCAGCGCCTTCTTCAGGGCATATCCTCGACGGAAAACTGCTCTCACGCGCCCAAGGAGACCGCCGACACCGACTCGTGCGAAGCCAGCAGCCAGCAGCTCTGTATGTAGTAGTAGCCGATGCATATCTAGCTACCGCCGTCCTTACACGACTGCAACACTTGGCGGCCGGGCCTTCAGCGCGAACTGCTCTCACTCGCCGAGGGCGACCACCGACGCCGACTCGTGCACAGCCAGCTGCGAGCCGCTCGCTCCATGTAGTAGTAGCCGATACATCTCTAGTCACCGCCGCCATTCCTCGACTGCAACACTTGGTGGCCAGGCCTTCGTTGCCACCACCGAGCCTCGTTCCTCGTCGTCCGCCCACGATACCGACCACGGCCGCAGTCTGCGACCTCAGCGCCTTCTTCAGGGGCATATCCTCGACGGAAAACTGCTCTCACGCGCCCAAGGAGACCGCCGACACCGACTCGTGCGAAGCCAGCAGCCAGCAGCTCTGTATGTAGTAGTAGCCGATGCATATCTAGCTACCGCCGTCCTTACACGACTGCAACACTTGGCGGCCGGGCCTTCAGCGCGAACTGCTCTCACTCGCCGAGGGCGACCACCGACGCCGACTCGTGCACAGCCAGCTGCGAGCCGCTCGCTCCATGTAGTAGTAGCCGATACATCTCTAGTCACCGCCGCCATTCCTCGACTGCAACACTTGGTGGCCAGGCCTTCGTTGCCACCACCGAGCCTCGTTCCTCGTCGTCCGCCCACGATACCGACCACGGCCGCAGTCTGCGACCTCAGCGCCTTCTTCAGGGGCATATCCTCGACGGAAAACTGCTCTCACGCGCCCAAGGAGACCGCCGACACCGACTCGTGCGAAGCCAGCAGCCAGCAGCTCTGTATGTAGTAGTAGCCGATGCATATCTAGCTACCGCCGTCCTTACACGACTGCAACACTTGGCGGCCGGGCCTTCAGCGCGAACTGCTCTCACTCGCCGAGGGCGACCACCGACGCCGACTCGTGCACAGCCAGCTGCGAGCCGCTCGCTCCATGTAGTAGTAGCCGATACATCTCTAGTCACCGCCGCCATTCCTCGACTGCAACACTTGGTGGCCAGGCCTTCGTTGCCACCACCGAGCCTCGTTCCTCGTCGTCCGCCCACGATACCGACCACGGCCGCAGTCTGCGACCTCAGCGCCTTCTTCAGGGGCATATCCTCGACGGAAAACTGCTCTCACGCGCCCAAGGAGACCGCCGACACCGACTCGTGCGAAGCCAGCAGCCAGCAGCTCTGTATGTAGTAGTAGCCGATGCATATCTAGCTACCGCCGTCCTTACACGACTGCAACACTTGGCGGCCGGGCCTTCAGCGCGAACTGCTCTCACTCGCCGAGGGCGACCACCGACGCCGACTCGTGCACAGCCAGCTGCGAGCCGCTCGCTCCATGTAGTAGTAGCCGATACATCTCTAGTCACCGCCGCCATTCCTCGACTGCAACACTTGGTGGCCAGGCCTTCGTCGCCACCACCGAGCCTCGTTCCTCGTCGTCCGCCCACGATACCGACCACGGCCGCAGTCTGCGACCTCAGCGCCTTCTTCAGGGGCATATCCTCGACGGAAAACTGCTCTCACGCGCCCAAGGAGACCGCCGACACCGACTCGTGCGAAGCCAGCAGCCAGCAGCTCTGTATGTAGTAGTAGCCGATGCATATCTAGCTACCGCCGTCCTTACACGACTGCAACACTTGGCGGCCGGGCCTTCAGCGCGAACTGCTCTCACTCGCCGAGGGCGACCACCGACGCCGACTCGTGCACAGCCAGCTGCGAGCCGCTCGCTCCATGTAGTAGTAGCCGATACATCTCTAGTCACCGCCGCCATTCCTCGACTGCAACACTTGGTGGCCAGGCCTTCGTTGCCACCACCGAGCCTCGTTCCTCGTCGTCCGCCCACAATACCGACCACGGCCGTAGTCTGCGACCTCAGCGCCTTCTTCAGGGCATATCCTCGACGGAAAACTGCTCTCACGCGCCCAGGAGGACCGCCGACACCGACTCGTGCGAAGCCAGCAGCCAGCAGCTCTGTATGTAGTAGTAGCCGATGCATATCTAGCTACCGCCGTCCTTACACGACTGCAACACTTGGCGGCCGGGCCTTCAGCGCGAACTGCTCTCACTCGCCGAGGGCGACCACCGACGCCGACTCGTGCACAGCCAGCTGCGAGCCGCTCGCTCCATGTAGTAGTAGCCGATACATCTTTAGCCACCGCCGCCATTCCTCGACTGCAACGCTTGGTGGCCAGGCCTTCGTTGCCACCACCGAGCCTCGTTCCTCGTCGTCCGCCCACGATACCGACCATGGCGGCGGGCTGCGACCTCAGCGCCTTCTTCACGGGCATATCCTCGACGGAAAACTGCTCTCACGCGCCCAAGGAGACCGCCGACACCGACTCGTGCGAAGCCAGCAGCCAGCAGCTCTGTATGTAGAGTAGCCGATGCATATCTAGCTACCGCCGTCCTTACACGACTGCAACACTTGGCGGCCGGGCCTTCAGCGCGAACTGCTCTCACTCGCCGAGGGCGACCACCGACGCCGACTCGTGCACAGCCAGCTGCGAGCCGCTCGCTCCATGTAGTAGTAGCCGATACATCTCTAGTCACCGCCGCCATTCCTCGACTGCAACACTTGGTGGCCAGGCCTTCGTTGCCACCACCGAGCCTCGTTCCTCGTCGTCCGCCCACGATACCGACCACGGCCGCAGTCTGCGACCTCAGCGCCTTCTTCAAGGGCATATCCTCGACGGAAAACTGCTCCCACGCGCCCAAGGAGACCGCCGACACCGACTCGTGCGAAGCCAGCAGCCAGCAGCTCTGTATGTAGTAGTAGCCGATACATCTTTAGCCACCGCCGCCATTCCTCGATGCTTACGCTTGGTGGCCAGGCCTTCGTTGCCCCCACCGAGCCTCGGGCCTCGTCATCCGCCCACGATACCGACCATGGCCGCGGGCTGCGACCTCAGCGCCTTCTACACGGGCATATCCTCGACGGAAAACTGCTCTCACGCGCCCAAGGAGACCGCCGACACCGACTCGTGCGAAGCCAGCAGCCAGCAGCTCTGTATGTAGTAGTAGCCGATGCATATCTAGCTACCGCCGTCCTTACACGACTGCAACACTTGGCGGCCGGGCCTTCAGCGCGAACTGCTCTCACTCGCCGAGGGCGACCACCGACGCCGACTCGTGCACAGCCAGCTGCGAGCCGCTCGCTCCATGTAGTAGTAGCCGATACATCTCTAGTCACCGCCGCCATTCCTCGACTGCAACACTTGGTGGCCAGGCCTTCGTTGCCACCACCGAGCCTCGTTCCTCGTCGTCCGCCCACAATACCGACCACGACCGCAGTCTCCGACCTCAGCGCCTTCTTCAGGGGCATATCCTCGACGGAAAACTGCTCTCACTCGCCCACGAGGACCGTCGACATCGACTCGTGCGCAGCCAGCAGCGAGCTGCTCGCCGCATGTAGTAGTAGCCGATACATCTTTAGCCACCGCCGCCCTTCCTCGATGCTAACGCTTGGTGGCCAGGCCTTCGTTGCCCCCACCGAGCCTCGGGCCTCGTCATCCGCCCACGATACCGACCATGGCGGCGGGCTGCGACCTCAGCGCCTTCTTCAGGGGCATATCCTCGACGGAAAACTGCTCTCACGCGCCCAAGGAGACCGCCGACACCGACTCGTGCGAAGCCAGCAGCCAGCAGCTCTGTATGTAGTAGTAGCCGATGCATATCTAGCTACCGCCGTCCTTACACGACTGCAACACTTGGCGGCCGGGCCTTCAGCGCGAACTGCTCTCACTCGCCGAGGGCGACCACCGACGCCGACTCGTGCACAGCCAGCTGCGAGCCGCTCGCTCCATGTAGTAGTAGCCGATACATCTCTAGTCACCGCCGCCATTCCTCGACTGCAACACTTGGTGGCCAGGCCTTCGTTGCCACCGCCGAGCCTCGTTCCTCGTCGTCCGCCCACGATACCGACCACGGCCGCAGTCTGCGACCTCAGCGCCTTCTTCAGGGGCATATCCTCGACGGAAAACTGCTCCCACGCGCCCAAGGAGACCGCCGACACCGACTCGTGCGAAGCCAGCAGCCAGCAGCTCTGTATGTAGTAGTAGCCGATGCATATCTAGCTACCGCCGTCCTTACACGACTGCAACACTTGGCGGCCGGGCCTTCAGCGCGAACTGCTCTCACTCGCCGAGGGCGGCCACCGACGCCGACTCGTGCACAGCCAGCTGCGAGCCGCTCGCTCCATGTAGTAGTAGCCGATACATCTCTAGTCACCGCCGCCATTCCTCGACTGCAACACTTGGTGGCCAGGCCTTCGTTGCCACCGCCGAGCCTCGTTCCTCGTCGTCCGCCCACGATACCGACCACGGCCGCAGTCTGCGACCTCAGCGCCTTCTTCAAGGGCATATCCTCGACGGAAAACTGCTCCCACGCGCCCAAGGAGACCGCCGACACCGACTCGTGCGAAGCCAGCAGCCAGCAGCTCTGTATGTAGTAGTAGCCGATGCATATCTAGCTACCGCCGTCCTTACACGACTGCAACACTTGGCGGCCGGGCCTTCAGCGCGAACTGCTCTCACTCGCCGAGGGCGGCCACCGACGCCGACTCGTGCACAGCCAGCTGCGAGCCGCTCGCTCCATGTAGTAGTAGCCGATACATCTCTAGTCACCGCCGCCATTCCTCGACTGCAACACTTGGTGGCCAGGCCTTCGTTGCCACCACCGAGCCTCGTTCCTCGTCGTCCGCCCACGATACCGACCACGGCCGCAGTCTGCGACCTCAGCGCCTTCTTCAGGGGCATATCCTCGACGGAAAACTGCTCTCACGCGTCCAAGGAGACCGCCGACACCGACTCGTGCGAAGCCAGCAGCCAGCAGCTCTGTATGTAGTAGTAGCCGATGCATATCTAGCTACCGCCGTCCTTACACGACTGCAACACTTGGCGGCCGGGTCAGCGCGAACTGCTCTCACTCGCCGAGGGCGACCACCGACGCCGACTCGTGCACAGCCAGCTGCGAGCCGCTCGCTCCATGTAGTAGTAGCCGATACATCTCTAGTCACCGCCGCCATTCCTCGACTGCAACACTTGGTGGCCAGGCCTTCGTTGCCACCACCGAGCCTCGTTCCTCGTCGTCCGCCCACGATACCGACCACGGCCGCAGTCTGCGACCTCAGCGCCTTCTTCAGGGGCATATCCTCGACGGAAAACTGCTCTCACGCGCCCAAGGAGACCGCCGACACCGACTCGTGCGAAGCCAGCAGCCAGCAGCTCTGTATGTAGTAGTAGCCGATGCATATCTAGCTACCGCCGTCCTTACACGACTGCAACACTTGGCGGCCGGGTCAGCGCGAACTGCTCTCACTCGCCGAGGGCGACCACCGACGCCGACTCGTGCACAGCCAGCTGCGAGCCGCTCGCTCCATGTAGTAGTAGCCGATACATCTCTAGTCACCGCCGCCATTCCTCGACTGCAACACTTGGTGGCCAGGCCTTCGTTGCCACCACCGAGCCTCGTTCCTCGTCGTCCGCCCACGATACCGACCACGGCCGCAGTCTGCGACCTCAGCGCCTTCTTCAGGGCATATCCTCGACGGAAAACTGCTCTCACGCGCCCAAGGAGACCGCCGACACCGACTCGTGCGAAGCCAGCAGCCAGCAGCTCTGTATGTAGTAGTAGCCGATGCATATCTAGCTACCGCCGTCCTTACACGACTGCAACACTTGGCGGCCGGGTCAGCGCGAACTGCTCTCACTCGCCGAGGGCGACCACCGACGCCGACTCGTGCACAGCCAGCTGCGAGCCGCTCGCTCCATGTAGTAGTAGCCGATACATCTCTAGTCACCGCCGCCATTCCTCGACTGCAACACTTGGTGGCCAGGCCTTCGTTGCCACCACCGAGCCTCGTTCCTCGTCGTCCGCCCACGATACCGACCACGGCCGCAGTCTGCGACCTCAGCGCCTTCTTCAGGGGCATATCCTCGACGGAAAACTGCTCTCACGCGCCCAAGGAGACCGCCGACACCGACTCGTGCGAAGCCAGCAGCCAGCAGCTCTGTATGTAGTAGTAGCCGATGCATATCTAGCTACCGCCGTCCTTACACGACTGCAACACTTGGCGGCCGGGCCTTCAGCGCGAACTGCTCTCACTCGCCGAGGGCGACCACCGACGCCGACTCGTGCACAGCCAGCTGCGAGCCGCTCGCTCCATGTAGTAGTAGCCGATACATCTCTAGTCACCGCCGCCATTCCTCGACTGCAACACTTGGTGGCCAGGCCTTCGTTGCCACCACCGAGCCTCGTTCCTCGTCGTCCGCCCACGATACCGACCACGGCCGCAGTCTGCGACCTCAGCGCCTTCTTCAGGGCATATCCTCGACGGAAAACTGCTCTCACGCGCCCAAGGAGACCGCCGACACCGACTCGTGCGAAGCCAGCAGCCAGCAGCTCTGTATGTAGTAGTAGCCGATGCATATCTAGCTACCGCCGTCCTTACACGACTGCAACACTTAGCGGCCGGGCCTTCAGCGCGAACTGCTCTCACTCGCCGAGGGCGACCACCGACGCCGACTCGTGCACAGCCAGCTGCGAGCCGCTCGCTCCATGTAGTAGTAGCCGATACATCTCTAGTCACCGCCGCCATTCCTCGACTGCAACACTTGGTGGCCAGGCCTTCGTTGCCACCACCGAGCCTCGTTCCTCGTCGTCCGCCCACGATACCGACCACGGCCGCAGTCTGCGACCTCAGCGCCTTCTTCAGGGGCATATCCTCGACGGAAAACTGCTCTCACGCGCCCAAGGAGACCGCCGACACCGACTCGTGCGAAGCCAGCAGCCAGCAGCTCTGTATGTAGTAGTAGCCGATGCATATCTAGCTACCGCCGTCCTTACACGACTGCAACACTTAGCGGCCGGGCCTTCAGCGCGAACTGCTCTCACTCGCCGAGGGCGACCACCGACGCCGACTCGTGCACAGCCAGCTGCGAGCCGCTCGCTCCATGTAGTAGTAGCCGATACATCTCTAGTCACCGCCGCCATTCCTCGACTGCAACACTTGGTGGCCAGGCCTTCGTTGCCACCACCGAGCCTCGTTCCTCGTCGTCCGCCCACGATACCGACCACGGCCGCAGTCTGCGACCTCAGCGCCTTCTTCAGGGGCATATCCTCGACGGAAAACTGCTCTCACGCGCCCAAGGAGACCGCCGACACCGACTCGTGCGAAGCCAGCAGCCAGCAGCTCTGATGTAGTAGTAGCCGATGCATATCTAGCTACCGCCGTCCTTACACGACTGCAACACTTGGCGGCCGGGCCTTCAGCGCGAACTGCTCTCACTCGCCGAGGGCGACCACCGACGCCGACTCGTGCACAGCCAGCTGCGAGCCGCTCGCTCCATGTAGTAGTAGCCGATACATCTCTAGTCACGGCCGCCATTCCTCGACTGCAACACTTGGTGGCCAGGCCTTCGTTGCCCCCACCGAGCCTCGGGCCTCGTCATCCGCCCACGATACCGACCATGGCCGCGGGCTGCGACCTCAGCGCCTTCTACACGGGCATATCCTCGACGGAAAACTGCTCTCACGCGCCCACGAGGACCGTAGACATCGACTCGTGCGCAGCCAGCAGCGAGCTGCTCGCCGCATGGAGTAGTAGCCGATGCATCTTTAGCCACCGCCGCCCTTCCTCGATGCTTACGCTTGGTGGCCAGGCCTTCGTTGCCCCCACCGAGCCTCGGGCCTCGTCATCCGCCCACGATACCAACCATGGCCGCGGGCTGCGACCTCAGCGCCTTCTACACGGGCATATCCTCGACGGTGAACTGTTTCCACTCGCCGAAGGCCGACACCGACTCCTTCGCAGCGCAGCCAGCAGCTCCATGTAGTAGTAGCGGACCCGACCGCCGTGCATGGTGCTGTGGCAGTACGGGCGGACACAGAGCATTCTCCCTGCATCCGCTCACAATAGACTACATCTGCGGGGATCTGGTAGCGTAAGAGTCCAGTGGGCGCGCCACGGCCACCGACAGGTCCTTGGACACGTCCAGCAGTGTCTTGAGCTGCTTCCACGCGCGGAAACTCGCGCAGAACCACATCCACGCCCAGGAACGAGGCCGGTGGGTGGAGGAAGAAGAGGAGACCGCCAGTGGCGGTCCGCCATCGAGGAGACGGCAAGAGTGATGGTAATGTGATGGCCGCACGCCATACACGTCTTTGCTACGTCCTCAAAGTTAGTCTTGGCGTTTGTATACTATTCTTTTTTTCTATCAGTAATGGTACAATGTTCCATCTTCTAGCGGTTACTGTCGCGCTGCTAGCAACGCAGTAGCACAACACAAGATCTATCGTGAGCGGTGGAGGAGCGGCCGCCGGTAGCGTGAGCTGCCGCTGATGGCTGGGCGAGTGATCGTCGGATGTGCGGCCGCCGGTAGCGTGAGCTGCCGCTGATGGCTGGGCGAGTGAGCGGTGGAGAAGCGGCCGTCGGTAGCGTGAGCTGCCGCTGATGGCTGGGCGAGTGATCGTCGGAGGAGCGGCCGCCGGTAGCGTGAGCTGCCGCTGATGGCTGGGCGAGGGATCGTCGGAGGAGCGGCCGTCGGTAGCGTGAGCTGCCGCTGATGGCTGGGCGAGTGATCGTCGGAGGAGCGACCGCCGGTAGTGTGAGCTGCTGATGCAGGTGGCTGGGGAGTGATTGATCGAGGAGCGGCCGCCGGTATCACACGGCAGGAGGAGACGCTCAGGCCAAGACGCGGTCCGTGGACGTCGTGGCGCGGTCGAACTTTCCGCAGATCGACTACGAGGCGGCGCAGCACTTCGTCTACCCGGATAACTACTCGATTCGCGACTACCATCCGTGAGCTGCCGCTGGTGGCTGGGCGAGTGATCCTTGGAGGAGCGGCCGTCGGTAGCGTGAGCTGCCGCTGATAGCTGGGCGAGTGAGCGGTGGAGGAGCGACCGTCGGTAGTGTGAGCTGCCGCACGTGGCTGGGGAGTGATTGATCGAGGAGCGGCCGCCGTGGTCGGGAACGTGGGCGGATGACGGAGAACGAGGCTCGGTGGGGGCGATGAAGGCCTGGCCACCAAGTGTTGCAGTGATGTAGGGCGACGGTGGCTAGAGATGTATCGGCTACTACTACATGGAGCTAGCGGCTCGCTGCCGGCTACGCACGAGGCGGTATCTACGGTCCTCGTGGGCGAGTGAGAGCAGTTCGCCGTCGAGGATATGCCCATGAAAAAGGCGCTCAGGTCGCAGACTGCGGCCGTTGTCGGTATGGCGGGCGGATGAGGAGGCCGGAAGCTCTGTGTTGGCGATGAAGGCCTACCCTCCGAGCGTTGCAGTCGAGTAAGGGCGGAGGAGGCTGGCGACGTGTCGACTACTACTACATCGAGCTGCTGGCTATTGTTGCGCACGAGTCAGCGTCGACGGTCGCCCTCGAGGAGTGAAAGCAGTTCACCGTCGAGGATATGCCCATGGAGAAGGCGCTGAGGTCGCAGACTTCGGTCAATATCAGTATATTGATGCCGATGCGCCGCATCATGCAGTGGCTCGAAGCTCTGTGTACATGTATGTTCCGAATGCCAGGGTTTCATTGATTTACTATGGCTATAGTTGAGGAGGATTTTGGACGGTGCGAAATTTTGGACGGTCGTATTGTCCAGCGTTGGATAGAATGTCTGTATGTAGTAGTAGCCGATGCATATCTAGCTACCGCCGTCCTTACACGACTGCAACACTTGGCGGCCGGGCCTTCAGCGCGAACTGCTCTCACTCGCCGAGGGCGACCACCGACGCCGACTCGTGCACAGCCAGCTGCGAGCCGCTCGCTCCATGTAGTAGTAGCCGATACATCTCTAGTCACCGCCGCCATTCCTCGACTGCAACACTTGGTGGCCAGGCCTTCGTTGCCACCACCGAGCCTCGTTCCTCGTCGTCCGCCCACGATACCGACCACGCCCGCAGTCTGCGACCTCAGCGCCTTCTTCAGGGGCATATCCTCGACGGAAAACTGCTCTCACTCGCCCACGAGGACCGTAGACATCGACTCGTGCGCAGCCAGCAGCGAGCTGCTCGCCGCATGTAGTAGTAGCCGATACATCTTTAGCCACCGCCGCCCTTCCTCGATGCTTACGCTTGGTGGCCAGGCCTTCGTTGCCCCACCGAGCCTCGGGCCTCGTCATCCGCCCACGATACCGACCATGGCCGCGGGCTGCGACCTCAGCGCCTTCTACACGGGCATATCCTCGACGGAAAACTGCTCTCACGCGCCCAAGGAGACCGCCGACACCGACTCGTGCGAAGCCAGCAGCCAGCAGCTCTGTATGTAGTAGTAGCCGATGCATATCTAGCTACCGCCGTCCTTACACGACTGCAACACTTGGCGGCCGGGCCTTCAGCGCGAACTGCTCTCACTCGCCGAGGGCGACCACCGACGCCGACTCGAGCACAGCCAGCTGCGAGCCGCTCGCTCCATGTAGTAGTAGCCGATACATCTCTAGTCACCGCCGCCATTCCTCGACTGCAACACTTGGTGGCCAGGCCTTCGTTGCCACCACCGAGCCTCGTTCCTCGTCGTCCGCCCACGATACCGACCACGGCCGCAGTCTGCGACCTCAGCGCCTTCTTCAGGGGCATATCCTCGACGGAAAACTGCTCTCACGCGCCCAAGGAGACCGCCGACACCGACTCGTGCGAAGCCAGCAGCCAGCAGCTCTGATGTAGTAGTAGCCGATGCATATCTAGCTACCGCCGTCCTTACACGACTGCAACACTTGGCGGCCGGGCCTTCAGCGCGAACTGCTCTCACTCGCCGAGGGCGACCACCGACGCCGACTCGTGCACAGCCAGCTGCGAGCCGCTCGCTCCATGTAGTAGTAGCCGATACATCTCTAGTCACCGCCGCCATTCCTCGACTGCAACACTTGGTGGCCAGGCCTTCGTTGCCACCACCGAGCCTCGTTCCTCGTCGTCCGCCCACGATACCGACCACGACCGCAGTCTCCGACCTCAGCGCCTTCTTCAGGGCATATCCTCGACGGAAAACTGCTCTCACTCGCCCACGAGGACCGTAGACATCGACTCGTGCGCAGCCAGCAGCGAGCTGCTCGCCGCATGTAGTAGTAGCCGATGCATCTTTAGCCACCGCCGCCCTTCCTCGATGCTAACGCTTGGTGGCCAGGCCTTCGTTGCCCCACCGAGCCTCGGGCCTCGTCATCCGCCCACGATACCGACCATGGCCGCGGGCTGCGACCTCAGCGCCTTCTACACGGGCATATCCTCGACGGTGAACTGTTTCCACTCGCCGAAGGCCGACACCGACTCCTTCGCAGCGCAGCCAGCAGCTCCATGTAGTAGTAGCGGACCCGACCGCCGTGCATGGTGCTGTGGCAGTACGGGCGGACACAGAGCATTCTCCCTGCATCCGCTCACAATAGACTACATCTGCGGGGATCTGGTAGCGTAAGAGTCCAGTGGGCGCGCCACGGCCACCGACAGGTCCTTGGACACGTCCAGCAGTGTCTTGAGCTGCTTCCACGCGCGGAAACTCGCGCAGAACCACATCCACGCACAGGAACGAGGCCGGTGGGTGGAGGAAGAAGAGGAGACCGCCAGTGGCGGTCCGCCATCGAGGAGACGGCAAGAGTGATGGTAATGTGATGGCCGCACGCCATACATGTCTTTGCTACGTCCTCAAAGTTAGTCTTGGCGTTTGTATACTATTCTTTTTTTCTATCAGTAATGGTACAATGTTCCATCTTCTAGCGGTTACTGTCGCGCTGCTAGCAACGTAGTAGCACAACACAAGATCCATCGTGAGCGGTGGAGGAGCGGCCGCCGGTAGCGTGAGCTGCCGCTGATGGCTGGGCGCGTGAGCGGTGGAGGAGCGGCCGCCGGTAGCGTGAGCTGCCGCTGATGGCTGGGCGCGTGAGCGGTGGAGGAGCGGCCGCCGGTAGCGTGAGCTGCCGCTGATGGCTGGGCGAGTGATCGTCGGAGGTGCGGCCGCCGGTAGCGTGAGCTGCCGCTGATGGCTGGGCGAGTGATCGTCGGAGGAGCGGCCGTCGGTACCGTGAGCTGTCGCTGACGGCTGGGCGAGTGATCTTTGGAGAAGCGGCCGTCGGTAGCGTGAGCTGTCGCTGATGGCTGGGCGAGTGAGCGGTGGAGGAGCGGCCGCCGTGGTCAGTAACATGGGCGGATGACGGAGAACGAGGCTCGGTGGGGGCGATGAAGGCCTGGCCACCAGGTGTTGCAGTCAATGAAGGGCGGTGGTGGCTAGAGGTGGCTGGCAATGTAATGGCTACTACTACATGGACAGAGCTGCTGTCTGCTGGCTTCACACGAGTCGGCGTCGGCGATTTCCGTGGGCGAGTGAGAGCAGTTCGCGACGAAGGCCTTGCCGCCAAGTGTTACGTCGAGTAAGGACGGCGGTGGCTGGCGATGCATCGCCTTCTACTTCATGGACAGAGCTGCTGCCTGTTGGCTGCTCACGAGTCGGTGTCGGCGGTCTCCGTAGGCGAGTGAGAGCAGTTCAACGTCGAGGATATGCACACGGAGAAGGCGCTAAGGACACGAAATGAATTGTTATTGCAGTATCTAGCGTTGTACATTTTTGGTTCTGAGTGTAGAAATACGAAACAAAGTTTTCCTGACCGCTCGCTCCAAATATAGTGGTAGATGTATTGTTGGGATTGCAAAGTTGCGTCCATACGCGGATTTACGAAACTGGTGAGGATTGCGTCGCGCTTCGTCTTTTACCCGTAGGTTTTCGGAACTGGAGCTTCTTGTCCAGATTAGCAGGGATGCTCTTACCGCAATCCCAATGTTCATGCCAAATCGCATAGCACGACTTCTTCTCGCCGAACGATTCGTGGCGAACCATTTGGCATAGGTACACACTAGATAGCAAATACGTGTAAGTCCGATGAAAGAAGCAGATCAATGTAAACGTCACTTACTCGCCCACGTGACCTTCCGAGCACGCCTGGCAGTACCACTTGGTATTTTTTCCCCTCTTGCCTTGTGGAGCCAGCAAGCTGCAGACCTTACACGCTCGATGCATTCGCTTCCGGTTAGGATCTCCGAGTTCACCTTGAAAGTCATTAGTTTCTGTGGGTTCGTGGGCTGACATATTTGCTGTTCGGCGAACTGGTCTACCCGGGATGGGCAGCGGAGCTTGATATTGCTTTATCAGCAAAAGTAATAAACAAATGTGATCAGTACTTTACATAGTATCAATCGCAGGTGCAACTCACTTGCGCCGTTTCCAGCATATCGCCCGGTTGAGTCGCCAGCAGATCGGCGTGTAGGGCAGTAAGGAATTCCGAATGCGACAAACCACGTGTTCCTCTTCTCTTGTGGTATTCGCGATGAACAATGTAGGCGTTCACAAGCACTAGATCAAGCAGCCCAAGGAATAGACTAAAGGTACATATCTGTTACAAGAGGGATCCTCCACCGCAGTAAATGCATCCAAGTACTTACCTCTTGTAGTACTTCTTGAACTTGAATGCCTCTTGAACCGAAAATCGCTGTAGGCGGAGTTGATCGTGGACATCAACGCCATTCATATTATTATGGTAGTCCTTCACCAGTTTTGGGCACGGGATGTCCATGGATTCCCCTGCCATCCAGGTATTTCGAACTACAGTAAAAACAATATTAGTAAGTCCGGTTGATAGACGATGTTGTCACAGGCACGAACCTGTAGTCAGCTGCTGCACACTGGCACCTGTTGTAAGGAAGTGGACCGGCTTAGAGTCCCACCAGCAACATGCTATCATCTCCGGAACAGCCTTGCATCGGGCCAGCGCGTACGAGCCCCGAACAATATCGTCCGGTCTTTTCTTACGCTTTTCTTTCAGCTCTGATGGAAACCCGATACGTCGAGTCTGAATGGTGCCCACTGTGTAGATCTTGTTTGATAATAGCTCAAGCGCCAACGCGACAGACGTGTAGAACCTGTCAATTACAACAATTCTGTGGTCTTGACGTTCAGGTGGGAGAACCTTGTCAAGATTCCGTAGAACCGCAGCGGGTCCCGACTTGTCGTCAATTGTTTGTTTACCTCCGAGGTGTGCCTTCTTGCCGCAGTACACTTCCAACCTATGATAGCAAAAAGGTTCACCCATAATGTTAGTTGACAATACGATTTTTCCGACCATGATGCAATACTACCTCAAGCAATAGGACGTTCGAGGACAGCATGTCATGAACAGTTTCGTCCCCCATTTGTGAGGCTTATCCTTCATATACATCCGAGTTCCGTTGAACTTTGAATGGGATGGAAGCATTCCCTCGTCGAAGGACAAAATAGGTCCCGGTATGTAGCCCTTTTGGAAGGTTTGCTGCAGAGTGTCGACGACAGGGCGAATCTTCCATGCTCTATCGTTTTCTGCAAGCGGATCGGTATTATCCGAGAAGTGCAAGTGCTGCATTATCTCGTCGAACCTACATCACACACCACTTAGTACCAACTTGGCAATGAAACCAAAGATTTGACAATACCTGTTCCTTGGCATCCATGCGCCAAACGTCCCTGAAGGGATTGCCCCCGTCCGTGTTGTGCTCCAATGGCTAGATAAGCGTCGTTTATGCGGACAAAGCATACGTGCGATCAATAGCCCAAACACGACTGCATACTCGTGCGGTTTGAAGGACTCCATACGCCTTAGTCGCTCTCGTATCTGGGTTAGCGGCTCAACATCAGCTGACCTTGACCCTCGGTTTTTGCATCGCAGTTGACGATCTCGTATTCTTCGTGCTCGCGCGATCACTGTCTGTGCTGCGTACCGATTACTTTCCTCTGCAATTTTATGGACGAGTTGTTTTGTGAAGAAAAACCAAAACAAGTCGATCGGAGAGTCTGCGATCTTGAGGACCTCATCGGAAGGGCCCCACGCACCGTTATACAGTCCATGATATTCTGGGCTTTTCTCAGTCGTTCCCGGAACTGCACAAATGAAAAAAAGGCATTAGTGTGAATATGATGCAGTACAAATATCTTTGCAACAAGCGTATAAATCTGTACCTTTTGCCCAACCTGAAGTCTCCCACGCTTTGATTTCATCTCGATTTTTTGCCAGCTTCAGTAGTGCGTCGTCTTCATTGATACTGCTGTCATCCATACAGTCCATGTCCTCCAGTTGGGCTTGCATATCTAAAACTGACAATGTAGGCCAGTCTTCGGACTCTCCACTATCATAGTCTTCATCGGAGGGCCCATCAGATTCAAGTCTGGTGTACAGTCTGGCATCTTCATCGTGATGCACATTGACGTCGGCTGTTGTAGCCATTACATTATCACGGACCTCGGCGCGTTGCATATCGTTCATTGGATAATCCATTTCGTCGACGTCACTTCCTTCGGCTTCCTCGCAGTCGCTTTGGTTAGATTCATCAGTGTCGGAGCCGATAAGCGCGTCAGCGCGTTCAAGCAGCTCTAGGTTCGACATCGGCAGTGGGCGGGTGAGCCCTACTGTACGTTCCTCGCTCGGGGTGGGACCGCACACTGTGTGTCGAATAGGGTTTTGAATGATCGGCACGTAGGAGACAGCCACACCACCCTGCGTCGCCTTTTGTCGCTTTGTACGGCGCTTGGACTTCGTTTTCTGAGTCTTACGCGCGACGGTCGATACCGCAGCAGCGGCACGTTTTCCTCGCCGCTTGGACTTGGTATTTTGGGCCGCGGGAGCAACAGATACAGCCACGCCGTCCACCGTCGCTGCAGCAGCAGCGGCACGCGTTGCTCGCTGCTTCGGATCCGCGGTAGCCACGCCAATCACCGTCGCAGCAGCGTCACGTGGTGTTCGCTGCTTAGCCTTGCCCCTCGAAACCGCGGTAGCCACCGTCGCTGTGGCAGCAGCAGCAGAAGCCACATCTGTTGCTCGCTGCTTAGACTTGCCCTTCGGATCTGCGGTAGCCACGCGACGTGGTGCTCGCTGCTTAGCCTTGTCCTCGGAACCGCGGTAGCAACACCGTCCTCCATCGCTGTTGCTGCAGCAGCCACATCTGTAGCTTGTCGCTTTGACCTGGTTTTCGGGGTGTGAAAGCGGCCGATACGGCCACGACGTCCTCCATCGCCACACCTGTTGAATTGGCCTTTCGGGCCGTGTGGGCAACCGATGCGCGCACACTTGTTGAACGTTGCTTGGTCTTGGCCTTCTGGGTAAGCGCAGTCGCCACGGTCAACGCAACTGCCGACGTCTCTCGCTCTTCACCATTCGCCTCTGAAGTAAGCACGTGCGTTATACGTCGTTTGGGCGAATCGGTATTCGGGTTTGCGGGCTGAGCTGGCACAACGGTTGTGATCTCGTCAGCGACACCTCTCTCCAACACCAAAGGAGTGGGCACGAAGGGTTGGTCCGGCGCGATGGTCTTCGTCTTTGCCTGATCAGCAGAGACTGAAGACGCAATGGCGAGTGCTTGGCTGGTTGTGACACATCCTGACAACTGCGCGCTTCTGGCATATTGTCTAGGGCGCTTGTCCGGGGGAAGGGGGGGGGAGGGGGGACGGAGGCGCTTTTTACCTTCCATCGGTACAAATGTGAGTGGCAGCAAAACTACTACTACCTCCGATCGGAAAATAAGGACGGTTTCCAACTATTTCCGATTTTGCAGGTTTTATATCCTCCTCAAATAGATACCTTGATAAACAAATGTGTATCCGTATGCATCGTTGTGAAGAGGGATCTGAGGAGAGGTCCAGATTCGAATCTCCCGCCCATTTCACTTCGCAAGTTCAAGGAAGAGCGGCAAGCTGCTGGACGATCTTCGAGGGCCCTCAACTCAACACTCATGACCCCCCAGGCGCCGCGCGTGCGAGAATCCACGGTGAGGATATGATTAGGTGAACTTGTGCGGAAAGCTCGTGTGTTAACGCTCGCGCGCTGTGTGTATACATGTCCAGCACGTTCGCAGGTTGACGAGGATACGAGACAGCAGGTGAGCGCTGGGCGTACGTAGTTTAAGGTTCGTGGAGAGCGCATCTAGACATCAGGAAGGAGACCATGCTACGGTTGTGAACGCGTTTGTCAGGCTAAGCATCGAGTAGATCCTGCTGCCCCCGAGACGAATGAAGCTCTGCTCGAGGTCTTGCAAACGTTGCTGGAGGCGGAACAAGTACGCTGTGCAGCTTGCGGTGGAGCATGTGCCCCGCCGTCGCTATTGTTGCCTACTTCTGCCTTTTGTTGCCTCTTTTTGCATGGATTAGCGTCATGCGATGGCCTTGGTGCTGTCGCCTTGGTAGCTGTGTGCACACGCGTTTGCCCTCGTGGCTACGAATTCTGACTCAAAATTTGGTCATGCTCTAATTTAGCTCTCTTTGCACAGCTTATAATTCTAAAAAAAACGAGGCGGAGCTATGCGCAAATTTTTTTGAAACTGCCCTTATTTTCCAATCGGATGTATTGTGAATTCTGGCCAATATTGCCGATTCGGGTCGGTTTACCATATGGCTTGAAATCGCTAATTACAAACGTCAAGTCTTTTGGAATCGACCGAGACGGCCTCGTCGACTTCTTATTTCGTACTTTATTGCGTACATAGTAAACTCAAGTCAAATCAAGATCTCGGGCGGTTCGCTGGCGATTTGGCTCGGTCGATTCAATCAATCGACTTCGGAAAGTTCGAGTAGAACGCGCAATAGTAGTATTGTGAATTCCGGTCGAATTTGCCGATTCGGGTCGGTTTTGAGGCCCCTGTCCAATCGATCTATACAAACATCAAGTCATTTAGCGAATCGCCGGCCCACAAACATATGGTTATGTGCCGCATGTCATGCCCAATCCGTACTTAGTAGGGACTCATGATTCATAGACGGGCCGAACATAGTCAACCCAAGTGCTCGCCGGCGGTTTGCCCCGACCGCCCGGCTTGGAAAATTAGAGTAGAACTCACAATAACTCGAACTCTATTCTGGTGTGAAGCACACGAAATACCGCAGTACAGTGGCGATATAAACTAATAGAATTGTTTTTGACGGATGTCGCGCCTGCGTTGATTCCTACGATGCCAACATGAAGAAATACTTACTGTGGCTTCTCCCCCTTCTTCAGACATTCTATCCAACGCTGGACAATACGACCGTCCAAAATTTCGCACCGTCCAAAATCCTCCTCAACTATAGCCATAGTAAATCAATGAAACCCTGGCATTCGGAACATACATGTACACGGAGCTTCGAGCCACTGCATGATGCGGCGCATCGGCATCAATATACTGATATTGACCGAAGTCTGCGACCTCAGCGCCTTCTCCATGGGCATATCCTCGACGGTGAACTGCTTTCACTCCTCGAGGGCGACCGTCGACGCTGACTCGTGCGCAACAATAGCCAGCAGCTCGATGTAGTAGTAGTCGACACGTCGCCAGCCTCCTCCGCCCTTACTCGACTGCAACGCTCGGAGGGCAGGCCTTCATCGCCAACACAGAGCTTCCGGCCTCCTCATCCGCCCGCCATACCGACAACGGCCGCAGTCTGCGACCTGAGCGCCTTTTTCATGGGCATATCCTCGACGGCGAACTGCTCTCACTCGCCCACGAGGACCGTAGATACCGCCTCGTGCGTAGCCGGCAGCGAGCCGCTAGCTCCATGTAGTAGTAGCCGATACATCTCTAGCCACCGTCACCCTACATCACTGCAACACTTGGTGGCCAGGCCTTCATCGCCCCCACCGAGCCTCGTTCTCCGTCATCCGCCCACGTTACCGACCACGGCGGCCGCTCCTCGATCAATCACTCCCCAGCCACCTGCAGCAGCTCACACTACCGACGGTCGCTCCTCCACCGCTCACTCGCCCAGCCGTCAGCGACAGCTCACGCTACCGGCGGCCGCTCCCCGACGATCACTCGCCCAGCCATCAGCGGCAGCTCACGCTACCGGCGGCCGCTCCTCCGACGATCACTCGCCCAGCCATCAGCGGCAGCTCACGCTACCGGCGGCCGCTCCTCCGACGATCCCTCGCCCAGCCATCAGCGGCAGCTCACGCTACCGGCGGCCGCTTCTCCACCGCTCACTCGCCCAGCCATCAGCGGCAGCTCACGCTACCGGCGGCCGCTCCTCCACCGCTCACGATGGATCTTGTGTTGTGCTACATGTACTGCGTTGCTAGCAGCGCGACAGTAACCGCTAGAAGATGGAACATTGTACCATTACTGATAGAAAAAAAGAATAGTATACAAACGCCAAGACTAACTTTGAGGACGTAGCAAAGACATGTATGGCGTGCGGCCATCACATTACCATCACTCTTGCCGTCTCCTCGATGGCGGACCGCCACTGGCGGTCTCCTCTTCTTCCTCCACCCACCGGCCTCGTTCCTGTGCGTGGATGTGGTTCTGCGCGAGTTTCCGCGCGTGGAAGCAGCTCAAGACACTGCTGGACGTGTCCAAGGACCTGTCGGTGGCCGTGGCGCGCCCACTGGACTCTTACGCTACCAGATCCCCGCAGATGTAGTCTATTGTGAGCGGATGCAGGGAGGAGCTGCTGGCTGCGCTGCGAAGGAGTCGGTGACGGCCTTCGGCGAGTGGAAACAGTTCACCGTCGAGGATATGCCCGTGTAGAAGGCGCTGAGGTCGCAGCCCGCGGCCATGGTCGGTATCGTGGGCGGATGACGAGGCCCGAGGCTCGGTGGGGGCAACGAAGGCCTGGCCACCAAGCGTTAGCATCGAGGAAGGGCGGCGCTGGCTAAAGATGCATCGGCTACTACTACATGCGGCGAGCAGCTCGCTGCTGGCTGCGCACGAGTCGATGTCTACGGTCCTCGTGGGCGAGTGAGAGCAGTTCACCGTCGAGGATATGCCCTTGGTAACGGCGCTGAGGTTGCAGACTGCGGCCGTGGTCGGTACTGCGGAGGTCGTAGTAGCCACCAAGTATTGCAGTCGAGGAAAGGTTGCAGAGGCTAGAGATGTATCCGCTACTAGTACCTCGAGCTGTTGGGTGCTTGTTCTGCACGAGGCGGCTTCGACAGTCACCGTCGGTGAGAGAGAGCAGTTCCCCGCCGAAAAAAATTTGTAGACAGTGCCCGTCGTCGGTATTCTGGCCGTATGCAAATGTCCGTAACGCTGAATGGGCCGGTGCGTCCAGACCATCATGCTCCATGCGGTGGCTTGTCTGTACATGGGGATCTGCTGCTTCTTCATGGAGCCTCCATGGTGGAGGTGGTTGCTGCTGGTTGTGCTCGTACGGCGTCGTTGCCGTCGACAAGACAAGGTGTACTTCGTCGACGATTAATCGACCATCGAGAACAAGAACAAGTCTCGTTTTCTAGCTAGTGAAGGTGAATGCAGCTAGTCAGGCGTGACAGGAGCGAAATCAATGATACATTATAGTTATGTTGATGTTCTGGCTAACGCTACGTCTTCTAGATGCTAGGCGCTCGTGATACAGCGTTGGACATTTCGAATAACTTCGACCCCAAGGAACAGGCGACAAATGCGTCCGCCAACGAGTCCGTTGACAGGCTTGTAAAGTCGGATGGGGACTTTTGAATGTTGGTGACTGCGCAAAGGAGACTTGACGAAAACAATACATGAAACGTTACAAAAAGCAAAACTGCTTACCAGAAAAGCTTTCCAAGCTTTTCGTCCATGTTTGATTTTGTCGGTGTTGTCGCACGGTCAATTGCCAAATGTTTATCAACACGCTGGACGTTACCCTCGATTTGGTGCCGGACGATCGTAGACCAGTCATTTCAAATTGGGTAACTGAAAAGCCCAATTACCCATTTAGTAATTACCACGTAAAAATGTTTTTACTTTGGGTAAATCTCGTAAAATGTCTTTACGATGGGTAAACCACGTAATTACGTCGTAAAAACGATTTTACATTTACAAGAGCCCTCACACCCATCCAAAATGTGAACCACAAACACACTCCATTTCAGAAGTTGCGGTGAGCAGCAAGGATAATGTTGTGCCAATCTGTCCATGCCTGGTCGCTTGTCTTCAGGACAATACGTCATCTGTCGACGATATATTGTACGTTGTGACATGAGAGTGCGCTTGACCGGTTCGTGGCGACACTATGAAACCATGACGCGTTCAGCGCTTTCGAGATGTCGGCCACGACAACTCACCCGACCAACGCTCTAATTCGGTAGCAGCCTATACATGCTAAGCAGTACACCCGACGCGTCGGGTACTGGTGTCTGCGAGCAATACCGACCTCGTACACGGTATACAACCTCTATGTGTTCTCCGTGGACGCTTTGTCGGCGGCGAACTTCACTCACTTGTCGACAGCGACTTACGGCGCCATCAGCGGCAGCTCACGCTACCGACGGCCGCTTCTCTAAAGATCACTCGCCCAGCCGTCAGCGACAGCTCACGGTACCGACGGCCGCTCCTCCGACGATCACTCGCCCAGCCATCAGCGGCAGCTCACGCTACCGGCGGCCGCTCCTCCACCGCTCACGATGGATCTTGTGTTGTGCTACATGTACTGCGTTGCTAGCAGCGCGACGGTAACCGCTAGAAGATGGAACATTGTACCATTACTGATAGAAAAAGAATAGTATACAAACGCCAAGACTAACTTTGAGGACGTAGCAAAGACATGTATGGCGTGCGGCCATCCACATTACCATCACTCTTGCCGTCTCCTCGATGGCGGACCGCCACTGGCGGTCTCCTCTTCTTCCTCCACCCACCGGCCTCGTTCCTGTGCGTGGATGTGGTTCTGCGCGAGTTTCCGCGCGTGGAAGCAGCTCAAGACACTGCTGGACGTGTCCAAGGACCTGTCGGTGGCCATGGCGCGCCCACTGGACTCTTACGCTACCAGATCCCCGCAGATGTAGTCTATTGTGAGCGGATGCAGGGAGAATGCTCTGTGTCCGCCCGTACTGCCACAGCACCATGCACGGCGGTCGGGTCCGCTACTACTACATGGAGCTGCTGGCTGCGCTGCGAAGGAGTCGGCGTCGGCCTTCGGCGAGTGGAAACAGTTCACCGTCGAGGATATGCCCGTGTAGAAGGCGCTGAGGTCGCAGCCCGCGGCCATGGTCGGTATCGTGGGCGGATGACGAGGCCCGAGGCTCGGTGGGGGCAACGAAGGCCTGGCCACCAAGCGTTAGCATCGAGGAAGGGCGGCGGTGGCTAAAGATGTATCGGCTACTACTACATGCGGCGAGCAGCTCGCTGCTGGCTGCGCACGAGTCGATGTCTGCGGTCCTCGTGGGCGCGCGAGAGCAGTTTTCCGTCGAGGATATGCCCCTGAAGAAGGCGCTGAGGTCGCAGACTGCGGCCGTGGTCGGTATCGTGGGCGGATGACGAGGCCCGAGGCTCGGTGGGGGCAACGAAGGCCTGGCCACCAAGTGTTGCAGTCGAGGAAGGGCGGTGGTGACTGGCGATGCATCAGCTACTATTTCACTATGGAGGGAGCTGCTGGCTGCTGGCTACCACGGGTCGGTGTCGGTGGTCTCCGTGGGCGAGTAAGAGCAGTTTTCCGTCGAGGATATGCCCATGAAGAAGGTGCTGAGGTCGCAGGGTGCGGCCGTGGTCGGTATCGTGGACGGCTGAGGAGGCCGGAAGCTCTGTGCTGGTGATGAAGGCCTGCCCTTCGAGCGTTGCTGCCAGGAGGAGGCTGGCGATGTATAGACTACTACTACATCGAGCTGCTGGCTGCTTGTTGCACACGAGTCAGCGTCGACGGCGCCCTCGACGAGTGAAAGCAGTTCACCGTCGAGATTATGCCCATGGAGATGGCGCTGAGATCGCTGACTGCGGCCGTGGTCGGTATCGTGGACGGACGAGGAGGGCAGAAGCTCTGTGTTGGTGATGAAGGCCTGGGCACCAAGCATTAGCATCGAGATATGACGGCGGCGGCTGGCGATGCATCAGCTACTAATACATCGAGCTGCTGGCAGCTGGCTATGCTGCTCACGAGATGGCGTAGACGGTCGCCCTGGACGAGTGAAAGCAGTTCACCGTCGAGATTATGCCCATGGAGAAGGTGCTGAGGTCGCAGGGTGCGGCCGTGGTCGGTATCGTGGACGGCTGAGGAGGCCGGAAGCTCTGTGCTGGTGATGAAGGCCTGCCCTTCGAGCGTTGCTGCCAGGAGGAGACTGGCGATGTTTCGCCTACTACTAGAACGAGCTGCTGGCTGCTTGTTGCGCACTAGTCGACTTAGACGTGCGTATGCCCCTGCAGAAGGCGCTGAGGTCGCAGACTGCGGCCGTGGTCGGTATCGTGGGCGGATGACGAGGCCCGAGGCTCGGTGGGGGCAACGAAGGCCTGGCCACCAAGTGTTGCAGTCGAGGAAGGGCGGTGGTGACTGGCGATGCATCAGCTACTATTTTACTATGGAGGAGCTGCTGGCTGCTGGCTACCACGGGTCGGTGTCGGTGGTCTCCGTGGGCGAGTAAGAGCAGTTTTCCGTCGAGGATATGCCCATGAAAGAAGGTGCTGAGGTCGCAGACTGCGGCCGTTGTCGGTACTGCGGGCGGATGAGGAAGGCAGAAGCTCTGTGTTGGTGATGAAGGCCTGGCCACCAAGCATTAGCATCGAGATATGACGGCGGCGGCTGGCGATGCATCAGCTACTAATACATCGAGCTGCTGGCAGCTGGCTATGCTGCTCACGAGATGGCGTAGACGGTCGCCCTGGACGAGTGAAAGCAGTTCACCGTCGAGATTATGCCCATGGAGAAGGTGCTGAGGTCGCAGGGTGCGGCCGTGGTCGGTATCGTGGACGGCTGAGGAGGCCGGAAGCTCTGTGCTGGTGATGAAGGCCTGCCCTTCGAGCGTTGCTGCCAGGAGGAGACTGGCGATGTATCGCCTGCTACTACATCGAGCTGCTGGCTGCTTGTTGCGCACGAGTCGACGTAGACGGTCGTATGCCCCTGAAGAAGGCGCTGAGGTCGCAGACTGCGGCCGTGGTCGGTATCGTGGGCGGATGACGAGGCCCGAGGCTCGGTGGGGAACGAAGGCCTGGCCACCAAGTGTTGCAGTCGAGGAAGGGCGGTGGTGACTGGCGATGCATCAGCTACTATTTTACTATGGAGGAGCTGCTGGCTGCTGGCTACCACGGGTCGGTGTCGGTGGTCTCCGTGGGCGAGTAAGAGCAGTTTTCCGTCGAGGATATGCCCATGAAGAAGGTGCTGAGGTCGCAGACTGCGGCCGTGGTCGGTATCGTGGACGGCTGAGGAGGGCAGAAGCTCTGCGTTGGTGATCAAGGCCTGACCGACCAGTGGTCAGTGACCACCAAGCATCAGCATCGAGATAAGGCGGCGGCTGCGATGTATCGGCTACTAATACATCGAGCTGCTGGCAGCTGGCTATGCTGCGCACGCGATGGCGTAGCCGGTCGCCCTGGACGAGTGAAGCAGTTCACTGTCGAGGATATGCCCATGGAGAAGGCGCTGAGGTCGGTGACTGCGGCCGAGGTCGGTACTGCGGGCGGATGAGGAGGCCCGAGGCTCGGCAACGAATGCGATGCCACCAAGTGTTGCAGTCGAGGAAGGGCGGAGAAGGTGGGCGACGTATCGCCTACTACTACATCGAGCTGCTGGCTGCTTGTTGCGCACGAGTCGACGTAGACGGTCGTCTGCCCCTGAAGAAGGCGCTGAGGTCGCAGACTGCGGCCGTGGTCGGTATCGTGGGCGGATGACGAGGCCCGAGGCTCGGTGGGGGCAACGAAGGCCTGGCCACCAAGTGTTGCAGTCGAGGAAGGGCGGTGGTGACTGGCGATGCATCAGCTACTATTTTACTATGGAGGGAGCTGCTGGCTGCTGGCTACCACGGGTCGGTGTCGGTGGTCTCCGTGGGCGAGTAAGAGCAGTTTTCCGTCGAGGATATGCCCATGAAGAAGGTGCTGAGGTCGCAGACTGCGGCCGTTGTCGGTACTGCGGGCGGATGAGGAAGGCAGAAGCTCTGTGTTGGTGATGAAGGCCTGGCCACCAAGCATTAGCATCGAGATATGACGGCGGCGGCTGGCGATGCATCAGCTACTAATACATCGAGCTGCTGGCAGCTGGCTATGCTGCTCACGAGATGGCGTAGACGGTCGCCCTGGACGAGTGAAAGCAGTTCACCGTCGAGATTATTCCCATGGAGAAGGTGCTGAGGTCGCAGGGTGCGGCCGTGGTCGGTATCGTGGACGGATGAGGAGGCCGCAAGCTCTGTGCTGGTGATGAAGGCCTGCCCTTCGAGCGTTGCTGCCAGGAGGAGGCTGGCGATGTATCGCCTACTACTACATCGAGCTGCTGGCTGCTTGTTACGCACGAGTCGACGTAGACGGTCGTATGCCCCTGAAGAAGGCGCTGAGGTCGCAGACTGCGGCCGTGGTCGGTATCGTGGGCGGATGACGAGGCCCGAGGCTCGGTGGGGGCAACGAAGGCCTGGCCACCAAGTGTTGCAGTCGAGGAAGGGCGGTGGTGACTGGCGATGCATCAGCTACTATTTTACTATGGAGAGGAGCTGCTGGCTGCTGGCTACCACGGGTCGGTGTCGGTGGTCTCCGTGGGCGAGTAAGAGCAGTTTTCCGTCGAGATTATGCCCATGAAGAAGGTGCTGAGGTCGCAGACTGCGGCCGTTATCGGTACTGCGGGCGGATGAGGAAGGCAGAAGCTCTGTGTTGGTGATGAAGGCCTGGCCACCAAGCATTAGCATCGAGATATGACGGCGGCGGCTGGCGATGCATCGGCTACTAATACATCGAGCTGCTGGCAGCTGGCCATGCTGCGCACGCGATGGCGTAGACGGTCGCCCTGGACGAGTGAAAGCAGTTCACCGTCGAGATTATTCCCATGGAGAAGGTGCTGAGGTCGCAGGGTGCGGCCGTGGTCGGTATCGTGGACGGATGAGGAGGCCGCAAGCTCTGTGCTGGTGATGAAGGCCTGCCCTTCGAGCGTTGCTGCCAGGAGGAGGCTGGCGATGTATCGCCTACTACTACATCGAGCTGCTGGCTGCTTGTTACGCACGAGTCGACGTAGACGGTCGTATGCCCCTGAAGAAGGCGCTGAGGTCGCAGACTGCGGCCGTGGTCGGTATCGTGGGCGGATGACGAGGCCCGAGGCTCGGTGGGGGCAACGAAGGCCTGGCCACCAAGTGTTGCAGTCGAGGAAGGGCGGTGGTGACTGGCGATGCATCAGCTACTATTTTACTATGGAGGGAGCTGCTGGCTGCTGGCTACCACGGGTCGGTGTCGGTGGTCTCCGTGGGCGAGTAAGAGCAGTTTTCCGTCGAGATTATGCCCATGAAGAAGGTGCTGAGGTCGCAGACTGCGGCCGTTATCGGTACTGCGGGCGGATGAGGAAGGCAGAAGCTCTGTGTTGGTGATGAAGGCCTGGCCACCAAGCATTAGCATCGAGATATGACGGCGGCGGCTGGCGATGCATCGGCTACTAATACATCGAGCTGCTGGCAGCTGGCTATGCTGCGCACGCGATGGCGTAGACGGTCGCCCTGGACGAGTGAAAGCAGTTCACCGTCGAGATTATTCCCATGGAGAAGGTGCTGAGGTCGCAGGGTGCGGCCGTGGTCGGTATCGTGGACGGATGAGGAGGCCGCAAGCTCTGTGCTGGTGATGAAGGCCTGCCCTTCGAGCGTTGCTGCCAGGAGGAGGCTGGCGATGTATCGCCTACTACTACATCGAGCTGCTGGCTGCTTGTTACGCACGAGTCGACGTAGACGGTCGTATGCCCCTGAAGAAGGCGCTGAGGTCGCAGACTGCGGCCGTGGTCGGTATCGTGGGCGGATGACGAGGCCCGAGGCTCGGTGGGGGCAACGAAGGCCTGGCCACCAAGTGTTGCAGTCGAGGAAGGGCGGTGGTGACTGGCGATGCATCAGCTACTATTTTACTATGGAGGGAGCTGCTGGCTGCTGGCTACCACGGGTCGGTGTCGGTGGTCTCCGTGGGCGAGTAAGAGCAGTTTTCCGTCGAGGATATGCCCATGAAGAAGGTGCTGAGGTCGCAGACTGCGGCCGTTGTCGGTACTGCGGGCGGATGAGGAAGGCAGAAGCTCTGTGTTGGTGATGAAGGCCTGGCCACCAAGCATTAGCATCGAGATATGACGGCGGCGGCTGGCGATGCATCAGCTACTAATACATCGAGCTGCTGGCAGCTGGCTATGCTGCTCACGAGATGGCGTAGACGGTCGCCCTGGACGAGTGAAAGCAGTTCACCGTCGAGATTATTCCCATGGAGAAGGTGCTGAGGTCGCAGGGTGCGGCCGTGGTCGGTATCGTGGACGGCTGAGGAGGCCGGAAGCTCTGTGCTGGTGATGAAGGCCTGCCCTTCGAGCGTTGCTGCCAGGAGGAGGCTGGCGATGTATCGCCTACTACTACATCGAGCTGCTGGCTGCTTGTTGCGCACGAGTCGACGTAGACGGTCGTATGCCCCTGAAGAAGGCGCTGAGGTCGCAGACTGCGGCCGTTGTCGGTACTGCGGGCGGACGAGGAGGGCAGAAGCTCTGTGTTGGTGATGAAGGCCTGGCCACTAAGCATTAGCATCGAGATATGCTTTGAGTCGGGGCTGGAGCTTGAAGCGGTGAACGCGGTGGCACACGCGCTGGGCTCGGTACTAGTGGGCTCTGAGGCAAACCTGGAGCTGGTGGTGGCCGCGCTGAGTCCGCCGAGCTCGGCACGGGTGGACTGTGAGCCGAGGTTGGACCTTGAAGAGTTGGCCTTGGTGGCGATCGTGGTGCCACCGCACCGCTCGGTACAGGTGGGCTTTGAGTCGGGGCTGGAGCTTGAAGCGGTGAACGCGGTGGCAAGCGCGGTGCCATCGCTGAGCTTGGAGCCGGTGAGGTTTGAGGCGAACCTGGAGCTCGACGCGGTGCACTTGTCGGTGTCGGTAATGAACGCGGTGAGCTTGGCGCCGGTGGGCTTTGAATCATAGCTGGGGCTATACGCGGTGCAGTTGGTGGTGGACGGCGTCGAGCTTGTGGTGGCGGCCCCACATTATTGCGTCGGCGACGCCGGTGCCGCCAGTGCCGCCAGTTCTGCGGATGTTGCAGCTCGCGCCTGCGTTGATTCCTACGATGCCGAGACCTCGACATGAAAAACTGCTAACTGCTAAAGCCACCTGCCCTGTGGCTTCCCCTTCTTCAGACATTCTATCTAGATTCCAACGCTGGACAATACGACCGTCCAAAATCCTCCTCAACGGTAGCCATAGTAAATCAATGAAACCCTGGCAACGGCGAACTGCTTTCACTCGTCGAGGGCGACCGTCGACGCTGACTCGTGCGCAACAATAGCCAGCAGCTCGATGTAGTAGTAGTCGACACGTCGCCAGCCGCTGCGGCGGCCCGGCGATCGGCCAGCGTTGCGGCTGTAAGGGGGCGATCCAGCCGAGGAGAGGTAGCCGTCGGCCGCGAAGGACGGCAGCGGCGGAGGTGGCGGCGGCGGGTTCGCGCCGTGGCCCGACCAGCCTCCTCCGCCCTTACTCGACTGCAACGCTCGGAGGGCAGGCCTTCATCGCCAACACAAAGCTTCCGGCCCCCTCATCCGCCCGCCGTACCGACAACGGCCGCAGTCTGCGACCTCAGCGCCTTTTCCATGGGCATATCCTCGACGGCGAACTGCGCTCACTCGCCCACGAGGACCGTAGACACCGCCTCGTGCGTAGCCAGCATGGAGCCGCTCGCTCCATTTAGTAGTAGCCGATACATCTCTAGCGACCGTCGTCCGATCATCACTGCACCCCTTGGTGGCCAGGCCTTCATCGCCCCCACCGAGCCTCGTTCTCCGTCATCCGCCCACGTTACCGACCACGGCGGCCGCTCCTCCACCACTCACTCGCCCAGCCATCAGCGGCAGCTCACGCTACCGACCACGGCGGCCGCTCCTCCACCGCTCACGATGGGTCTTGTGTTGTGCTACATGTACTGCGTTGCTAGCAGCGCGACAGTAACCGCTAGAAGATGGAACAATGTACCATTACTGATAGAAAAAAAGAATAGTATACAAACGCCAAGACAAACTTTGAGGACGTAGCAAAGACATGTATGGCGTGCGGCCATCACATCACCATCACTCTTGCCGTCTCCTCGATGGCGGACCGCCACTGGCGGTCTCCTCTTCTTCCTCCACCCACCGGCCTCGTTCCTGTGCGGAGATGTGGTTCTGCGCGAGTTTCCGCGCGTGGAAGCAGCTCAAGACACTGCTGGACGTGTCCAAGGACCTGTCGGTGGCCGTGGCGCGCCCACTGGACTCTTACGCTACCAGATCCCCGCAGATGTAGTCTATTGTGAGTGGATGCAGGGAGAATGCTCTGTGTCCGCCCGTAGGGCCACGGCACCATGCACGGCGGTCGGATAGGTACGTCGATGGCTGGCGATGGGTCCGCTACTACTACATGGAGCTGCTGGCTGCGCTGCGAAGAAGTCGGCGTCGACCTTCGGCGAGTGATAAACGTTCACCGTCGAGGATATGCCCATGAAGAAGGTGCTGAGGTCGCAGATTGCGGCCGTTGTCGGTACTGCGGCCGGATGAGGAGGGCAGAAGCTCTGCGTTGGTGATCAAGGCCTGACCGACCAGTGGTCAGTGACCACCAAGCATCAGCATCGAGATAAGGCGGCGGCTGCGATGTATCGGCTACTAATACATCGAGCTGCTGGCAGCTGGCTATGCTGCGCACGCGATGGCGTAGCCGGTCGCCCTGGACGAGTGAAGCAGTTCACTGTCGAGGATATGCCCATGGAGAAGGCGCTGAGGTCGGTGACTGCGGCCGAGGTCGGTACTGCGGGCGGATGAGGAGGCCCGAGGCTCGGCAACGAATGCGATGCCACCAAGTGTTGCAGTTGAGGAAGGGCGGAGAAGGCGGGCGACGTATCGCCTACTACTACATCGAGCTGCTGGCTGCTTGTTGCGCACGAGTCGACGTAGACGGTCGTCTGCCCCTGAAGAAGGCGCTGAGGTCGCAGCCCGCGGCCATGGTCGGTATCGTGGGCGGATGACGAGGCCCGAGGCTCGGTGGGGGCAACGAAGGCCTGGCCACCAAGTGTTGCAGTCGAGGAAGGGCGGTGGTGACTGGCGATGCATCAGCTACTATTTTACTATGGAGGAGCTGCTGGCTGCTGGCTACCACGGGTCGGTGTCGGTGGTCTCCGTGGGCGAGTAAGAGCAGTTTTCCGTCGAGGATATGCCCATGAAGAAGGTGCTGAGGTCGCAGACTGCGGCCGTTGTCGGTACTGCGGGCGGATGAGGAAGGCAGAAGCTCTGTGTTGGTGATGAAGGCCTGGCCACCAAGCATCAGCATCGAGATAAGGCGGCGACTGCGATGTATCGGCTACTAATACATCGAGCTGCTGGCAGCTGGCTATGCTGCTCACGAGATGGCGTAGACGGTCGCCCTGGACGAGTGAAAGCAGTTCACCGTCGAGATTATTCCCATGGAGAAGGTGCTGAGGTCGCAGGGTGCGGCCGTGGTCGGTATCGTGGACGGATGAGGAGGCCGCAAGCTCTGTGCGGGTGATGAAGGCCTGCCCTTCGAGCGTTGCTGCCAGGAGGAGACTGGCGATGTATCGCCTACTACTACATCGAGCTGCTGGCTGCTTGTTGCGCACGAGTCGACGTAGACGGTCGTATGCCCCTGAAGAAGGCGCTGAGGTCGCAGACTGCGGCCGTGGTCGGTATCGTGGGCGGATGACGAGGCCCGAGGCTCGGTGGGGGCAACGAAGGCCTGGCCACCAAGTGTTGCAGTCGAGGAAGGGCGGTGGTGACTGGCGATGCATCAGCTACTATTTTACTATGGAGGGAGCTGCTGGCTGCTGGCTACCACGGGTCGGTGTCGGTGGTCTCCGTGGGCGAGTAAGAGCAGTTTTCCGTCGAGGATATGCCCATGAAGAAGGTGCTGAGGTCGCAGACTGCGGCCGTGGTCGGTATCGTGGACGGCTGAGGAGGGCAGAAGCTCTGCGTTGGTGATCAAGGCCTGACCGACCAGTGGTCAGTGACCACCAAGCATCAGCATCGAGATAAGGCGGCGGCTGCGATGTATCGGCTACTAATACATCGAGCTGCTGGCAGCTGGCTATGCTGCGCACGCGATGGCGTAGCCGGTCGCCCTGGACGAGTGAAGCAGTTCACTGTCGAGGATATGCCCATGGAGAAGGCGCTGAGGTCGGTGACTGCGGCCGAGGTCGGTACTGCGGGCGGATGAGGAGGCCCGAGGCTCGGCAACGAATGCGATGCCACCAAGTGTTGCAGTCGAGGAAGGGCGGAGAAGGTGGGCGACGTATCGCCTACTACTACATCGAGCTGCTGGCTGCTTGTTGCGCACGAGTCGACGTAGACGGTCGTCTGCCCCTGAAGAAGGCGCTGAGGTCGCAGACTGCGGCCGTGGTCGGTATCGTGGGCGGATGACGAGGCCCGAGGCTCGGTGGGGGCAACGAAGGCCTGGCCACCAAGTGTTGCAGTCGAGGAAGGGCGGTGGTGACTGGCGATGCATCAGCTACTATTTTACTATGGAGGGAGCTGCTGGCTGCTGGCTACCACGGGTCGGTGTCGGTGGTCTCCGTGGGCGAGTAAGAGCAGTTTTCCGTCGAGGATATGCCCATGAAGAAGGTGCTGAGGTCGCAGACTGCGGCCGTGGTCGGTATCGTGGACGGCTGAGGAGGCCGGAAGCTCTGGGTTGGTGATGAAGGCCTGCCCTTCGAGCGTTGCTGCCAGGTGGAGACTGGCGATGTATCGACTACTACTACATCGAGCTGCTGGCTGCTTGTTGCACACGAGTCAGCGTCGACGGCGCCCTCGACGAGTGAAAGCAGTTCACCGTCGAGATTATGCCCATGGAGAAGGCGATGCCACCAAGTGTTGCAGTCGATGAAGGGCGGCGGTGGCTGGCGATGTATCGGCTACTAAACAAAATGTATTGCGTTTTGCATGTAGTTATCTGTAAGCCCGCTCAATCTCCTCGCGGTCTTCAGGATTCAAGTTGGCTAGTGGTTCCAGCGTGTTAGGCCAATTCATCCAGACGCGCAGCTCATCGTTATCCATATACTGCATTCCTCGGATGCCTTCGTAGTGATGTTGCGGGCGGCCAGTTGGCATTGGCTGGGGTCTACGCAAGAAGCTGACGAGCGCGCGAGCGTCGTCCGGATACAGAGCTGTGAGAGGTTCTAGTGTGCTCTCCCACTCCACCCATGCTCGAATTTCCCCATTCGCCATCCGCTCCGTGCTAACTACACGGACATAGGGCCACACCTGCTCTTCCTGCGGGCCCTCCGTCTCCGACTCAGACTCTTGGTCCGTCAGTTCTGATGGTGAGTCTGGCGGAATTTCTGGAGGGTCTGCACGCTGTGGTGGGGATGGAGAGCGAAGCGTTGAGTTTGGTGGCCGCGCTGAGTCCGCCGAGCTCGGCACGGGTGGACTGTGAGCCGAGGTTGGACCTTGAAGAGTTGGCCTTGGTGGCGATCGTGGTGCCACCGCACCGCTCGGTACAGGTGGACTTTGAGTCGGGGCTGGAGCTTGAAGCGGTGAACGCGGTGGCAAGCGCGCTGAGCTCGGTACTAGTGGGCTCTGAGGCAAACCTGGAGCTGATGGTGGCCCCGCTGAGTCCGCCGAGCTCGGCACGGGTGGACTGTGAGCCGAGGTTGGACCTTGAAGAGTTGGCCTTGGTGGCGATCGTGGTGCCACCGCACCGCTCGGTACAGGTGGACTTTGAGTCGGGGCTGGAGCTTGAAGCGGTGAACGCGGTGGCAAGCGCGCTGAGCTCGGTACTAGTGGGCTCTGAGGCAAACCTGGAGCTGATGGTGGCCCCGCTGAGTCCGCCGAGCTCGGCACGGGTGGACTGTGAGCCGAGGTTGGACCTTGAAGAGTTGGCCTTGGTGGCGATCGTGGTGCCACCGCACCGCTCGGTACAGGTGGACTTTGAGTCGGGGCTGGAGCTTGAAGCGGTGAACGCGGTGGCAAGCGCGCTGAGCTCGGTACTAGTGGGCTCTGAGGCAAACCTGGAGCTGATGGTGGCCCCGCTGAGTCCGCCGAGCTCGGAACGGGTGGACTGTGAGCCGAGGTTGGACCTTGAAGAGTTGGCCTTGGTGGCGATCGTGGTGCCACCGCACCGCTCGGTACAGGTGGACTTTGAGTCGGGGCCGGAGCTTGAAGCGGTGAACGCGGTGGCAAGCGCGCTGAGCTCGGTACTAGTGGGCTCTGAGGCAAACCTGGAGCTGATGGTGGCCCCGCTGAGTCCGCCGAGCTCGGCACGGGTGGACTGTGAGCCGAGGTTGGACCTTGAAGAGTTGGCCTTGGTGGCGATCGTGGTGCCACCGCACCGCTCGGTACAGGTGGACTTTGAGTCGGGGCTGGAGCTTGAAGCGGTGAACGCGGTGGCAAGCGCGGTGCCATCGCTGAGCTTGAAGCCGGTGAGGTTTGAGGCGAACCTGGAGCTCGACGCGGTGCACTTGTCGGTGTCGGTAGTGAACGCGGTGAGCTTGGCGCCGGTGGGCTTTGAATCATAGCTGGGGCTATACGCGGTGCAGTTGGTGGTGGACGGCGTCGAGCTTGTGGTGGCGGCCCCACATTATTGCGTCGGCGACGCCGGTGCCGCCAGTGCCGCCAGTTCTGCGGATGTTGCAGCTCGCGCCTGCGTTGATTCCTACGATGCCGAGACCTCGACATGAAAAACTGCTAACTGCTAAAGCCACCTGCCCTGTGGCTTCCCCCCTTCTTCAGACATTCTATCTAGATTCCAACGCTGGACAATACGACCGTCCAAAATCCTCCTCAACGGTAGCCATAGTAAATCAATGAAACCCTGGCAACGGCGAACTGCTTTCACTCGTCGAGGGCGACCGTCGACGCTGACTCGTGCGCAACAATAGCCAGCAGCTCGATGTAGTAGTAGTCGACACGTCGCCAGCCGCTGCGGCGGCCCGGCGATCGGCCAGCGTTGCGGCTGTAAGGGCGATCCAGCCGAGGAGAGGTAGCCGTCGGCCGCGAAGGACGGCAGCGGCGGAGGTGGCGGCGGCGGGTTCGCGCCGTGGCCCGACCAGCCTCCTCCGCCCTTACTCGACTGCAACGCTCGGAGGGCAGGCCTTCATCGCCAACACAAAGCTTCCGGCCTCCTCATCCGCCCGCCGTACCGACAACGGCCGCAGTCTGCGACCTCAGCGCCTTTTCCATGGGCATATCCTCGACGGCGAACTGCGCTCACTCGCCCACGAGGACCGTAGACACCGCCTCGTGCGTAGCCAGCATGGAGCCGCTCGCTCCATTTAGTAGTAGCCGATACATCTCTAGCGACCGTCGTCCGATCATCACTGCAACACTTGGTGGCCAGGCCTTCATCGCCCCCACCGAGCCTCGTTCTCCGTCATCCGCCCACGTTACCGACCACGGCGGCCGCTCATCCGACGATCACTCGCCCAGCCATCAGCGGCAGCTCACGCTACCGGCGGCCGCTCCTCCACCGCTCACGATGGATCTTGTGTTGTGCTACATGTACTGCGTTGCTAGCAGCGCGACAGAAGATGGAACAATGTACCATTACTGATAGAAAAAAAGAATAGTATACAAACGCCAAGACTAACTTTGAGGACGTAGCAAAGACATGTATGACGTGCGGCCATCACATTACCATCACTCTTGCCGTCTCCTCGATGGCGGACCGCCACTGGCGGTCTCCTCTTCTTCCTCCACCCACCGGCCTCGTTCCTGTGCGGAGATGTGGTTCTGCGCGAGTTTCCGCGCGTGGAAGCAGCTCAAGACACTGCTGGACGTGTCCAAGGACCTGTCGGTGGCCGTGGCGCGCCCACTGGACTCTTACGCTACCAGATCCCCGCATATGTAGTCTATTGTGAGCGGATGCAGGAGAATGCTCTGTGTCCGCCCGTAGGGCCACGGCACCATGCACGGCGGTCGGATAGGTACGTCGGTGGCTGGCGATGGGTCCGCTACTACTACATGGAGCTGCTGGCTGCGCTGCGAAGGAGTCGGCGTCGGCCTTCGGCGAGTGGAAACAGTTCACCGTCGAGGATATGCCCGTGTAGAAGGTGCTGAGGTCGCAGATTGCGGCCGTTGTCGGTACTGCGGGCGGATGAGGAGGGCAGAAGCTCTGTGTTGGTGATCAAGGCCTGACCGACCAGTGGTCAGTGACCACCAAGCATCAGCATCGAGATAAGGCGGCGGCTGCGATGTATCGGCTACTAATACATCGAGCTGCTGGCAGCTGGCTATGCTGCTCACGAGATGGCGTAGACGGTCGCCCTGGACGAGTGAAGCAGTTCACTGTCGAGGATATGCCCATGGAGAAGGCGCTGAGGTCGGTGACTGCGGCCGAGGTCGGTACTGCGGGCGGATGAGGAGGCCCGAGGCTCGGCAACGAATGCGATGCCACCAAGTGTTGCAGTCGAGGAAGGGCGGAGAAGGCGGGCGACGTATCGCCTACTACTACATCGAGCTGCTGGCTGCTTGTTGCGCACGAGTCGACGTAGACGGTCGTCTGCCCCTGAAGAAGGCGCTGAGGTCGCAGCCCGCGGCCATGGTCGGTATCGTGGGCGGATGACGAGGCCCGAGGCTCGGTGGGGGCAACGAAGGCCTGGCCACCAAGTGTTGCAGTCGAGGAAGGGCGGTGGTGACTGGCGATGCATCAGCTACTATTTTACTATGGAGGGAGCTGCTGGCTGCTGGCTACCACGGGTCGGTGTCGGTGGTCTCCGTGGGCGAGTAAGAGCAGTTTTCCGTCGAGGATATGCCCATGAAGAAGGTGCTGAGGTCGCAGACTGCGGCCGTTGTCGGTACTGCGGGCGGATGAGGAAGGCAGAAGCTCTGTGTTGGTGATGAAGGCCTGGCCACCAAGCATTAGCATCGAGATATGACGGCGGCGGCTGGCGATGCATCGGCTACTAATACATCGAGCTGCTGGCAGCTGGCTATGCTGCGCACGCGATGGCGTAGACGGTCGCCCTGGACGAGTGAAAGCAGTTCACCGTCGAGATTATGCCCATGAAGAAGGTGCTGAGGTCGCAGACTGCGGCCGTTATCGGTACTGCGGGCGGATGAGGAAGGCAGAAGCTCTGTGTTGGTGATGAAGGCCTGGCCACCAAGCATTAGCATCGAGATATGACGGCGGCGGCTGGCGATGCATCGGCTACTAATACATCGAGCTGCTGGCAGCTGGCTATGCTGCGCACGCGATGGCGTAGACGGTCGCCCTGGACGAGTGAAAGCAGTTCACCGTCGAGATTATTCCCATGGAGAAGGTGCTGAGGTCGCAGGGTGCGGCCGTGGTCGGTATCGTGGACGGATGAGGAGGCCGCAAGCTCTGTGCTGGTGATGAAGGCCTGCCCTTCGAGCGTTGCTGCCAGGAGGAGGCTGGCGATGTATCGCCTACTACTACATCGAGCTGCTGGCTGCTTGTTACGCACGAGTCGACGTAGACGGTCGTATGCCCCTGAAGAAGGCGCTGAGGTCGCAGACTGCGGCCGTGGTCGGTATCGTGGGCGGATGACGAGGCCCGAGGCTCGGTGGGGGCAACGAAGGCCTGGCCACCAAGTGTTGCAGTCGAGGAAGGGCGGTGGTGACTGGCGATGCATCAGCTACTATTTTACTATGGAGGAGCTGCTGGCTGCTGGCTACCACGGGTCGGTGTCGGTGGTCTCCGTGGGCGAGTAAGAGCAGTTTTCCGTCGAGGATATGCCCATGAAGAAGGTGCTGAGGTCGCAGACTGCGGCCGTTGTCGGTACTTCGGGCGGATGAGGAGGGCAGAAGCTCTGTGTTGGTGATCAAGGCCTGACCGACCAGTGGTCAGTGACCACCAAGCATCAGCATCGAGATAAGGCGGCGGCTGCGATGTATCGGCTACTAATACATCGAGCTGCTGGCAGCTGGCTATGCTGCTCACGAGATGGCGTAGACGGTCGCCCTGGACGAGTGAAGCAGTTCACTGTCGAGGATATGCCCATGGAGAAGGCGCTGAGGTCGGTGACTGCGGCCGAGGTCGGTACTGCGGGCGGATGAGGAGGCCCGAGGCTCGGCAACGAATGCGATGCCACCAAGTGTTGCAGTCGAGGAAGGGCGGAGAAGGCGGGCGACGTATCGCCTACTACTACATCGAGCTGCTGGCTGCTTGTTGCGCACGAGTCGACGTAGACGGTCGTATGCCCCTGAAGAAGGCGCTGAGGTCGCAGATTGCGGCCGTGGTCGGTATCGTGGGCGGATGACGAGGCCCGAGGCTCGGTGGTGGCAACGAAGGCCTGGCCACCAAGTGTTGCAGTCGAGGAAGGGCGGTGGTGACTGGCGATGCATCAGCTACTATTTTACTATGGAGGGAGCTGCTGGCTGCTGGCTACCACGGGTCGGTGTCGGTGGTCTCCGTGGGCGAGTAAGAGCAGTTTTCCGTCGAGGATATGCCCATGAAGAAGGTGCTGAGGTCGCAGACTGCGGCCGTTGTCGGTACTGCGGGCGGATGAGGAAGGCAGAAGCTCTGTGTTGGTGATGAAGGCCTGGCCACCAAGCATTAGCATCGAGATATGACGGCTGCGGCTGGCGATGCATCGGCTACTAATACATCGAGCTGCTGGCAGCTGGCTATGCTGCGCACGCGATGGCGTAGACGGTCGCCCTGGACGAGTGAAAGCAGTTCACCGTCGAGATTATTCCCATGAAGAAGGTGCTGAGGTCGCAGACTGCGGCCGTTATCGGTACTGCGGGCGGATGAGGAAGGCAGAAGCTCTGTGTTGGTGATGAAGGCCTGGCCACCAAGCATTAGCATCGAGATATGACGGCGGCGGCTGGCGATGCATCGGCTACTAATACATCGAGCTGCTGGCAGCTGGCTATGCTGCGCACGCGATGGCGTAGACGGTCGCCCTGGACGAGTGAAAGCAGTTCACCGTCGAGATTATTCCCATGGAGAAGGTGCTGAGGTCGCAGGGTGCGGCCGTGGTCGGTATCGTGGACGGATGAGGAGGCCGCAAGCTCTGTGCTGGTGATGAAGGCCTGCCCTTCGAGCGTTGCTGCCAGGAGGAGACTGGCGATGTATCGCCTACTACTACATCGAGCTGCTGGCTGCTTGTTGCGCACGAGTCGACGTAGACGGTCGTCTGCCCCTGAAGAAGGCGCTGAGGTCGCAGACTGCGGCCGTGGTCGGTATCGTGGGCGGATGACGAGGCCCGAGGCTCGGTGGGGGCAACGAAGGCCTGGCCACCAAGTGTTGCAGTCGAGGAAGGGCGGTGGTGACTGGCGATGCATCAGCTACTATTTTACTATGGAGGGAGCTGCTGGCTGCTGGCTACCACGGGTCGGTGTCGGTGGTCTCCGTGGGCGAGTAAGAGCAGTTTTCCGTCGAGGATATGCCCATGAAGAAGGTGCTGAGGTCGCAGACTGCGGCCGTTGTCGGTACTGCGGGCGGATGAGGAAGGCAGAGCTCTGTGTTGGTGATGAAGGCCTGGCCACCAAGCATTAGCATCGAGATATGACGGCGGCGGCTGGCGATGCATCAGCTACTAATACATCGAGCTGCTGGCAGCTGGCTATGCTGCTCACGAGATGGCGTAGACGGTCGCCCTGGACGAGTGAAAGCAGTTCACCGTCGAGATTATTCCCATGGAGAAGGTGCTGAGGTCGCAGGGTGCGGCCGTGGTCGGTATCGTGGACGGATGAGGAGGCCGGAAGCTCTGTGCTGGTGATGAAGGCCTGCCCTTCGAGAGTTGCTGCCAGGAGGAGGCTGGCGATGTATCGCCTACTACTACATCGAGCTGCTGGCTGCTTGTTGCGCACGAGTCGACGTAGACGGTCGTATGCCCCTGAAGAAGGCGCTGAGGTCGCAGACTGCGGCCGTTGTCGGTACTGCGGGCGGACGAGGAGGGCAGAAGCTCTGTGTTGGTGATGAAGGCCTGGCCACTAAGCATTAGCATCGAGATATGCTTTGAGTCGGGGCTGGAGCTTGAAGCGGTGAACGCGGTGGCACACGCGCTGGGCTCGGTACTAGTGGGCTCTGAGGCAAACCTGGAGCTGGTGGTGGCCGCGCTGAGTCCGCCGAGCTCGGCACGGGTGGACTGTGAGCCGAGGTTGGACCTTGAAGAGTTGGCCTTGGTGGCGATCGTGGTGCCACCGCACCGCTCGGTACAGGTGGGCTTTGAGTCGGGGCTGGAGCTTGAAGCGGTGAACGCGGTGGCAAGCGCGGTGCCATCGCTGAGCTTGGAGCCGGTGAGGTTTGAGGCGAACCTGGAGCTCGACGCGGTGCACTTGTCGGTGTCGGTAATGAACGCGGTGAGCTTGGCGCCGGTGGGCTTTGAATCATAGCTGGGGCTATACGCGGTGCAGTTGGTGGTGGACGGCGTCGAGCGTGGTGGCGGCCCCACATTATTGCGTCGGCGACGCCGGTGCCGCCAGTGCCGCCAGTTCTGCGGATGTTGCAGCTCGCGCCTGCGTTGATTCCTACGATGCCGAGACCTCGACATGAAAAACTGCTAACTGCTAAAGCCACCTGCCCTGTGGCTTCCCCCCTTCTTCAGACATTCTATCTAGATTCCAACGCTGGACAATACGACCGTCCAAAATCCTCCTCAACGGTAGCCATAGTAAATCAATGAAACCCTGGCATTCGGAACATACACGGAGCTTCGAGCCACTGCATGATGCGGCGCATCGACATCAATATACTGATATTGGCCGAAGTCTGCGACCTCAGCAGCTTCTCCATGGGCATAATCTCGACGGCGAACTGCTTTCACTCGTCGAGGGCGACCGTCGACGCTGACTCGTGCGCAGCAATAGCCAGCAGCTCGATGTAGTAGTAGTCGACAAGTCGCCAGCCTCCTCCGCCCTTACTCGACTGCAACGCTCGGAGGGCAGGCCTTCATCGCCAACACAAAGCTTCCGGCCTCCTCATCCGCCCGCCGTACCGACAACGGCCGCAGTCTGCGACCTCAGCGCCTTTTCCATGGGCATATCCTCGACGGCGAACTGCGCTCACTCGCCCACGAGGACCGTAGACACCGCCTCGTGCGTAGCCAGCATGGAGCCGCTCGCTCCATTTAGTAGTAGCCGATACATCTCTAGCGACCGTCGTCCGATCATCACTGCAACACTTGGTGGCCAGGCCTTCATCGCCCCCACCGAGCCTCGTTCTCCGTCATCCGCCCACGTTACCGACCACGGCGGCCGCTCCTCCACCACTCACTCGCCCAGCCATCAGCGGCAGCTCACGCTACCGACCACGGCGGCCGCTCCTCCACCGCTCACGATGGGTCTTGTGTTGTGCTACATGTACTGCGTTGCTAGCAGCGCGACAGTAACCGCTAGAAGATGGAACAATGTACCATTACTGATAGAAAAAAAGAATAGTATACAAACGCCAAGACAAACTTTGAGGACGTAGCAAAGACATGTATGACGTGCGGCCATCACATTACCATCACTCTTGCCGTCTCCTCGATGGCGGACCGCCACTGGCGGTCTCCTCTTCTTCCTCCACCCACCGGCCTCGTTCCTGTGCGGAGATGTGGTTCTGCGCGAGTTTCCGCGCGCGTGGAAGCAGCTCAAGACACTGCTGGACGTGTCCAAGGACCTGTCGGTGGCCGTGGCGCGCCCACTGGACTCTTACGCTACCAGATCCCCGCATATGTAGTCTATTGTGAGTGGATGCAGGAGAATGCTCTGTGTCCGCCCGTAGGCCCACGGCACCATGCACGGCGGTTGGATAGGTACGTCGATGGCTGGCGATGGGTCCGCTACTACTACATGGAGCTGCTGGCTGCGCTGCGAAGAAGTCGGCGTCGACCTTCGGCGAGTGATAAACGTTCACCGTCGAGGATATGCCCATGAAGAAGGTGCTGAGGTCGCAGATTGCGGCCGTTGTCGGTACTGCGGGCGGATGAGGAGGGCAGAAGCTCTGTGTTGGTGATCAAGGCCTGACCGACCAGTGGTCAGTGACCACCAAGCATCAGCATCGAGATAAGGCGGCGGCTGCGATGTATCGGCTACTAATACATCGAGCTGCTGGCAGCTGGCTATGCTGCTCACGAGATGGCGTAGACGGTCGCCCTGGACGAGTGAAGCAGTTCACTGTCGAGGATATGCCCATGGAGAAGGCGCTGAGGTCGGTGACTGCGGCCGAGGTCGGTACTGCGGGCGGATGAGGAGGCCCGAGGCTCGGCAACGAATGCGATGCCACCAAGTGTTGCAGTCGAGGAAGGGCGGAGAAGGCGGGCGACGTATCGCCTACTACTACATCGAGCTGCTGGCTGCTTGTTGCGCACGAGTCGACGTAGACGGTCGTATGCCCCTGAAGAAGGCGCTGAGGTCGCAGCCCGCGGCCATGGTCGGTATCGTGGGCGGATGACGAGGCCCGAGGCTCGGTGGGGCAACGAAGGCCTGGCCACCAAGTGTTGCAGTCGAGGAAGGGCGGTGGTGACTGGCGATGCATCAGCTACTATTTTACTATGGAGGAGCTGCTGGCTGCTGGCTACCACGGGTCGGTGTCGGTGGTCTCCGTGGGCGAGTAAGAGCAGTTTTCCGTCGAGGATATGCCCATGAAGAAGGTGCTGAGGTCGCAGACTGCGGCCGTTGTCGGTACTGCGGGCGGATGAGGAGGGCAGAAGCTCTGTGTTGGTGATCAAGGCCTGACCGACCAGTGGTCAGTGACCACCAAGCATCAGCATCGAGATAAGGCGGCGGCTGCGATGTATCGGCTACTAATACATCGAGCTGCTGGCAGCTGGCTATGCTGCTCACGAGATGGCGTAGACGGTCGCCCTGGACGAGTGAAGCAGTTCACTGTCGAGGATATGCCCATGGAGAAGGCGCTGAGGTCGGTGACTGCGGCCGAGGTCGGTACTGCGGGCGGATGAGGAGGCCCGAGGCTCGGCAACGAATGCGATGCCACCAAGTGTTGCAGTCGAGGAAGGGCGGAGAAGGCGGGCGATGTATCGCCTACTACTACATCGAGCTGCTGGCTGCTTGTTACGCACGAGTCGACGTAGACGGTCGTATGCCCCTGAAGAAGGCGCTGAGGTCGCAGATTGCGGCCGTGGTCGGTATCGTGGGCGGATGACGAGGCCCGAGGCTCGGTGGTGGCAACGAAGGCCTGGCCACCAAGTGTTGCAGTCGAGGAAGGGCGGTGGTGACTGGCGATGCATCAGCTACTATTTTACTATGGAGGGAGCTGCTGGCTGCTGGCTACCACGGGTCGGTGTCGGTGGTCTCCGTGGGCGAGTAAGAGCAGTTTTCCGTCGAGGATATGCCCATGAAGAAGGTGCTGAGGTCGCAGACTGCGGCCGTTGTCGGTACTGCGGGCGGATGAGGAAGGCAGAAGCTCTGTGTTGGTGATGAAGGCCTGGCCACCAAGCATTAGCATCGAGATATGACGGCGGCGGCTGGCGATGCATCAGCTACTAATACATCGAGCTGCTGGCAGCTGGCTATGCTGCTCACGAGATGGCGTAGACGGTCGCCCTGGACGAGTGAAAGCAGTTCACCGTCGAGATTATTCCCATGGAGAAGGTGCTGAGGTCGCAGGGTGCGGCCGTGGTCGGTATCGTGGACGGATGAGGAGGCCGGAAGCTCTGTGCTGGTGATGAAGGCCTGCCCTACGAGCGTTGCAGCCGGGAGGAGGCTGGCGATGTATCGCCTACTACTACATCGAGCTGCTGGCTGCTTGTTGCGCACGAGTCGACGTAGACGGTCGTATGCCCCTGAAGAAGGCGCTGAGGTCGCAGACTGCGGCCGTTGTCGGTACTGCGGGCGGACGAGGAGGGCAGAAGCTCTGTGTTGGTGATGAAGGCCTGGCCACTAAGCATTAGCATCGAGATATGCTTTGAGTCGGGGCTGGAGCTTGAAGCGGTGAACGCGGTGGCACACGCGCTGGGCTCGGTACTAGTGGGCTCTGAGGCAAACCTGGAGCTGGTGGTGGCCGCGCTGAGTCCGCCGAGCTCGGCACGGGTGGACTGTGAGCCGAGGTTGGACCTTGAAGAGTTGGCCTTGGTGGCGATCGTGGTGCCACCGCACCGCTCGGTACAGGTGGGCTTTGAGTCGGGGCTGGAGCTTGAAGCGGTGAACGCGGTGGCAAGCGCGGTGCCATCGCTGAGCTTGGAGCCGGTGAGGTTTGAGGCGAACCTGGAGCTCGACGCGGTGCACTTGTCGGTGTCGGTAATGAACGCGGTGAGCTTGGCGCCGGTGGGCTTTGAATCATAGCTGGGGCTATACGCGGTGCAGTTGGTGGTGGACGGCGTCGAGCTTGTGGTGGCGGCCCCACATTATTGCGTCGGCGACGCCGGTGCCGCCAGTGCCGCCAGTTCTGCGGATGTTGCAGCTCGCGCCTGCGTTGATTCCTACGATGCCGAGACCTCGACATGAAAAACTGCTAACTGCTAAAGCCACCTGCCCTGTGGCTTCCCCCCTTCTTCAGACATTCTATCTAGATTCCAACGCTGGACAATACGACCGTCCAAAATCCTCCTCAACGGTAGCCATAGTAAATCAATGAAACCCTGGCATTCGGAACATACACGGAGCTTCGAGCCACTGCATGATGCGGCGCATCGACATCAATATACTGATATTGGCCGAAGTCTGCGACCTCAGCAGCTTCTCCATGGGCATAATCTCGACGGCGAACTGCTTTCACTCGTCGAGGGCGACCGTCGACGCTGACTCGTGCGCAGCAATAGCCAGCAGCTCGATGTAGTAGTAGTCGACAAGTCGCCAGCCTCCTCCGCCCTTACTCGACTGCAACGCTCGGAGGGCAGGCCTTCATCGCCAACACAAAGCTTCCGGCCCCCTCATCCGCCCGCCGTACCGACAACGGCCGCAGTCTGCGACCTCAGCGCCTTTTCCATGGGCATATCCTCGACGGCGAACTGCGCTCACTCGCCCACGAGGACCGTAGACACCGCCTCGTGCGTAGCCAGCATGGAGCCGCTCGCTCCATTTAGTAGTAGCCGATACATCTCTAGCGACCGTCGTCCGATCATCACTGCAACACTTGGTGGCCAGGCCTTCATCGCCCCACCGAGCCTCGTTCTCCGTCATCCGCCCACGTTACCGACCACGGCGGCCGCTCCTCCACCACTCACTCGCCCAGCCATCAGCGGCAGCTCACGCTACCGACCACGGCGGCCGCTCCTCCACCGCTCACGATGGGTCTTGTGTTGTGCTACATGTACTGCGTTGCTAGCAGCGCGACAGTAACCGCTAGAAGATGGAACAATGTACCATTACTGATAGAAAAAAAGAATAGTATACAAACGCCAAGACAAACTTTGAGGACGTAGCAAAGACATGTATGACGTGCGGCCATCACATTACCATCACTCTTGCCGTCTCCTCGATGGCGGACCGCCACTGGCGGTCTCCTCTTCTTCCTCCACCCACCGGCCTCGTTCCTGTGCGGAGATGTGGTTCTGCGCGAGTTTCCGCGCGTGGAAGCAGCTCAAGACACTGCTGGACGTGTCCAAGGACCTGTCGGTGGCCGTGGCGCGCCCACTGGACTCTTACGCTACCAGATCCCCGCAGATGTAGTCTATTGTGAGTGGATGCAGGGAGAATGCTCTGTGTCCGCCCGTACTGCCACGGCACCATGCACGGCGGTCGGATAGGTACGTCGATGGCTGGCGATGGGTCCGCTACTACTACATGGAGCTGCTGGCTGCGCTGCGAAGAAGTCGGCGTCGACCTTCGGCGAGTGATAAACGTTCACCGTCGAGGATATGCCCGTGTAGAAGGTGCTGAGGTCGCAGATTGCGGCCGTTGTCGGTACTGCGGGCGGATGAGGAGGGCAGAAGCTCTGTGTTGGTGATCAAGGCCTGACCGACCAGTGGTCAGTGACCACCAAGCATCAGCATCGAGATAAGGCGGCGGCTGCGATGTATCGGCTACTAATACATCGAGCTGCTGGCAGCTGGCTATGCTGCTCACGAGATGGCGTAGACGGTCGCCCTGGACGAGTGAAGCAGTTCACTGTCGAGGATATGCCCATGAAGAAGGCGCTGAGGTCGGTGACTGCGGCAGTGGTCGGTATCGTGGGTGGATGACGAGGCCCGAGGCTCGGTGGGGCAACGAAGGCCTTGCCACCAAGTGTTGCAGTCGAGGAATGGCGGCGGTGACTAGAGATGTATCGGCTACTACTACATGGAGCGAGCGGCTCGCAGCTGGCTGTGCACGAGTCGGCGTCGGTGGTCGCCCTCGGCGAGTGAGAGCAGTTCGCGCTGAAGGCCCAGCCGCCAAGTGTTGCAGTCGTGTAAGGACGGCGGTGGCTAGATATGCATCGCCTTCTACTACCTGGACAGAGCTGCTGGCTGCTGGCTTCGCACGAGTCGGTGTCGGCGGTCTCCGTGGGCGAGTGAGAGCTGTTTTCCGTCGAGGATATGCCCATGAAGAAGGCGCTGAGGTCGCAGAATGCGGCCGTGGTCGGTATCGTGAGCGGACGACGAGGAACGAGGCTCGGCGGTGGCAACGAAGGCCTGGCCACCAAGTGTTGCAGTCGAGGAATGGCGGCGGTGACTAGAGATGTATCGGCTACTACTACATGGAGCGAGCGGCTCGCAGCTGGCTGTGCACGAGTCGGCGTCGGTGGTCGCCCTCGGCGAGTGAGAGCAGTTCGCGCTGAAGGCCCGGCCGCCAAGTGTTGCAGTCGTGTAAGGACGGCGGTGGCTAGATATGCATCGCCTTCTACTACCTGGACAGAGCTGCTGGCTGCTGGCTTCGCACGAGTCGGTGTCGGCGGTCTCCGTGGGCGAGTGAGAGCTGTTTTCCGTCGAGGATATGCCCATGAAGAAGGCGCTGAGGTCGCAGAATGCGGTCGTAGTCGACATTGAAGGCAGATGAGGACGCAGACCGTCGAGTTCTCTTCGGGCTTTATGCCGGTAAAGGACCGCATGACCATGGAGTTTTATGATCGCCAAATAGTCCACAAGAAGGTCGAGTTCGTCGAGGCATTGTCAACATCCGTCTTAGATCCTGCATACCGCCTCGAGTCCTTCAGCTAGTTGATACGGTGTACTCAATATGAAAGCCAAACTAAATTCATACTTCAACGAAGCGTTTGATGTGTATATCTGGTTAGGATTGGCCGCACGATAGCTGAAGTCCTACTCTGCCTTCAGCTCGTTGATCTCCTTCTCCAATCCTTCGACCTGCAGCTCCAGCTCCTTTACCCGGCGCTTGAGCGTTTCATTGTCCGCGCTCCTTTTCGCCACAAGCTCCTGAGCCTGTGCATGCACCTTCGCACGGTCTTCTTCGAACCGGTGCCTCAACGCCACCTCCATATCGCTCACGTACTGCTTGGCTTCTTGCACTGCAGTCCCATGCACACGTCCGAATTCGGCGATTCTCTTCAGTTGTTCGTCTATACATCAAATGCGTCAGTACCAGTTCCCAAGTACTGACAACTAAACGTACTCGTAAAATGGTCTTCAATGTGCGTAATAACTCTCTGCTGCCACTTCTCGAGCTCCGCGACGGAGATCGTCACCAACGCTTCATGCCCCTCCCCACCGCTAGAATCCGCTGCTACCTCCTGCTGACCGACCTCGCCGTCGTCTCCGCTGCTACCGTCACGGGAATCATCCATGGCTACCGTCCCAAATCGGAATGAACTGAGCGCAAGATATGCGAGTCCACACCGCATGACAAAAAGTATGGAAGAGTCTTTATAAGAAATACTGTACGTAAAACATAATGAAATATGTAGTGCTAAGGAAAATAAGAAAATAGGTCTATCTGGCCGAACGTGGGGCAAGTAGGTACGGCCCACGTGGCCACGTGAAGCAGCACGATGATCGCTACAGCGCTGGGCGCTAGGACTATCTCCCTAACACGTACAGTGCATTCTACATCCGCGTCCATAGGATTTTTGCTGTATGTTTTCTTTTTAATGTGTGCCACATCATAACTGTTACAAGTAATACAAGGATATAAATTTCGAGATTAACTTGTGACAAGTACGCCAATCACGGCGTGTACATAAGAACAGTATGTCACCGGCTCTGACCAGTTACTGGTCTTATGTACACGCCAATCCCGGCGTGTACATAAGAACAGCATGTCGCCTTATGTCACCGGCTCTGACAAGTTACGTCGTTTACTTGTCGGAGCCGCCGACATCCGTGAATAAGGGGTTAATACTGAGATAGCAAGTGTACCGTAGGTATGCTGCTGGCGCAGCCGGCAGGGGATTAATTCGGTGTCGCATGAAGCCGTGCGTGTCGTGCTCGAAAAAAGTGTCGCTTGATTATGATATTTGTATTGAATGCACTTAACTGAGAATCTTGTTTATATATCTTTACCTCCATAAGTACTCTGTATACTTAATGGAAGTGTAAGTGTCGTCTCCGGGCGTCAATCTTCTCAATCCGGATCCGTCATTCTGTAGCCCTGCAGAGGAAATCAGCAATGTTGATTCTGCCGCGATGGTGCTGGATGTACCGCCGGAGCAGCGTCGCCGTCGTCTTGACGCTGCAAATGCGCGCGCGTGGGGAAGGCGTGCCGCGATAGTGTTGGATGAAACGCCGGCTGCGCCAGCAGGATAGCAAGTGTATATATATGATGGATACTTAACGCATGCGTTTGCTGCGCCAGCAGCATACCGTAAGGTATGCTGCTGGCGCAGCAAACGCATGCGTTAAGTATCCATCATATATGACATATGATGAAAGTAAACTTAATAGGTAGTCTGAATAATTACGTAGTCAGTCTCTGTCAACGAAGAAGCATCAATCGTATCATTAATTTTCGTTTCATTCGAATCATTTCCAGTTCTCACGTCTACAGACCATGGTGAACTTACAGCGCCAAGGTAAGAATAGACTTTGCTTGGGAGGGCACTGCTGCAACTTCTAACTTGCTTGTATTTGGTTATTAACAGCGCGAAGGCAAGAAAACAAATTCATATTATCGTGAGTGTGTTTGAATGCAAGCACAGCGCTGGCGACTGGTGCGCCGCAAGTGCGGCGCGCCTAAGTCGTGTGCGCTGTGCGTTTATCTGTTTTGTTTTATATTTGCGATCTCAGCCCCCGCGAAGCCCTAGTATTCGGTGCATCTTTTATCTTGCACCACAATTCATCGTCGACGTTCTTGGCTGAGTGTGTCAATGCTCTCTGTGCTGCGCTCGCGCTCGCGCGCTGCAATCTCTCGCTCCGTGCGGGTCCAGCAGCGCGTTTCCTACTCATCTGGGACCTCCCAATCGCCGTCGTCGGGCTTCTTCCGCCGCGCGTGGGACTCGTACGCGTCGCTGCTGGAGACGCACCCGCTGAGCACCAAGATCGTGACGGGCGGCACCATCGCGGGGCTGGGCGACGTTGGCTGCCAGCTCGTGCTCGAGGCGGGCGACCACCAAGACGAGGAGAAACCCCTTCTTGACGTCAAGCGCACCGCCATCTTCACCCTCCTGGGCGGCGTCGTCATCTCGCCCATCCTGCACGTGTGGTACGGCTTCCTGGGGTCGCGTCTGCCCGGCGTCTCCACTGCCGCGGTCGCCAAGCGCCTGGTGCTCGACCAATTGGGCTTCGCGCCCACGTTCCTGCCCGTGTTCCTGTCCTTGGTCTTGACGCTGGAGGGCAACGCCGAGCAGATCCCGGACAAGCTGCGCGCGGACTGGTGGCCCGTCACGAAAGCCAATTGGGGCGTCTGGGTGCCCGCCCAGATCCTCAACTTCCGCTTCGTGCCGGGCTCGATGCAGGTGCTCTTCTCCAATGTGGTGGGGCTGCTCTGGAACGCCTACCTGTCCTACGTCAGCCACGCGGAGGTGCCCAAGGCCCTGCATGAGGAGGCGCACAAGGGCGAGCACTAAACAGTTTTGACCCATGCTTTGGGGGGGCCTTGAAGACTTATCACCAGCAAGTTATGAGCTGGGTGGGGGAATATTAATTAGACTTCCAACGGTCTAACGTGCTCCTCTCCTACCTGTCTGATGTGTTAGTATTTAGGCTCTATCTGTGTCTACAGTGCAGCTTCGTCAGTGCTGCGGGCTTCCGAAGGTAGTGTGCAAGGGTGATGCGAGGTGCTTCCTGGCTGATTGCACCGTCTTGGCCACGAACGATGCCAAGCCGGGCGGTGCGATTCGTTCGCGGAAGCTGCGACCTTGTGGGTGGTCTTGGTCGTTCCGGGCGACGCTGGACGATGAAGTGAAGTAAGACTTTGCGGGGGACAGCCAGATCGTCGCGTTCGCACACTCGGGCGGCTCGCTCACGGCATTCGGCAGCTCCATCAAGTTGTTGAAGAGATCAGACCCGCGACGACTCGTTTCCTCCTTTGTCGACCGGACGGGACGGATCGTCGTGCGCTTCTTCTGTCCCTTTCGCTTGGCCATCGTATCGCTGGTGCTGTTATTGCCAAGCGGAACAACGTCGTAGTCGGCACTGCGCTCGGACGTGGCCAGACGCAGCTCGAGCTTCTCAACGTGCTCCTCCAGCGTCGTCTTGTCGACTGAAAGCGTCTTGAGCTCGAACTCCATCTGCACCAGGTCGGCACGAAGGCTGGCGATCACTTCGTCTTGCGCTTGCAGCTGCCGCGCCTCGAAACCTGCAGCACCAGTGACGGTGGCATCCAGCGCGGCCTGCAGTGTGTCGCGCTCGTTTTGCAGATGCAACACCTGCGCGTGCGCCGCTGAAAGCTCTTCTTCCAGTCGGCGGCAGTGCATTTGAGCCTTATCGAGTGCCTTCCTGGCCTCAGCGCGGTCCTGACTTGCACAGCTGACTGCAGCTTGAAGCAATTCGGTCTGCTTTTGCTGCTGCGCCAGAGCGCGCAGCAATTCGTCGTGTGCTTCGCGCATGTCGTTGGTCTGTCGCTCGTCTTCGGCACGCTGCGCCGCCAAGTGCGCACTCTGTCTGTACAGCGCGTCTCTCTCAACGCGTAGTCCGCTCAGCTCGCGCTCAAGAGCGGCATTCTTCTGCATTAGAGCAAGTCGCTCGCTCTCCGCCTCCTTACGCTCTTGCTCACGCGTTCGCTCCTGGGTTTCCAAGTGCGCTGCCAGCACCTCGACGTCTTCCTGCAGTTGGCTGCAACGCTGGGCGAGAGCCTCGTGGCTCTCATCGTGGACAAGTTGCGCTTCGTGCTCGCTCTCGTCGAGCTCGTGGTCGTTGTCGTCCACACTGAGAGCGGAGGCCTCGAGCTCAGGCGAAGTGGACGCTGCTGCAGCGTTGCGGACTTTTCTACCCAGTTTGTTGCTTGCGATGGAGGCGCTGAGGTCGTCAGCGTGTCCGTTCTGCTGGTTTGACGTGTGAAGCTCCAGTGGTCGGTGCTGCGCCCAGCTTCGAACCGATGTAGAGGAGTCCATCCTTGTATGCTGCTGCTGCTGCTAAGGTTTGGTAGAAGTGAGGGAAGAGCAGAGCACTTCAACTGCGGCGACTGTCGATCACTAAGATGGCTACACGAAAATAGAACGCAAAAAATAGAACGCATTTTGGTGGTTGACGATTTTTGATGAGCATCGGGCCGCAACAGCTCGGCAACTCTCCATTGCCATGCAGTCGCACCACTTCACGAGCCATGACTTGGACGTACGCTGCAGCTTTTTGCACTGTATTGCCAATCGTCTCCCTGACTCAAACACTCACCTTCTTCATGCTGCTGTGCTGTGTTAGCTGCTCGAGTCGTACGTCCATGACTGCATCCAGCAACTGCCGAAACTCCCAGCCGCGACGGATGCGGCAGTGGCGGGGGCCAACATCCAGATCCCCACGCGCTGCTCATCGTACCACACCGTGTGCACCAACATGCTCAAGGAGATCGTGACGCTGCTCTCGCTCTTCTCCCCGCGGCTGTGTCGCCTTATCGGCCAGGTCTGGGATCTCGCGTCCCTCAACGTGTTCGTGCTGCTACAAGTGGCGAATACAGCTCTGCAGGACGCCCAGCAGTTGCGTGAGCAGCTCGTCTTCATTGAGCGCTTCCACGCGGAAGGTCTGGAGCGACAAGCCTCGCTCACCCAGCGATACGAAGACGAGATTGCTCGTCAGCGAGTGAGTGAGCAAGGGCTGCGCGCTGAACTGCAAAGGTGCGGCAGCGCGCGAACCACCTCGCGGTGGAAAACGGTCAGCTCCACCTCATCGTGGGTCGAGTCCTGGACGCCCAACAGACCATGGAGGCTGCGCGCTTTGACAGCTCCAATCCTGCGGAGCAAATGGCATCAATGGAGTCTGACGGCCAGGGCTTCTGCGAAGACATTGCAGCAGTAGGAGACGCGGAAGAACGGGAGCTCTTCGGAGTTGGCGACGGAGATGAAGACACGCTGTCGCGAATTCAGACGGTGCACCCTATCGAGAGCTACGCGACCGACTTTGAGCAGCTCTTTCAAGCGCTCTACGAAGGCGAGGAGCGCAATGTGCGCGTGCTTAACGAGATTGACCGCTTCATCAACTCCACAGCTGTCGCGCTGCTCTGGCGGTACGGCTCCACGGAGGAGGAGCACCAAATGATGCACAGAATGCTAAGCGCGAGCACCGTCGGCACACAGACCGACGGGACTGTGGCCGAGAAGCCTTCGCGTCTCAGCGCTCGAAGCGGCGATCACTGGGAATCCGACAGCGACGACTTGAGCTCGGACAGCGACGGTAAAAGCTCGGGCGTAGTCGCTAAGAGCAGTCAGCAAGATCTCGAGGAGGAAGACAACCAACAGGGCAAGAAGTCAGCGAAGCACGAGGTGATAGCAGTCACCAAACAGCAAGTCATCCCGCCAACTCTGCGCGCGCAGTTGGACTCGCGTCCTCGCGTCCATCGCGTCCTCGACCAGTGCCAGCTCAACCGAATCTTGCTGCGCCTTTACCTTGAAAAACTCGAGTGCGATGCGCGCACGTTAAGGCGTCGGCGATTAGTCAGCGCCCGTGCTGGGACCGACAGCAAGACCCCGGACATAAGCGTAAAACCCGTCGCAGTAGTCCGCACGCCACTTCATCGCTTCATGAAAGAGTTCTTCGTGGCACGCTACGAAGCGCCGGCGCTGGCGGATTTCCACATGATGGAGGTCGTCAAGAGCTGCCTCTACTACCACGAGAGACTCAAGATCGCGCTTCGCAAGGGCGCAGTCTTCGCGTCTACTGCGTTGGTCGGGTGTCTCCCAGGAATGCCCGAGAACCTCATCCAGCACATGCAGCACCACAATCAGCACCATCAGCATGGCGAAGCAGCGCTGCACGATCATCCACTCCAGGAACTCTTCCAGAAACAGCAGCAGTTTGTCGCCGCCGACATCCGCGTAGCACTCTTCAGTCGACTATGTGAGCTCGTGCCGTTCGACACACGCGGCGCAGCTGTAGATTCAGCCGCGATAGGCGGGAATCTCGCCGCCTGCTTGTTGAACGCCGTAGTGGACGTACTCGGCGACGCGCTGGAGCTGGATCCCGCCGTACGGTCGATCGCTGAAGTTGAGGAAGTCCCGAATGAGGCGAGCTGGGGGTTCCCGCGCGCGCTTGCCCTCGAGCTCCTGATGCGACACCTTCAATTCGTTGACCAGCCGATTATCGAGGACACCAAAGCTCGGATCATGCGGCTGGCGCCTCTGTTGCGGTCGAATTCAGTTGAAGACGCCATCGCAGCCGACTACATCTCGGTCGATGTCTTCCTCGCGCTCTTTGCGACCACGTGGATGAAATACGACCAATGTCTGGAGAACAAACTTCGCGAGAGCTTCCGCCACCAGTTGTTGCTGTCCTCCCCCTTCGCCAGGAAACAATTGGACACTCGGTTGGCTCGTACCAGCGTCGCTGTCGAAGTTTATGGAGACTTCTCACAGCGTGATAGGGAAGGCCCAACAGGCCGACCGGCTAGTCGGGTGGGGACCTGGCGCGCGACCACGGTGTTGCCAACCGTGTCAGTGGGGGCAACAGCGATCGCAATGCATTCGACCCCGCTGGAGCTGCTCACTCAGGCTTGGATGACGCTGGAGAACGAGACGCTGTCGTCACTTGACGTCGAGGAGCTTGAGAGCACGTTCCGCGGGCTGCTGGAAGCCAAGCAGCTTGACGGGAAACACCATCGCCGGCAGTCGTTGAAGAGGTTGGCTAAGGACACCCAAGAAACTCCTGCAGTAGGTGGAATCTCTCTCGGTGGCGTGACTGAGAAGGAGTTCGTGTTCCACGCGCTGCAAGTTCTTCGACGGCGACGCAACAACTTTGGACTGCGCACGAACAGCAGACGCCCGCCTCGCTTTGCAGCTTACGGCAGCCCTGTTCACGAAGACATTGGATCAGTCAAAGCGGACGAGACGTCGGTTCCTCTCGAGTCCTTGAAGCCTGGACTCACCACCGAGAGCCTTGCCTACGTCGGTAAGTAGCACGACTCGCAAAAACAAGTAATGGCAACAATATAAACAAAACTGAGGTCATTCACCTGGGCCGCGCCTCCATCCGTCACTTTCACTGGCAGACACGGGTTAGCACTAATTGTGCAGCACTTGCTGCATCCTCCCCCTCCTGGGATTTGGCGGGCGCTCCCTGCTTTTCTGCATCTCTTTTTTCTCCTGCGTTCAGCCCGCCTTCTCCTTCTCCTACGGCACTTATGTGTAGAACATGCGGTTCACGACGTTGCTGTGAACCTCAGCGAACTCGAAGTTGGACGCGTTCGAGTTGTACGAACCCACCGTGGACGCGCCATCCGAGCCATCGTTCAGGAAGAAGCGCGCTCGCGCGGCCGCCAAGTGCGCGTAGTACACGGGCGTCACGAAAGACACCGAGCGCGTGCAACGCGAGAACGTGTAGCCCAGGTGGTACGTCAGGCGCTGGATGTCCTCGGCGGACATCTTGTTCTCATCGTGCAGCACCGTGTAGTGCGCCGGCACAGTCGTGCCCTGAATGCCGCTGTGGCCGTACAGGAAGAAGTCGAAGCGGTGCGGGTTCACCACGCCCGTGTCGATAACAGTGCCAGGCATCACGTTGCCCTTGCGGTCGGCGTCACGAGAGTTCACCGCGAAGGCTCGCATGTGGTGGCGCTTGTTCACCACCACGAACGTCACAGGCGGGTTGTAGTCGTCCGAGATCATCTTGAATGCCTTGCGGAGCGCTCGCATCTCCGTCTGCAGGATGTCGTGCATTTGCCCCTCACTCACACCATCGCGGTAGTAGACCACGTGCTCCGGCTTGCGCTGTGTGTTTTCAGAGTAGGCGAGGAACAGCTCGCGCAGCATGTTCGGCAGCTGCTGGATGTCGCTCGAGGCCTTCTGCGCGGCCACGCGCGTGGCGTACTGAGCCGAATAGCGGTCCATGGAGGCCACAACTGCAGCAATGGACGGCCGACCGCCCATACCCGAGCGCGGGTGCTCCACATCAGCACCAATGATGATCGTGGGGGCGGTGTTGATGAGCGGGAGTTCATCGCGCAGCACAGCGTTCTTGCCCTTCAGCTTCATGTTGATCTTCAGACACACGTTAGCACAGAACTGCGGGTTGGCGCGCGGTAGGTTCACGGAGGCAATGCACTGGCTGGGCAGACCAAGGACCGTGTCCGACATGCGCTTCACGTCGCCATACACGGGCGAGTTCTTGGCCGGCAGGATCACAAGCAGAAACTGCGGCGGGCCAGCGTTCCGACGCTCGAGCTCCTGGTGACACATCTTCATGAGCTCTTCGACCTGGGCGCCACGATGTTGGTCTTGGTGAATCAGCACTGGGTTCTTGTCTTCGAACGGGAGCCCGCGCTGGTTGCCCAAGTCTGTCAGCTTCCCAATGAAGTTGTGGACCTCGCGCTCATTCGCGTTAGCTGCGACGATCACGCCCCAGTTACGAACAGGAACACCTTCCACGAATCTCTTGCTGTTGAGACTCCACTGGCCGCCGGCCGGACGCTCCGACACGTTCTGATACTGAACATCAGGAGCTTCAATGACGTGAGCCTCGGTCGTCTCGAGGCGCTGATCCACCTTGATACCGAACGCAGCGAGGAACGGGTCATTCTCGAACCCAGCTTGGCGAACTTGCTCCATGATGTTCTCTTGGCGGTTGCGCGGGGGCTGACTGGTTTGGCGAATGATCTCCGCCGTGTCCAAGTCGTTAATGTTAGCGCAGCGCTGTCCTGGAGCGACCTCGCACACTTCAATCGGCAGCCAGTTCTCCTTGCCGGGGCGCTTGCTGCCGACGTTAACCAGCGGCAGGTTGGGGTAGCGCAGCTGCATGTTGTACTTGCCACTGAAGTACGCAGCCACGGACATGGTTTCTCCCTTGATGCTCACCATCGTGAGGTTGGCAGGTTGAGCGCTGACTCCGAAGATCGCGCGCTTGCGGTCCTTGCGGTGCGTCGGGACCACTTCAATCTTGCGCAGTGCGCGTGCCAGCGACCTCATGTCGCGCTCCGACAGGTCACGAACTTCGTCGGGACCGCGCGCACGCAGAGCTGCCATAGCGAGCTGCATCAAAGGGCCTGGAGAGTAGAACACCGTTGCAGCCTGGTCGACGTTCATGAGCAGCTTGTGGTCGGCTAGACGAATCGCTTGGTGATAGCCCCAGCAGAGCTCCTTGCCGCCCTTCAACGTGTGCGTCTTCTTCATCGTGAAGAAGTTGCGTCCGACGGCGATCAAACGCTGCGCGCCCAAGTGACGAGCCACGACGTCGAGCGCCTGAAGAACGGGCATGACGTTCGTGTCCGGGTTCGCGTAGTAGTCCTTTAAACTTGACGTCGAGATCGTCTCCACCAGCTTCATCTTCACCACGAACGTGCGTGGGCCTCGGAACGGCCGGCGAGCGGTGCCATCGCCACTAGCAGGTGGTTGCTGGGGAGGAGCTGGCGCGCCGTTGCCGTCGGGGTCAATGCCAGGAAATCCTTCGCGTTCCACGGCAGCATGGTCGGCGCGTAGAGCGCAGCCATACCATCGTGAACCACCCGGATGCCGGCGAACTCGCCTTCGTGCTGACGGAGCGCGGCGTTGATCACGTTGCGCACCAGCGAGCGCGGAAGCGGGCGTTCCGGACGCGCGTCGCGTTTGGGCGGTGCGTCTGCAGACGGCTCGGCCATCTCCACGTCCTTGACATCCTTGCCCTCCTGCTTGATCTCGTCCCCCATGCTTTCATCCTTCTGGTCCGCGCCCGACGGGCCGTGCTTGGAATCCGCCTGGAGATCAGGCGAGCGCTCCACATGCACGTGGTACTTGAATATCTCGGGAGGCGCCGAGTCGAGCGAGATGCCAAAGTAATTGACGTTCAGCTGCGCCGTCTTGCCACGCTGCGCGACGCCCGGGCGGCGGCAGAACTGCACTTCCTGCTGCAGGTCGGCGTCGTCCGCGCGGACTTCGCGGACGCCGGCGCGACCGGTCCACTCGTCCTGAATGCGCGGGTCGGCGATGGGCTGACCGATCTGCTCGTAGCCAGACCCGGAGATAGCGCCGGCGCCAGGGCCCTCCTGGCCACGCGAGCCGCCACCACCACCGCCGCCTCGGCCTCCTCCACGCCCTCTTCCTCCATATCCACCACGATCACGGTCTCCGTATCCACGGTCGTCTCGGCGATCTCCACCCCGTAGCTTCGGTCACGGTCTCCCCACGCCGGTCTCCTCCACGGTCGTCTCGGCCTGCATTGCCACCACCTCCGTACCCTCGATCGTCTCGGCCTCGATCATCTCGACCTCTGTCGCCGCCGCCACCGCCATATCCACGATCGTCTCGCCCACCACTAGCGCCACCGTATCCACGGTCGTCTCGGTGGCCGCCGCCACTGCTGCTTGCACCATAGCCACGGTCTCCAGAACTCGCTCCTGCGCCACCACCATAGCTGCCTCGGTCGCCGCCTCCTGCGCCGTAGCCCCGATCGTCTCTATGGCCGCCTCCAGCTCCATAGCTGCCTCGGTCGTCCCGTCCACCGTATCCACCGCGCGAGCGGTCTTCATAACCGCCGCCATATCCACGAGAGCGATCATCGTATCCGCCGCCATAACTTCCACTGCTGCCCCCGCCGTATCCACTGCGACTTTGATCGTACCCCCGGTAGATCCGCCATACCCTCCTCTGTTGTCGTATCCCGAAGATCCTCCTTCGCCGTACCCTCCAGACGAGTGGCCATACCCCCTCCACTGCCGTAAGACCCTCCGTAGCTGCCGCTCCTCCTCCTCCGTAGGCCCCGGACGAGGAGTGGCCGTAGTCAGCGCCGTATCCATGGCCACCGCTGTAGCTTCCTCCTCCTCCACTGCCGCGACTGTACTCGTCGTAGCCCGATGAGCGCGAGCTGTAGTCGTACCCTCCACGTTGATCGTACCCCTGCTGGCCGCGCTGGTCGTACCCCTGCTGGCCACGCTGGTCGTACGCTTGCTGGCCGCGGCCCTGGTCGTAACTCTGGTGCTGACCGCGCTGGTCGTAACCTTGCTGATGGCCATAACCGCCGCGTTGATCGCCGTAGCCTGCGCCGCTGCCGCTGCTGCCCGGGCGATCGTCGTAGCCGCGGCGCTGGTCGTAGCTGCGCTGGTCGCCGTAGCCACCGCCGCCTCCGCCGCTGTAGCTCATGCTCGTGCTGGTGTCTTGCCCTGGTCTTGGGGCTAGCTGCAGTCGCTTCGTTCGCTTTGGGCCTCTTCAGTTGTGGCAATGCTCGCGATCCACGCTTGTAACGGCTGGAAGACAGAATTACACTTGATTTCAGTATAAGCTGCAATGACTAGGCACTAAAGCGGAGGAATAAGCGGCTCAGATTCGGCCACTTCAACTTGATCCCTTCCATGAGGCCAGTCCCTTCCCTAGTATTGTGATACGGATTGAGGGACGCGGCACGTGAAAGATGGGTGTGGCCCAACGGCACTCAACGCGCAGCAAGGCTCAAGGCTCTCAAGGCTCTAGCTGCTGGTTGCCGGTCGCCTTGGTCCTGCCATGAATACCACAGCAGCACAGCAGTATTGCTGCTTTCGTAAACACTTCCTGATGGAGAGCGAGACGTAGTAGTGAGGCCATTTCATGTTAACTACCAGCAGCTTATTCCTCACCTAATGACTCACTAACACTAATAGACATGCAAAACTTTTCCTTGGCGACGATCTCCCAGTGGCGCCCTCCATTCTGTTGAAACTGCTTTGCCGCCGCCAGACACCTCCCTCACCTCACTCGCTGCTATTACCGACCGATGCGGTCTACACGTAGAACATGCAGTCGAGCATGTTCTTGTGCAGGCCGGCGAAGTCGAAGGTGGACGAGTTGGACAGGTTGGTGCTCATGGACGCCGTGTCCGACGACCCCTCGTACAGGAAGAAGCGCGCGCGGCCCGCGGCCAGGTGCGCGTAGTACGCCGGCGTCGCGAACGACACGGAGCGCGTGCAGCGCGAGAACGTATAGCCCAAGTAATACGTGAGTCGCTGCAGGTCGTCGGCCGACACTCGGTTCTCGTCGTGCAGCACCGTGTAGTGGCACGGGACGCTCGTGCCTTGGATTCCGCTGTGGCCATACAAGAAGAAGTCGAAGCGGTGCGGACTCACGACGCCCCTGTCCAGCACTGTGCCCGGCACCACGTTGCCCTTCTTGTCTGCATCGCTCTGGTTCACGGGGAAGGCGCGCATGTGGTGGCGCTTGTTCACCACCACGAACGTCACGGGCGGGTTGTAGTCGTCCGACAGCATCTTGAACGTCTTGCGCAGCGCGCGCATCTCCGACTGTAGAATGTCGTAGAACCGTCCTTCGCTTACGCCGTCTCGGTAGTAGACCACCCGCTCGGGACGGCGATCGGTGCTGCGGTAGAACGACAGAAAGAGGTCGCGCAGCATGTGCGGCAGCTGCTGGATGTCGTTCGCTGCCTTCTGCGCCGCCACGCGCCCAATGTACTTGGCCGAGTACGCGTCCATGGATGCCACAACCGAGGCGATGGACGGGCGAGAGCCCATACCCGAGCGCGGGTGGTCCACGTCAGCGCCGATCACGATCGTCGGACAGGAACTCACGAGCGGCAGCGGCTCACGCAGCACCGAGTTCTTGCCACTCAACTTCATGTTCATCTTCAGACAGACGTTGGCGCAGAGCTGCGGGTTGGCCCGACGCAAGTTCGTCGCAACGATGCATTGGCTGGGGATCCCCAGCACCGTGTCCGAGGTGCGCTTGATCCGGCCGTAGGAGACGGGGCCTTTGTCCTGTTTGATGACCATGATCAGCTGAGGCGGCCCGTTGCCTTGGTACTCCAGTTGGCGGTAGCACGCCTTCATGAGGTCCTCCACTTCACGTTGGCCGCCACAGCGATCGATCACAAGGGGGTTTCGACACTCCATCACCAGGCCGCACTTGCCCGCAGTGTCGACCATCGTTCCGATGAAGTTCTTCACCTCTCGGTCGTTGGTATTAGCGTCCACCACGACGCCCCAATTCCGCAGCACGGCGCCCGTCACGAACTTCTTGTCCTTCAAATTCCACTGGCCACCCGACGGTCTCTCGGACACATTCGCGTACTGCACGTCAGGAGGATCAAGCACGCGCACGTCCGTCTTTTCCAGTTGCTGGTCCACCTTCATCCCGAAGGTAGCCAGGTACGGGTCGTTCTCGAAGCCTGCCTGGCGGACTTGGTTCAGGATGTTCTCGCGACGAACGTGCGGGGGTTGACTGGTCTGGCGAATGATCTCGGCCGTGTCCAGGTCGTTGATGTTCGGGCAGCGTTGGCCCGGCGCGACGTCGCACAGCTCGATCGGCAGCCAGTTCTCTCGGCCGACCTTCTTGCTGCCCACGTTCACGAGCGGCAGGTTCGGGTGCTGCAGACGCAGATTGTACTTGCGCGAGAAGTACTCGGCCACGCTCATCGTCTCGCCCTTGATATCCATCATCGTGCGATCGGCGCGGTCCGGACTAACGCCGAAGATTGCGCGCTTGCGGTCTTTGCGGTGCTTCGGCACGACTTCCACCTTACGCAGAGCGCGCGCGAGGTTCCTCATATCTCGCTCCGATAGATCGCGAACCGCCATGGGCGAGCGCGCATTGAGAGCCGACATCGCCAGCTTCATGAGCTCGCAGGGCTCGTAGAAGACCGTGGCCGCCTGGTCGACGTTCATGAGCAGCTTCTTCTCGGACACGCGGATGGCTTGGTGGTACCCCAGCAGAGCTCCTTGCCGCCCTTGAGCTCGTGCGTCTTCTTCATGCCGAAGAAGTTTCGGCCGACAGAGATGAGACGCTGGGCCCCAAGGTGCCGCGCCACCACGTCGAGCGACTGAAGGACGGGCATCACGTTCACATCCGGATTCGAGTAGTGGTCCTTCAGTGAGCTGGTGGTGATCGTCTCAGCCAGCTTGATCTTCACCACGAATGTGCGAGGTCCTCTGCGACGTCGGCCGTCTCCGGCCTGTTGATCGTCGCTGGTAGGAGCGCCGGGGTTCACATTGGGGAAGTCTCGCGAGTTCCACTCGAGCTTCAACGGCGAGAACAACGCCGACATGCCGTCGTGCACCACGCGTACCCCGCGGAATTCCGTCTCATACTGACGAAGTGCAGCATTGATCACGTCGCGGACGAGCCCACGCGGCAGTGGCCGCTGGATGCGAGGCGGCTCCGTCTCCACTTTCTTCTCTTCGTGGGAATGCATGCTTTCGTCTTCGAGTGTGCGCGCCACGTCGACGTGATACTTGAAAATCTCCGACGGCACGGCGTCCAAGGAAATACCAAAGTAGTTCACGTCCACATTCATCTTCTTGCCTTCCGTGCCGAAGCCCGGGCGGCGGCAGATCTGCGTCTCCATCAGTAGCTCCGGGTCTTCTGGGTTGACGTCGATTGGAGGCGCTCGGCCAGTCCATTGATCTTGCAGACGCGGGTCCATGATCGAGTCCCCGATCTTCTCGTAGCCACAGCCTTGGATTTCTCCGATGCCTCGGCCACGTTCAACGCGACCTCGGCCTCCCCACCTCCAAAGCCACCGCCACCGCCTCCACCGTAGCGGCTGCCTCCAGGACCCCCACGATTATCTCGCCCATTGCCACGACTGTCTTGGTGGCCATTCCCGCCATAGCCACGACTGTCACGCGTCTCATTGCCGTAGCCTCCTCGGCTGTCACGCTTGCCACCATAGTTTCGGTTGTCGTGAGAGTTCGACTCCCAGTTCCTTCCAGAATTCGAGTCGCCGCTCCTGTTGTCTCGACCCTCGAAGCCTCCGCGAGAGTCTCCACCGTAGCCTCGAGTGTTGCCTTGCCCTCGAGAGTTGCCGTAGTTGCGATCATTATTTTCTCGTTTGTAAGCACCTCCACCATCGTGCCCAGAGAACCCGCGCTCACCGCGGCTGCTTTGATTCCCACGGGGGTATTCGCCACCGTAGCGCTCGCTGGCGTACTGCTGCTGCTGCTGCTGCGAGCGAGTACCAGACTGGTTGTTGCTTTGGTAGCCACCGCTGCCAGATCTCCCAGCAGAGCTGCCATACGAGGAAGAGTAGTCGTAGCTACCGGAGCGAGAGCCCCCGCCGTAGTCTCTACTCGCGGAGGCTTGATTGTTGTAGCTGCCGCCACCATAACCACGTTGAGACGATCTATCATCGCGGCCTTCACCGTAGCCGCGGGAGCTTTCGTCGCGTCCACCGCCGCCATATCCACCGCTGCGGCTTTGACTGTAGTTGCTGGACGAAGATGAAGCACTGCGCTCATCGTAGTAGGAGCGCCTGCCGTAGGCGTCACCCTGGCTTCGATACTCGTAGCCTCCTCCACCACTTCCGTAGCTGCCAGCCCCGGATCCGTAGCCGCCACCGCGACTGGAGTCATAGTCGCGTGAGCTTGAGCTTGACGTCGAGTCGCCCGCAAAGCTTCCTCTGCGGTTGTAGTCGTCGTACCCAGACGACGAACGGGAGCTTTTGTAGCCCCCGTCGCCACCATTCCCGCGAGACTCGTACCCGTAGCCCATCGCAGTGCTCGGCGTTTTCAGAAATGATCAAAGCACGAGCTGGTGGGATGAAGACAAAGCGCATTTTGTCGCCTGGGAGAGGCATGGACCTAACTGCCTGGAAGCAATGCTGCAAGTCTCGGGGGTCTCCGCAAGTGAATTGCTTTGGCAAATCAAACTTCAAACTGGGACGTGTCAGTGAATTGACTGTCATCGATGCCTTCGTTGCCTGGTAAGTCCCAGAGGTACGTGTTGCTCCATACAAAGGCGAAAGCTAACGGCAAGACCCCGCAGTCTTCGGCTTCTTGTTCATCTGGCAGCAAGGCCAGCAGCAATGCAACAAGATGCCACCGTTTGCTTCCACTGCAAATTCTTCCTCAGTTCATTGATAAACGCATGCCATAGCAAGTAAATGCAGCAGAATCAGCAAGACAATGAACCCCTTCTTGTATCCACTGCTCACTCGCTGGACGAAGAGCATGTCATTTCTGATACCATCATGAGGATCAGCGAGCTCTTCCCATATCGTCTCCGGGTGCTTCTCTCCTGCAGCAACGCGCTCGGCGGGCCGCTAAGCGCGCAAAGTGTACTGGCACAGCAAATGACGAGGACCGAGTGGTACGACCGAGCGTGAATCCAAGATGAAACGTGAGGCAATGCACGTCTTCGACCGACAAAGCGTTCTCATCATTCAGGACAGTGTAATGACAGGGGTTGCTGGTAGTTCCTTGGCCGCTCTTGTGTCCATACAAGTAAAAGTCAAACCCATGTGCATCCACTACTGTTCTAGGCTCCACAATATTCTCGCACGTGTCGTCACTCGAGTTTATCGGGAAGGCGCGCACGTGGTGGCGCTTGTTCACCGCAATGAATGTAACAAGCGGTTTGCAGTCAACAACATGCTGTGGTATCTGACCCGTGATCTGGCAGCAAGCTAAAAGCAGCTCGTGCAGCACGCGCGTCAACAGCTTCACATCCCCAGTTTTCTCCTGCTCAACCACACGCGCCAGGTACTTCGCTGCAATACAATCCAGCGACGCAGCAAACAAAGCGATGGACGGCCTCCCCCAGCTGCCATTATTCTCCACACTCGCGCCGATCACCACAGTTGCAGCTGCATTGGCGGTAGGTCTCGAACCACAGCATTTTCCCTACCCAATTCCATGTTCATCTTGAGGCAAAGACTCGTATAGTAATGCGGTTTTGCCGTGACGATCTTCTGCGAGAGAACGCATTGGCGCGGGATTTCCAGGACCGTATCGGACATTCTCTTGATCCTGGCGTTAGGAGTTAGCACACTTATCCGGCTTAATCACCATGGTGAGCAGTGGCGGGCTCTCGTTACGCCCTTCCAACTCTGCGAAGCACATTCCACTCATCCAAGCGAACCATACAGGGATCAGTATCCTCAAAAGCCAGCCCGCACTCGCCTCCCATCTTCACCAAGTTGGAAGCAAAAAGCTCACCAATGCTGCTTAGCATTACAGCGCCCCAGTTGTGGAGTACTGCACCCTCCACAAATTTCTTGCCTCGTAGATTCCACTGAGCGTTCAACGGACTGGTCGACACATTCGCGTACTGCACTTCGGGAGGAGGAATGACGTGGGCGTTCACTGTCATGAGACGTTGCTCAATCTACAGACCAAAGGCGTCCAGGTACGGATTGTCGTCAAAGCTAATACGACGAATTCCGTCAATCACCGTCTCCAAAAGAATGTTGGAAAACTCGCGCGTCTGCTTCGTGACTGTGAGACCGTCCAGTCCGCTTCTGCGCTGCCCTGGGACCACTGTACACAACTCGATCGGAAGCCAATTCTCCCTTAGGGCGTCTGCTGCCCACGTTTACCAGCGGCAGGTTGAGGTGTTGCAGCGGGATGTTGTATCTCCCCCTGAAGTACTCGGCCACGGACATTGTCTTGCCCCCAAAATGCACTAACGCCTCGCTGGTCGACGTCGAGCTCAGGCCGTAAATTCGGCGGGTAATGCCTCTGCGATGTGTGAAAGTCACCTCGATTCTGTGTAGAGCTCGGGCTAGTTTCTCTGCTGTCCATAGGTCAAGACCGAGATTTCGGAAGGTGAACGTGCGCCCAAAGTGGCAGCCATAAGCTCCATTGGGTCTCCCGGGGGGTAAAATGTCGTCGTCGCCTTGTCCAGATTCAGCAGGAGTTTGTGGTCGGCCCCCGGACGGATTCGTGATATCCCCAGCGCAATTCCGCTTCTCCAGGTAGGGGCACCAGCACTTCATCACCAATCGAGAAAAATCTGCGCTCCACGGAGACCAACCGCTGGCGAGCGAAGCAGCGCGGAATCACACCCAGAGCTTGCAGCGCGGGCCTGGCTTCACATTCGGGTCGGCGTAGTCATCTGCCAACGAATTGACTGCGATCACATCCGCTAGCTTCATCTTTACCACGAATGTACCTGCAGAGTCTGGAGTATTTTCCACGCAGTGTGGATTCACATTCTCCAACGTCTTGGTCTGTGCAGCCCACGACAGCAGCACAGGCGAATACATCAGAGATCCACTGTCGTGCACCACCCGGACGCCTCCGAAGTCTGCCGCGTACTGTCGAATTGCAACGTCGATCTCGCGTCGCATTAGAGAGCGCGCGAATCGCCACTGCCCATCTGAGCGCGCACTGTCCACGTGATACATGTAGAGGAAAATCTCCGACGGGAGCGAGTCCACTGGCAACCCCAAGCAATTCAGCTGCAGCTTCACAGTCTTGCCCCCAGTGGCAACTCCCGGTCGACGGCAGATGAGAAACTCCTCCATGACACTATCGGCGTTATGTTGCGACTCCACCTCAGCACAAACCGGTCCTGCAGTCGTCGTTGCATCTGGCTCCGCGCGCTCGCCGATCTCTCTACAGCTACCAGAGCCCTCCGAGGGTGGTCGTAGTATCTGAGCGGGGCTACAGCTCCACATGCACTCCGCCGTACGCCCGTAGTCCACAGAGCTCATTTGATCGAGCGATTGGCTATCTTCACGTTAACGTTATTTTTCGGAAGCGAAAAGCGACTTTTTGATTTGCACAAAATGACAAAATCCAACTTTTTGTGCAAGTGGACACAAGTATTGTGCTTTTCAGTTGTTTTGACGAATCGGACGTGTAAAACAGCTACCTACTAAGATGGGGCTAGGTTATCGGAGCAGATTAGCAGGTCCCTTGTAGAGAATTAGGACCATGAATTGCTAGTCCGACGGAAGCAGTTGCGCAGGTCCTACAAACCCGAATGTCGTCCATTTTCACGGCATTCGGGGTTCGAGGCCTTACGAAGGACTCCTGCCAAGTCTTGTGGCAGGACTTTCATACGAGCTGACTCTAATACGGTGTATGTCAAACGCAGAATAAACTTAGGATGCACGATGCACTCGATATGTTGAACACTCCAGTCGTTGCCCTTCGCCTTCGCGGGTTCCAGCACGGCTTACTTCCCCAAACAAAGCTTGCTTGGCTTGGACTCTAACCGGAAACCATTGAGCGGAGAGACTCCGGGAGACCGCTCATCGGACTCGTCCGAGATTTGCATCTCAGATTTAGAGACCACCAACCTCAGATTAACTGACCTCCAAAGTCCTACGTAGGACTCGGCAAAATGACCGAAAGGCACAATACATCCTACTTTAGATGAAAAGCATGGCGTTTTTCACGTTGCTGTGCACTCGAAACCGAGTGTGAACTGCGCGCAAAAGCGTATCCGAGGTGGTAGGTGAGTCGCTGGATGGCATGCGCCGATAAATTGTTCTCGTCGTGCAGAACTGTGTAGTGGCACGGTATTTTCGTGCCGAGAGGGATGACTCCGTGGCCATACACGTTGAAGTTAAAGCGGTGCGGGCTGACCACGCCCGTGTCAATCACAGTACCGGCCACTGCGTTCCCCATGTGGTCGGCGTCTCGAGACTCCACCGGAAACGCGTGAAGGTGGTGCCGTTTGTTGACCACGACGAACGTCACGTAGTGCTCCGAGATCATCTTGAGCGCCTTGACAAGTGCTCGCATCTCCGCCTGCAGGACGTCGAACGGCTGGCCTTCACCCACGCCATTGCGGTAAGGGTACCGTTAGTAGTAGTGCCATGGTTCGCACATTGCTTTGAGTGTGAGACGAAAGTGCTTGTCGAACGACATCCATCTTTTGTCACTGCCTCCCCACTGCACACACATCATGCAACCATTGGACGCTGGCTGCTTTAGATCTTTCAAGTCCGAGTGGCGTACTGTTGTCCAGACTTGGAATAACAAAACGAAGGGTAAAAACATTCCGCGACCCTTTCGGGCAAGGATGATCGGGGAGGCAATGATGACCGCCTTTACTCCTCAAAACATCCAGGATTCGTGGAAGTCGACCGGTATCTGGCCTCCAAACCACAAGGCTGTCGACCGTTCGGTGCTGTCCAAGGACACAAAACCAACGTCACGGTATGCAAAGTACGAAGTAGTCGAAGACCCACTTCCGATCAACAATCTCGAAGGCAGATCCGTGCGCGGTTTGGAGCGCGATGGGCTCTCTCTGGGAGGGCTCCGATCGTACACGCTGACCGTTCACGAAGTCGAGACCCCATTGACGCAAGAGGAGAAAGAAGCGCTCGCGAGAAAGACGCTGATCGGCCTCGGCCCCCAGCGCTTGCTCACGCACGAGCTGTGCATGGAAGCGGAGATCAAGCACGAGAACCGGAAGAAAGAAGCCGCCGAGTCCATCTTGATGAGAGAAGAAGAGCGCTCTAGTAGAAACATGCGGACCGCGCTAAAAGCCGAAGAGCGGAAGCAAGCACTTGCCACGAAACGCTACAACGCAGCAATTGCTAGGGCCGCTGCAGCGGCCGAGAAGGAACGTAGAAGACAAGATCGCAAGAATGGCAAGACCAAGCAGCAAGGCAACTTGAAGTTGAAGTGCAGAAAAAGGACATCAAGCGAGACGGAAACCGCTCGTAGCAAGAGGTCAAGACAAGAAGACGAGATCGCGTCTACCCCAGCAGTAGCCTCGATCGCCTACGAAGCCCTCCAGCTCTGTCCGACATGCTTCGGGTGGCATGGAGACCGACAGTGCGAAGCTGAATTTTTGGTGAGTGTGTAATAACATAGTCATCCAAAACGACTTGAAGATTGTAGCGAAAAGGGGGCACAACTGCTTACATGATTTTTTTAGCATCTTTCTAGACACATTTTTCAATCAGCAATTTCGGTCACTTCTCGTTCAGCGAATACTGCCACATTTGGGTTACAGATAGAAGAGATCAGCATCGATCCTTAGGTACCAATAACATAGCTGGAAACGATCTCTAAAAAAAGTTATGCTTGTTTCGAATTTGAGGGGGCACTACTACTAACGGTACCCTTAGTAGAGCACGCGCTCCGGCCTGCGCTTCGTGCGGGCGTGGTACGCCAGCAGGAGCTCTCGCTGCATATTCAGGAGCTGCTGCTGCTGGATGTCACTCGAAGTGTTCTGGGCAGCAACTAGAGTGACGAACTGCGCAGGGTAGTGGTCCACTGATGCAACTACAGCAGCAATAGAAGGCTGAGGGTCAAGCTTTGAGCGTGCGTACTCCACTTCGGCGCCAATGATGATAGTTGCGGTTGACTGCATTAATGATAAGGGTTGTTGCAGTGCCCAGTTTGTCCCTCCGAGCTTCATGTTGATCTTCAGACAAAGGTTTGCACAGCACGAAGACGTCGCCCTGCGAGCGTTCGACGCCAAGATGCACTGACTGGGGACGCCAAGCACAGTGTCGGACATGCGCTTGATATTGTCATCGAGACCGTCACTTTTCGCGTCCTTGATCACCATAATGAGCTGCGGCCCTCCTTTGTTGCGCGTTTCAAGCGTGCTGAAGCACATTCGCGTGAGATCTTCGGAGTGCCGCGGTGTTCATCCGCGCGAATGATACAGGGGTGATCGTCTTCAATAGTCCGCGCCATCTTACGCGCAGCGTCGACCAATCTGCGAGCAAACTCCTCAACGTCTTCCTCGCTCATGCTGACAGTGACGACAACCCCCCAGTTACAAACAACTGCACCCGCTTACCACGCAGGCCCCACAAACCGTCCGCAAGCATTCCAACGCCATTTTCAAACTGCAAACCCGGCGGCTCAATGACTCGGGCGTCTGCCGACCGCCTCGTTTTCAAGACTCACTTTCATTCCAAAGACGGACAGATACGGATTATCCTCGAATTCCACCGCGGGCGCGTACTCGTCAATGGCTTTCTGCCGAGCGTTTGGGGGCTGGCTGGCTCGGAGGATCGTGGCGGCTTCGCCCATTCTGCTTATATCACGGCAGCGCTGTCCAGGCGTGACCTCGCACAACTCAATTGGCAGCCAAATCTCCTTCCTCGTTCGCTCACTGCCCACGTTGACTCACGGTAGCTGCGGAAACCTCAGCTTCAATCTGTAGCGCTTGCTCAAATAGTCAGCAACAGTCATGGCATCACCCTTGATAGAAACCATGAGCTGGCCAGCACTGAGTTCGCTCACACCAACAATGGCGCGCTTTCGGTCCTTTCGGTGGGTGGGGAACACCTCGATCTTGTGAACTGCAGTCGCCAGGATTTCTCTGTCTTGGGCCGACACGGCCTGAATGTTAGCAGCCGACTTCACGTTTTAGCGCAGCCAGAACGGGCACCAGTAGCGCGCTCGGCTCGTAATACAGCTTTTGGTCCGTGATGTGGACTGCCTCGTGAAAGCCTGAGCACAACTCCTTCCATCCATACTTACAGCGGGAGCGTCGTATTATTGGGAGAAGAAGCAGCGGCCTACCGCAATCCATCGCTCAGCAGATAAATACCGCGTCACAACGTCCACCGGTTCCCCATTCACGTTCGCGTATGAAGCGTAGTTCGTCTCGATAATGTCCACCAGCTTGATATTCACCACAACTTGTTCCTTTGGCGAGTTCGAGCGCCTGAATCAGTGGCGGCCGACAAAGTTGCGTTGTCTGGGCTGATCTCATCGGCCGTTTTGCTGTTGCCTTCCCATGGCAGCAGGACTGGTGAATGGAGCGCAGACTTGCCGTCATGTACGACGTGAACACCACCAAATTCTGCTTCTTCTTGACAACGAGCGGCGCTGATCACGCTACGCAAAAGCGAATGAGGCAGCGAACGATCCACCTGCGGCTGGTCGGAGCTCGTCGTCGCTCCGTCTTCTTCGATAGCTGCGTGCTCGACTTCCACGTGATACTTAAAAATCTACGACGGAGCTGCAGCCAGCGACCTTCAGCTGTACGACCTTGCCAGCTCTGGCGTCACCACTCGGACGGTGACAGATAGGAAACGCCATGACAAGATCTGGGTCGTCAGCGCTGACTGCGCGCACACCTGCACGGCCGCTCCACTCATCAGCGAGGCGTGGATCGACCATCGGCGCACCGACAACACTTGCCTGTCCGCGGTGAGTGGGGGCAGACAACTCACCATTTACCTCCGAGCTCAGTCGCGCAGCACGGGCAGTGCTGTAGCTTGAACCTCCGCCAAAGCTCCAATCCGGGTGCTCACTGTTGCGTGTTGTATCTCGACGTCGATGTCGATCTTCTTCCTCCAAACGCTCGCTATCCCCACGCCGCTTTTGGTCCGCTGTGGTCCAATGCGAAAATGGCCTAACTGCCTTGTGCTGCATACAGCAGCTCCTACTGGCTGGGACAACTCATCACTAAGCAAACGCAGCAAAACCCAACTCAACTCCATACCATCATGTTCATCAATGTTCAAACTCATCGAGACGACGTCCATCATACTGCACTCTGCGATTCCGCTTCGTCCTCAATTGCACGCTCAACGCTCAACGCTCAACGCTCAACGCTCAACGCTTGACGCCACGTGCACTCAGATGAAAAACATTTTGTTGAGCACATTCTTGTGCACCTTTGCGAACAGGAACTTGGCCCCACTCGGGCTGCCCGCGCTCTCGGACGCTTCCTCGTGCGGGGCCTCTTTCAGGAAGTGACGGGCGTGTGCGGCCGCCTCGTTCGCGTAGTAAACAGGAGCAGCGACCGACACCGCGTGCGTCGAGCGCGAGAACGTGTACCCGAGATGGTACGTCAGCCGTTGAATATCGTCGGCCGACAGGTTGTTCTCGTCGTACAGCACCGTGTAGTGGCAGGGCTTGCTCGTCCCCTGGAGGCTGCTGTGGCCGTACAGGAAGAAGTCGAATCGGTGCGGACCACCGTCCCCGGCTTCGACCACCGTCCCCGGCTTCACGTTGCCCTTGCGGTCTGCATCGCGGCGGTCCACGGGGAACGCGCGCGTGTGGTGCCGCTTGTTGGCCACAATGAACGTGATCGGCGGGTTGTAGTTGTCCGAGATCATCTTGAACGCCTTGCGGAGAGCGCGGATCTCGGCCTTCAGAATGTCAGAGTACTGGCCTTCGCCCACGCCATCTCGGTAGTACACCACGTGCTCCGGTTTGCGCTTGGTGCGCTCGTAGTAGGCGTGGAACAACTCGCGCAACATGTTGGGCAGCTTCTGAATGTCTTCGGACGCCTTTTGTGCCCCCATTCGCGCGGCATATTGGGCCGAGTAGGCGTCCATCGACGCAACCACTGCCGCGATCGACGGCTGCGAGCCCATGCCAGGCCTCAGGTGCTCCAGATCCGCTCCAATGATGATAGTCGGCGACGTAGTCAGCAGCGGAAGCGGGTCGCGCAGCACGGCGTTCTTGCCACCCAGTCGCATATTGAGCTTCAAACAGACATTGGCACAGAAGGCAGCGTTCGCCTTGCGCAGGTTCTTGGAGGCGACGCACTGACAGGAGACGCCGAGAACCGTGTCCGTCATGACCTTGACTGGTCCATACAGCCATGAACGAGTATCAGGCAGAACCACAAGCAGCATCTCGGGCGGGCCACGCACTGCGACGCGCTGGTAGCAGACGCGCACAAGATCCTCCACGTCCGCGGTGCGTTGGCCATTCTGGTGGGCAAACACTGGATCACTGTTCTTGATCGCCAGTCCACGCTGGCGCCCAACGTCGCACAGCGTGCGCACAAACTTGCGAACAACTCCAGTGTCCACTTCATCGAGAATCAAAACGCCCCAAAGCTCAAACGGAACTCCCTTCACCATTATCTTGTCTTTCAGGATCCACTCCGCGTTCCTCGGACGCTCCGATGTGTTTCGGTACTGCACGCACGGCGGCTCCAACTCGCGCGCATTCGTCGTCTCCATTTCCAGCGTCACTTTCATACCGAACGCCGCGAGGTACGGGTCGTTCGAGAAAGCGGCGTCCTTGACGTGGTCCAGAATGTTCTTTTCACGTGTTGCTGGTGGAATCGCAGTCAGCTTCGTGATGGACGGCGAGTCCAAGTCGTCCGCGTTCGCGCAGTGCTGCCCTGGTACCACCTCGCACACTTCGATAGGCAGCCAGGTCTCTTTACCAGGCCGTTTACTTCCAACGTTGACGCACGGTAGTCTCGGGTACTTGAGGCGCTTGCCGTACTTTGATTCAAAGTACTCTGCGACAGTCTGCTCCTTGCCTTTGATACTTACAAGCAATTGATCGGCAGGCTCAGCGCTGACGCCATAGATGGCACGCGCGCGGCCCTCACGGTGCGTGGGCTTCACTTCGACGTTGTGCAGCGCGTGCGCGAGATTCTTCAGCTCCAGCGTCGACAACGTGCGCATTCGGCTCGGGTCGTCCTTGGCGCGCAGCGCACTCAACGTCAGCTGCATGAGGGGCCCCGGGGTGTAGAAGACGGCAGAGGTCTCGTTCAGATTCAACACCAGCTTGTCCTTCGCCTTTCGAATGGCTTGGTGGTACCCCCAGCACAACTCCTTCCCCCGTGGAGTGAATACGGATCCTTAAGCGTGTACAGGTCACGTCCGACGACAGTTAGGCGCTGGCACGCCAAGTGACGCGCGACTACGTCCAGAGCTTGGAGGACTGGCATCACGTTAACGTCCGGGTCCGAGTAGTGCTCGAGTAGATCTCTCATACAGATGGTCTCCACTAGAGTCATCGTGACGACGAATGTCCTGGGGGCTCTGCGAGCTCCGTCGTCGCCCCCGTTTGTGGTCGTCGTAGGTGTAGGAGACAACGTCGCCAGGCTCACGTCCTTAAATTCCTTGGACGTCCACGGCAGTTTGGCCGGCGAGTAGACCGCCGACATTCCATCGTGGACGACGCGAATGCCTGCAAACTCTTCTTCATTCTGTCGCAGCGCAGCGTTGACTACACCGGTCACTAACGAGCGTTGCAGCGGACGCTCCGGCCGTCGTTCAGGCTGCGGAGCGTCGGGATCAGCCTCGCCACCGTCTTGAGCTCCAGCTTGAGGCCCGTACTTTTCCCCTTCATCGTGGTCACTGGTATGCGCCACGGTGACGTGATACTTGAACACTTGATTGGGGCCAGAAACGATCTCAATGCCGAAGTAGTTAATCTTCAATGGCACGGTTCTGCCACTTCGGCCAGGGGCTGATGGTGGAGGGCAGAACTCGACGCTCCTAAGTAGGTCCGGGTCGTCAGCCTTGACATCACGGATCCCAGCTCCACTCGGCTATGACGTTGGGGTCCGTGATAGCGTCGCCAATCGCCTCGTATCCAGATCCAGAGATGAACCCCGCGCCAGGCTCACCTCCCCCACCTTCTCGGCGACGATCACTGCGGTGGCCGTCACGCCGTCTTCCTCCTTGGTCACCGCGGGCGCGACGATCTTCGTGACCTCCGAACCTGCCTTCATCTCGGCGACGGTCATCGAAATCAACGCGTTCAACGTGTCGGTCGTAGTCTCGGTCCTCGTAGCCACGGGAGCGGTTGTCGTATCCGCTCGCTGCATCATATTCGTGTGTGCGATTGCTGCGGCCTCGATCACTGTGATAGTTTTCACGGTAGGAGGAGGAATCTCCGTAGTCAGTGTGCCGGCCTCGTGGGTCATACCGATCCGAGCGGTCATACCGACCCCCATAGCCATCATCATAGGACGAACGGCCTTGATCGTAGGAGCCGTAGCCCCGAGAGTCGTAGTCGTCATAGCCATAGCCCGGATTGTAGTCGCCGCTGGAACGAGCGCTTCTGTGTCCGCGGTGGCCCCGATTGCGCCCGTAGTCGTCGTACACGTCGTATGGGAAGGAGCTGCTGTAGCCCCCTCCGTGGAAGTCTAACGGGTCGTACGTGGTCATTTGCCTTCCTCTTGCTTTATACCTTCAAGCGGCAGTTTGCGAACTGAGAGGCTTTTGGAGCATCGGCCAAGAACTGGGACGCGCCGACAGCATCGCCGTCTCCCAGTCCACGCCATTCAGCACTCAAGTTGCAGTCGGAAGCTGCAGCTAGCAGTGCAGCAATCGGTTAGAACGCGCAGTATGGATGGATAGTCGCCCCACCGTTTTACTGCCAAAGAATTCGGCGACAAAGATCCCAACTGCCCGAACGGCCGCGTCTCTCAGTCTGCAATCTTCATCGAGGGGACTGGATCAAGCAGCGGTGACCATCATCTCCCAATGCGCCTTGCTCATATTGTCGGCGTCACGCTGGCTGTGACCTCTGCCGCCGTCTACGCCGATGACGCGCCTCGCTGCTTCCCCGCGGACTTCATGTTCGGCTCGGCCACGGCGTCGTACCAAGTGGAGGGCGCGTGGAACGAAGGCGGCCGCACCATGAGCATCTGGGACGACTACTGCCGCACGCACGCCAAGAAGAAGGTCGCGTGCGCCAACGTGGCCGACGACTTCTACCACCGCTACCGAGACGACATCAAGCTCATGGTCGAGACGGGGCTGCAGTCCTCGCGCTTCTCCGTGTCGTGGTCGCGGGCCATGAACTGGAACCCGGAGACCAAGCGCATGCAGCCGAACCCGCAGGGCCTCGCGTTCTACCACGCACTGGTGGACGAGCTCAACGCCAACAACATCGTGCCCATCCTAACGCTCTACCACTGGGACCTGCCGCTCGAGCTGCACACGGAGCTGTCGCCTCAAGGCTGGCTGAACCCGGACATCACCAGCCACTTCATGGACTACGCTATGCTCATGTTCCACGAGCTCGGAGACAAGGTGGACTTCTGGACGACGTTCAATGAGCCGCTCACGTTCACAACCGCCGGCTACGCGAGTGGAGCTGGAGCCCCGGGCTCAAGAAGTCCGAAACCTTCGCGTACATCGTGGCGCACAACGTCATTCGGTCGCACGCGGCCGTCGTCAAGGCCTTCCGAGACCTGAAGACGAGCTCTCCGTCCGTCATCCACCAGAAGGCCCGCATCAGCATCACGCTCAACAGCGACGCCGCGTACCCGCTCGACCCAAAGAACCCGTTGGACGTAGCAGCAGCCGAGAGGAAGATGCAGTTCGAGCTCGGCTGGTTCCTGTCGCCCATGATCACGGGCGACTACCCTGCCGTCATGCGCGAGCGCGTGGGCGATCGCCTGCCGCGGTTCACGCCCGAGGAAACGGAGCTGGTCAAGGGGTCGTACGATCTGCTCATGTTAAATCACTATAGTTCGAAGCTGGTCACAGACTGTGGAGTGGCGCCTCACTCCAAGTCTCCATGCAAGAAGCTGGGCAAGGGCTGGGAGCGCGACTTGGGCGTGGACATCTCGCACTCGAACGAGCTCCCGGGCTCGCGTCGCTCGAGTAAGGACCGCCACGGACGACTCAACTGCGGCTGGTTCACGGCCTACCCGCCCGGATACCTCGAGACGATCAAGTGGCTGCACGCAGCAGACCCCACGGCCGACATCCTGCTGACGGAGAACGGTTGGTGCGGCAATGAAGAGGTGGAGAACCTGGACCAGCTCTGGTACTATCAGGAGTACGTGGCGCAAGTGCACAAGGCGCTCGTGGAGCTCAAGATCCCCATCATCGGCTACACGGCCTGGTCGTTCCTGGACAACTACGAGTGGGGCTCGTTTGAGCCGCGCTTCGGTCTCTACTACGTCAACTTCTCGTCCAACACGGGCGCTCAGGACGAGGTCTACGCGCCGCAGTCGACGGGGCTGGAGCGGATCCCGCGCCCTGCCGCCAAGTGGTTCGGCCACGTCGCCAAGACCAGGTGCCTCGATGGCTGGACGTACGAGGGCCCCACCAAGGAGGAGCAGCTCGCCGGCCTTGAGAGCATCAGCGAGCAGAGCTTCTCGCGCTGGATGATGGGCGTCATTGGCGTGCTGGCCATCGTCGCACTCACCGCCATGGCCGCCGTGGGCCGCAACATCATGGTGCAGCTCTCGTCCCCCAACGCGCGTCGTCTTCCTCGCGAGACCGACCCGCTGCTGCAGGCCAACACCATGATCTAACCGCAGGAGCTAGAAGAAGAAGAAGATGAGAGAGAGATAGCGCTGCAGCGTCCTGCAATCGACGTTACAGCGACATAAGTCCACCGGTGTCCACGTTGAAGCTCAATATCAGATGAGAGTGCCAATACTTATGCGGCGATTGGTCCACCTTCCAAATAAATCTTTACCCAGCGTCCCATCACCAAAAGGCAGCTGAGTCTGAGTAGCAGACGTTGGGTCATTCTGGAATCCGCCGGCTCAAGCTCACGTCGCGTTCTAGGGCCTCCTCCATGCCGCCGCCGCGCGCGTCCGTCCTGCTCGCGCTATGTCTGGGGTCGTCGCTCAAGTCGCCTCTGCAGCCGCAGCCGTAGCCGCTGAGGCGCGCTGCTTCCCGCCCGACTTCCTCTTCGGCACGGCCACCGCCGCCTTCCAAGTCGAAGGCGCCTGGAACGTCTCCGGCCGCGAGCCGAGCATCTGGGACGATTACTGCCGCTCGCAGTCCGGTCTGCAGTGTGCCGACGTGGCCGACGACTTCTTCCACCGCTACCACGAAGATGTCGGGCGCATGGCCGCCATGGGGCTCTCGTCCTTCCGGTTCTCCATCTCCTGGTCCAGAGTCATGCGCTGGGACGCGCAGGAGAGGAGGATGCGACCCAACCCACAGGGAGTGGCGTTCTACCACGCTCTACTGGACGATCTGCAGGCGCGCGGACTGCAGCCCATCGCCACGCTCTACCACTTCGACCTGCCGCTGACGCTGCAGACGCAGCTGGAGCCCAAGGGGTGGCTCAATGCGGACATTGTAACGCACTTTGAGGACTTTGCAGCGCTCGCGTTCAGAGAATACGGAGACAAGGTCAAGTACTGGGCCACGTTCAACGAGCCGTTGACGTTCATCAGCGGCGGCTACGGCTCGTGCGACGCTGCGCCCGGTGGGATGCATCCGTCGAGCACCAACACGTACACGGTGGCGCACAACGTGCTGCTGTCGCACGCCAAGGCGGTCAAACTGTTCCGTGAACTGAAGCAGGGAGAGGAGAGCACAGTTGCTGCTGACGCGCGCATTGGCATCGTGCTGAATGCGGAATTTGGGCACCCCATGGACGAATCGAGCGCTCTGGACGTGACTGCGGCCGAACGCAAGATGCAGTTTGATCTGGGCTGGTTCTTGACGCCGATGGTGACTGGGGATTACCCGGAGGTCATGCGAGAGCGTGTGGGCGAGCGTCTGCCGCGGTTTAGTGCTGAGGAGGCGGCGCTAATCAAGGGCTCGTATGACGTGCTGATGCTAAATCATTATTACAGCCGCATTGTCACCTTCTGCGACTCGGAGCGCTCGGAGATCAGCTGCGACGAGCTGCCGCTGGGCCACGCGCGTGATCGCGGAATCGACGACACGCGTGCTCCCGACGGCGCGCGTGCGCCTCCAGCCAGCAGCCCTGAGTGCTCGTGGCTTGCGGGCTACCCGGACGGCTACTTGGATACCATCAAGTGGATGCACGCGAAGGACCCGTCGACGGACATTTTGCTGACCGAGAACGGTTGGTGTGGGAACGAGGAGGTGGCGAATTTGGACCAACTCTGGTACTTCCAGGCGTACGTGGAGCAGGTGTACAAGGCTGTGGTCGAAGAGAAAATCCCCATCATCGGCTACACGGCGTGGTCGTTCCTGGACAACAACGAGTGGGGCTCGTACAAGCCTCGGTTCGGACTGCACTTTGTCAACTTCACGAAGCAAGACGCTGCGACGGAGTTGGCACGAGTTCCGCGTCCTGCGGCAAAGTGGTTTGCGCACCTCTCTACGACCAAGTGCCTGGACGGCTGGGATATCGATGCCGACACTGTCCAAATGGACGCCGAGGAGGCGGCAGCTCCCGAGATAAAATGCGCAACCCAGAGGCTGGTGGCAACGATGTGGGCGTCCCATGGTCCCTCACCGAAGTCATTATTTTGATTGCAGTCGGCGTAGTCGTACTCGGTGCCATCACGTGCGAAGCGATGCGCGAGCTGCGTCTCAGTAGCCAGGGGTCCCCAGAAGAGCTGCAGGTGCTCATAACCATCGAGGACTGACAGAATCGCGCGTCAAGTAGAGATGAGCCAACGTACGGTAAGATATCTAAGATAGTAATGCGATTCTGACTCACTCTTGATGCTACAGTTGAGGTTGTGCTGTTGAAGTTATCGTCCGTTGCCCGATGAGTCACCAGCGACACGGCGTTGAGAGTGCGACCGCTGACAAATCGCCAAGATCTTCTCGCCGCGCGAGCTCCAAGTTCTCGTGGTGCACGACGCCCTGACAACGGAGCTTCATGAACGCTACAGACTGGTGGCTGGATCGTGTAGTCCAAAGCGGTTGCTTGGACATCGGAGTGGAGACAAACGACGTGGTGGTACTGCACAGCTTCGCCAAGGACGCAATCTGGACGTTTGGGGTCATGCTTGCAGTCGTCTCGCCGGAATTGGTGCAACGATCGCTGTGGCTCACCCATTGCGACTGGGGATACGTCACCGTGAGCCTCTGAACGAAAGAACCGCATTGCTACATGTAGTTTGATATCGATCCTGTGGTAATGAATGGGATCTATTCAACATATCGTCTACAGTTGTGTCGACTTACCAATCTGAGCTTGAGCTTTCGTACAGATCTTGGGAGCCGAAAAGCTCCTGCGAATCGACCGTAATGTCCGAGAACGTCAGCTGCTTCAGGTCTTCCATGCAGCTTGTGTCTACGTTCTTGAGTACACCGTTCTCCTTCACATAGGACACCAAAATGAGTACACCGCAGGTTGTACCACCACTGTTCATTGGCGTCGTGAACGTCGTGCAGTGGCCCGCATCGTCGAAGTTCACCAGCATGCGCTCGCCGCTCATCATTTCATACTCCAGCTCGCCGTACATGCGGCGCGTTTGCAGATCCATTCCGCCCGTCATTAGCAGCGCGGTGACACCCTCCGGCAGCTCGCCAGTCTTGTTCCAGTACTGATCGCGCTCGTATACCAGCGGCCGGGCCTCCGGAAGGTGGATCAGCTCCTGGCACGCGTGTTCACGGCTTCCCGTGAACAGACAGTAGTACGGGAGCGATAGGTAGTTGTCGGACGCCATGGTGGAGTTCTCGTACCACTTGAGAAGCGTCGCCTTGTCCGGAGTCGGGCTTTCCCACATCTCCGAGAACACGATGAGGTAGTAGAGCATGTCGGAGTCATACAGGAGCGTCTCCGGCTCGGAGTCACCAAAGCCACCGTCGCCTTCGCCAGAGTCGAGACCTTCAGCGAAGTACGCAAGCGCATCAGCATCTTGGTCCGTGCACCGCGACGCCCGATCGATGACCGCTGGGATGGCGATCCGCGTGCGGTCAGACATAAGGTACTCGCCAAAGGTGGAGCGCAGCAGGTAGGAGGGTTTCTTGCCGTTCTTCGCCAAGGCGTCGGCGCAGGCGTTAACTCCCTTCTTGCCATCGGCCACAGCAGCGTCCAGCTTGTCGTACAGCTCATGCACGAACACCGAGAGGTCCTTCACACCGGGGAACTTGCTCTTGCAAAACTCATCAGCCAAGCACGCGGCGAGGAACCTGTCCCCACGACCCCGACATCGTGATCCCAGTTCGAAAACGTCGACCGTTTCTCCACCGTGTCGCCACTCTCCGAGACAATGCCGTCCACTGAGAATCCGCGCACACTCGGTGGGGCAAAGTGCACCAGCCTCTCGACCAGATACGTGCCGTAGCTGAGGCCGTACACGTAGACGTCCTGGTCGCTCAGCTCGTAGTTGATGATCGCAGCCAGGTCTTTCGCCGCGCTCGTTACTGAGAACGCCGCCGTCTGGTTGTCGATCTGGAAGCGGATGTCGTCCATGCACGCGGGCAGTTCGTCCAGTCGGATGGCGGAGCCTCCGGGGCTGCCCAGAGCTCCGGCCTCCGCGGCCTGACATTCCAGTCGGGCACTGCGGCCCGTTCCTCTGTGGTCCATCGTGTACACGCTAACCTCTTTGTCCAGCTGCAGGTACATGGTGTTCATGAGCCCTTCCACGCCAGTGGACGAGGCTCCGGGCCTCCTTGCAGCACCCACAGCGCCTTGTTCTTGCCGCTGGGCGTGGCCGTGGCCTTCACGCGCTTGACGAACACGTCGAGGGTGTTGTCGCTCGTGCACACGCCGTCGTAGCACATGGGCACGCGGAACTCCGCGCACTCGTACTGCGGACTGCTCTGCGGTCCATGGCCCTTGTGTCTGCCGCTGTGTTGCTTGCGCTGGTGGATTCCAGGCGCGTTCTGCTCAGGCGCCGTCTGCTCTCGCTGCTCCTGCTGCTTCCAGTCGCCGTGCTGGGCGAATAGCCGGTCGAACGACTGCTGCAGGAACGGAAGCGACGAAGCCGGAGTCTGCGCGACACTCGCGGTGGCCCTCCGTCTTGTGGGGCTGGAGTAGCTGGCTGTCTCGAGGTAGTACTGATCCGGGTGGCCCATGTTGGTGGTGTCGCTCTGCAGCGAGCTCTGCGTGCACGGGTACCAGCCGTTGAGCTGCACGGGCGGCTCGGCGGTCGCAGAGCTGAGCGCCACGGCCAGCAGCAAGGTCGGCAGCAGCTTCATCATATCGGTGGCGGATTGGCAAGTGAGATCCGATGATTGCCGAGCGAGAGGTTACGTACCAAGCTATATAAGGATTGCTAGGTCGGTTAAGTATGCGATCATGCTGAGTCAGGTGAGACGGCACCTATCCGAGTATAACCGATAGCAGGGAAACATGCACCCATATCAGATTATTGCACCGATCTGTACCGTTTCAGAGGTACACATATTGTAGTGTACCACTGAAAGAGGTACATTTTGGTCCCACCACACGAAAGTATCCACTGTAGACCACCGTCATGGACGTGCCCTCCTGGCATCCGGCCAACCAGAACGCCGATGCGCTGCGGCGACAGGCGATGAGCGGCGGCGCGCCCGCGGCCAAGCGCACCGAGTTCACGGTGATGGCCGGCTCGAACGTGGACACGTCGACGGAGGCGGAGAGGCAGCTGGTGGCGAAGGAGGAGAGCGTCGTGCGGCTCGGTGGCGGCCGCGGATTGCTGGACCCGTCGGACCGCCTGTACCTGGTCGAGCAGCTCGAGCTGGAGCAGGCGGCCAAGGGGAGGGAGCAGCAGGAGCGGGAGGCCGGTAGGTTCTTTTACTGATTGATTCGTGGTGCGATGTCGACGGGGAGGACTTACGGACACGTAGCGCTGCAGACGTTCCGCTCGAACGCCCTCAAAGCGCACAAGACGGCGGTGGTGCCGGAGATCCCGCTGGTCGCAGCGGCCAGTGCCAAGAGCAAGGTGCTGCTTCCTGAGAAGAAGCCCGTGGTGGTGATCAAGGCCAAGAAACGGGCGGCGACGTCGACGGACAAGGACGCCAAGGCGAAGAAGGTCAAAACCACGGCGAAGAAGAACGTGGAAAATCCCGCTAGTGTAGGCATCCATGGCCGAGCGGCGACAACGGAAAACAAGAGCGACGCGAAAGGAGGCGAGAAGAGCGGCGATTCCACGAACACGACGAAGCCTGCGACTAAGCCTTTCGCATCAGCGCTATTGCTGCAGGACTATTCCAGCAGCAGCGACGAGGAGTGAGCTTGATGTATTGAGGAGCTTCGACGTAATAACTGTGCAAACCATGTATTTTAAGGGGCTCCTGCGCGCGAACAGCACGGCAGCGCAACTAATCAAAGCAATCTACAGCGAAATAGATCTCACCTTCCTCTCTCCACGTCTGTCTACTTGGTACCTATTCTATCAACGTCGACAGTGCGTCAAAATGTTCTGCCGGTGCAAAATGAGCTTACTCGCCGTCACTGTCGAAGGTGATTTTGGTGGCCTTCTTGTTGACGTCGATGTTCTTGGCGAACGCGCCGTACAGCTTGTGCTCTTTCTTCTTGACGTGCGTACCGAACTTGGTCAGGTCATTTGGTACCTCCTGGTTGCCATCACGCAGCAGGTTCACAAGCTCGCCAGCACGCGGCTTGTCGTTGGCGGTGAAGAACGTGTGGGCCGTGCCCTTCTTGCCACCGCGGCCAGTACGACCGATACGGTGCACGTAATCCTCAATCGTCAGAGGGAACGAGTAGTTCAGGACGTACTCGACGCCTGGGATATCCAGACCACGCGCGGCGACATCCGTGGCGATCAGCAGCGGGACCTCGCCCGACTTGAACTGCTCGACAGCCTCCGAACGCTGCTGCTGGCTGCGGTCGCCGTGGATGGCAATGCAGTTCCAGCCGCGCTGGTGCAGCATACGCTCCACGCGGTCAGCCTCCTTCTTGTACAGCACGAACAGCAGGACACGGTTCTTGCGGCTCGAGTGGTACTTCTGCAGCAGCGCGTGCGCACGAGCGTCACGAGCACGGTCGTCAATAACCTCAACGATCTGAGTAACGTTGCCGCTGGCAGCCAGCTCGTCCGATCCGATAGTCACCTTGACGGGGTCGTTCAGGAATTCGTGGGCCAGCTTCTGAATCGACTGCGGCCAGGTAGCACTGAACATGGCAATCTGACGCTCCGGGTGGGTGCTGCCAATGATGGCGCGGATGTCCTTCTCGAAACCCTCGTCCAGCATACGATCAGCCTCATCCAGCACAACAAACGTCACCTTTGACAGGTTGCACGAGCGCTCCTCCACCAGGTCTTTAAGGCGACCAGGGGTAGCCACCACAACATGGACACCGTCACGCAGGGCCTTCTTCTGCGTGTGCTTGGGCACACCGCCGTAAATGCAGATACTCTTAAGTCCGCACTTCTTACCAGCCTCAGAAATCACCGCCGAACTCTGCATGGCCAGCTCGCGCGTCGGCGCGACCACAAGCATACGCGGGCCCGGGTGCTTGGGGACACAGCAGGCTGAGCCGCGATGTGGATCAGGCCGGGGATGGAGAACGCCAGCGTCTTGCCAGAGCCCGTCTCGGCGATACCAATGATATCACGGCCGGACGCCAGGATCGGCCAGCACTGGCTCTGGATGGGCGTGGGCTTGTCGAAGCCCTTGGTGGTCTTCATGAACTTGGACTCGAAGGTCACGTCGTCGAAGCTGAGCACGGGGCGGTAGAGGCAGTTGTTACCGCTGAGGATCATCTGGTTAGCCTCGTGGAAGGCGGAGACCTCCTCGTTCGTCATCTTGGCCGTCTCCTTGCCCTCCGTGTAGAAGGACTTCTTGAAGCTGCCGTCCTTGGCCGCCGGCTGCTGGTACGGGCCGCTGGAGAAGTCCGTGTTGGGCGCTGCGTTCTCCTCATCGACGTCCTGGTTCTTCTTCTTGCCCTTCTTGTCCTTCTTCGCCTTCTTGTGCTGCTTCTTGGGCTTCTCAGCGCTCTCGGCCTCGGCCTCCTCACGAGCGCGCTTGTGCTTCTTGGGCTGCTCCTCCACCGGGTTCTCGGCGGCAGCGGCCTCCGCGGCCTTGCGCGCGGCCTTCTTGGCCTTCTTTTCGGCCTTGCGCTGAGCCTTGGCGTCGTTCACGTCCGTCATGGTGCCTGTGTCTCGATGTCTGTTCGAGTCTGACGCCGTAACACGCAACAAGCGCATCAAAGCACAGCCAGTGCTTTATGCAGATGGCTACATCGGACAAAACTCAATGTGTTTTACACCAATGTATCCATCTAGGTTTTACCCTCTCCCCGAGGTTTTTCCAGTTCAAATGGCATTAGGGTTTGAGTGAGCGAGTGCGCACTCAAGACCCTCCGTCGACGCGGGAAACCTAGAGTGCGCACGGACCCCATGGCCGACGCCGACGACGCCGATGACTCGGGCTACGAGCTGAGCCTGAGCGCCCCCGTCGCGCGCCGCCGAGAGACCATCACGCGCCAGCTGCAGCGCGAGATCCTGCGCGAAATGGGGGCGGACAAGCCGCAGGAGCAGCCGCCGAAGCAGGAGCAGGAGCAAGAGGAGCGCAAGACGGAGGACGACGACCCCGAGAGCATCAGGAGGGGCACGCTGTCACCGTCCAAGGCCGCGCAGATGCTGCAGGACATGGACGCGCTGGACGCCTCCATCTCCAGGCGCGACACGGTGAGTCCGCAGGCGCTCAAGGCCGTACTACGCGCTGCTGAGCAGCAGCAGCAGCAGCAGCAGGAGGAGGAGAGCAAGGAACAGGTAGATCAGGCAGAGCACTCTCTTGACAGCGGGAGGACGGAGAACGAGGAAAACGTGCTGGACTCTCCTCCCGCACCGGCGAGTAATGAGCACTCGAAGAGCCCTCAGCCGCCGGCTCCTGCAGAGCAGGAGCGCAGAAAGTCGGTCAACACTAGCGACAGCTTCACAGACTCCATGTTCGCGCCCAATCTGTTGGAGAAGGATGCGGCCAGCAGGGCGACGCTGGACCCGACGGAGGCGGCGTCGGTAGTAGCGGCGCTGCAGCAGGAGGTGCGGAACATGAGCAGCTCGACGCTTGAGATGGAGGAGACCGACTCGGACAGCGACAACCAGAAGAGCGCTGCGGCTGCTGCACAGCCCAAACAGTCTAAGATCAAGGCGCCCACTCCGCTGAGTGAGTTGGCTAGAAAGAAGACGCCGCCGTCTGCGCAGCAAAACAGGCAGTCACCTGCTCCGGCGAAGGAGACGAAGAAGAGCAAGTCGCCATCACCGGCAAAGCAGACCAATAGCCGTAGGACGCCGTCTCCGGCGAAGGAGACCAAGAGAAAATCGCCACCCCCGACTGAAGAGGCGAAGAGCAAGAAGTCGCCGTCGCCGGCGAAGGAGGCGATCAGCAGGAAATCCCCGGCTCAAGCGAAGGATCCGAAAAGGAAGAAATCGCCGACTCCGACGAAGAATAACTCCAACCGACGAGCTACTGTTGACCCTAGCGACGTATTGATGATGCTTGAGGGCAGCTCGCAGCCAGAGGATGGTCGTCGGCAGACAATTGACGAAAATGGATTGCTCGAACTGACTAGCGCACTGGAATCCCCGGCAGCAGGTGGTAAGGGCTCTGCGCACAAGCAGAGTGAAGAGGTTTCGCGCAAGCGTGCTCATGACTCCGATGTGCATGAAGAAAGCCCGGAAAAGCGTGCACGGTCGGATGGAGATAACGGCGGCGACCCAATGATGGAGTCGATGGACATAGACTCGCCTGTGCAAAGTTTGGCTCCACTGCGCAACCAGACACGAGAGCAAGGTCTATCCTCTGGAGCCGCGCAGCCTTCGCTGTTTTCACCTCCGCCAACAGGCACGCGAGTCAGGACTCCGTTGAAAGGGATTTTGAGCGCCCGAAAAGGAAAGAGGAACGCGATGCAGACGACGCCGACGAAAACGGTGAATTTTGGTCCGTCGCAGGGTGCCGAGTTCAACCATGGATCCCCATCGACATCGATGACCCCCATGCTAGCCAAGGATGCCTCGAAGCGTTACCCGTCAGAGCTGCCGCCTTCATCAGAGGAAGAGCCCGATGACGCTGAGACTTCGCTGAACTCGTCCATTCTTGAAGAAGCTGATTCGTTTGACGAGGAGGAGAAGGAGGAGAAACCGGAAGAAATTATCCCGCCAAAGGTGACACAGGTGAAAAAGTCCGGTTTTGACCTGTTGGCGTCGCGGAGAAGCAGTCTTATGGCTCCCAAGTCAGTTGATAGAAGCCGCCGGCGGCATAGTCTTCGAGGGTACAGTCCGCTGGATAGCCAAACTGAAGCTCGACGACGCAGACGCCAGACGATTAACATCGCTCGCCAAACCTCATCGAAGCCGACACCTTCCTTTGCTACTGCAACCAGACCGATTTCCAGCTCGCAATCTCCGTCCACGACAACTAACTCGTTTTTAAGGGCGACCGACGTGGCGGAGACGACTCGTTTGCCTTATGCAGACTCGTCAGCGTCCTCTGACGCTGGGGAGGACATGGAAATCACGGGCGAGTACTCGATCGTAATGGGACGTGATAGCATAGCACCGAGCATATTGGCATCGTCATCTGCTGGTATGCCTCGAGATGAAGACACGGCGGAGTTCAGCTTGGGACATCTTCTCGCTGAATCATCCGTATACGAACTAACCAAGTCTGCGCCTGAGCCTGACCTGAACGATCTTCCTGGAACGCTGGGTGATCTGGCAAGTGAAGTTGCGGACGTGCCTTCAAGTCAAGGTAGCCAGGTTGCCAATGCCTCTCAAAAGATGAATGACCAAGACAACACACTCGACCCGATTCAAGAAGGAGACGAAACTATGGCATCCTCACGTGGCCAGAGCATGATGAGCCTTGTTTCTAGTGACGACAGTGACGAGGAATATGCCGCCCGACGAAAGTCTATTAACGTGAACTTGACGCCTCAGTTCGAGCGGGCTAGTATTATAGGTGGACCCAGCCAAGCTTTTCAAGCCCCGCCGACACCTGGGTCACTTTCGGTTCACTTGATCACGATGGAAGAACTTCTGTCGTCTGTTACGTTGGACAAAACAAAGGCAATGGTGGAGAATGATAACGAGTTTTTCGGAGAGGAAGCCGAGGCAACGGACGATCGGATCTCGAAGAGTGTAAAGCTTGCGTGTGCGTATGACACTTGCTCGGAGGCAATTGAGTCCCGTGGCCAAGATATCTCGTCGTGGTCTGCGGCCGTGACGGAAGAGCTATCATCCCTGATGCAGATCAAGGCTCCGGGCGTCTTCTGTCCAGAGAACCTCGATGATGCAGGGCGCGAGGCCATTCGGGAGCTGTACGCTACTGAGGCAATGCTTGCTCAAAGTAATTGGTGCCAGCTGCAAACTCAGATGGAAAAGCAACTGACGAGCAGTTTGTCGTTGGGTGCGGATGCATTAGCGAACGATGTGAAGACGCTGAAGAATAGCGTGTCCAGCGACAACTTGAAGCGTCAAAATGAGCTCGCTGCTATCCAGGAGATGATCGATCGTGAAGAGCAAATGTCCCTTCTGCTTGATGCGATCGAGGAGCAGCAGGGCGCTCATGACGAGTACGTGACTGCTGTGAAGGATCTCGAGAATGAATGTTCCTCGCTCTCGCTGGAGGAATCCGTACTGCAGAGCCGCTTGAAGGTACTCGAGGGACGGGCAGCGGAATTGGAGCCGGTGACTTCGGCAGCAGCAACGCTCTTCGAGCAGGAAGTGCTGGCGACGGAGGAAATGCTTGCGATTCAGGAGAGCATGACTGTGTGGAAGATCCGAGAAGCAACAGCTTCTCTTCTGCGCGTCAGCGCTCGTTTCGAGGATGTGCTGTTTGACGTCGAAGTGAACGTTGATGTCCATTTGGGGTCCCCTTTAACGGGTGGGGCATCCACGTTGATCAGAGTACATGAGTCCCTCAACCAGAGAGAACAGTGGTGTCCTATTGAAGGTGACGTGGTGTTGGTGCTGCAGCGGCTACTGCTGGATCCTCATTACATTGCACGCATCGCGGACGAGTCTGAACTTGGGGACGGAACTGATGGTCGCGTATGTTCCAAGCTGCAGATTTTGGAGCATTTCATCAACAGGTCCTTCCATTTGTTGAAGGAGTTACGCGAGCTCTCAACGCACTTTGCGATGCGCTTCGTTGAAGACGATAGTACGCTCTGGATTGATTTCCTGAAGTTCCCGTCTACCTTAGCTCGTATGAGCGTCGAAGGCGCCCACTTCAGCGTTGGGTTCTCTCTCCTTCCAGTGTTCCCATATACCGACTATCAGACGGCTGTACAGGTCCCACACGGAAAGGTATGCTATCTCTAGCTATCCAATTGCGCTTTCATCGTTGTACACTTACTGACGTTGCTTTCGTTTAGATTTCTACCGAGGACGTCACGAAGGAAATCGAACTGGTACCCAAAGAAGCGCCGAAATATTTCACGCGAGTTTGCCGGAGGCTCCACGAGAGTTTTGTGCGGTAGCACGACCGATCGGCGGCGGTCGTATAGGGTTAGTGTCGGCGTGGAATGGAACGAGCGGGCTGCTTAGAACTGTGAAGGATGCTTGCAGCTCGGCGATTCTGTCAGCGTCAAGTTATCTATTGTGGAGTGGGGGCGTGGGGAGTGATACAACACGAGCAAAGAGGGTGTGTTGTAAAGTATAATCAAAATTGCTGTGGATCCCCTGGTTGTGGTGCATGCATCGACCCACTCACTCCCGTCGTGCATCAAATTGCTCAGTCGTCCCAGTCGTCGTCACTGTCGTCGGCTGCTGTCTGAGCCGCAGAGGGGTTGACTCCAGTATGATGGTTGGAGTGCAGCGTCGGCTGCGCGGCCAGCGCCTACAGAATTGAAGCAGCCACAAAACACCATGTCAGTACATGTACTCACCGCATCGCTGTGCATCGCTAGTCTGACGACCACTTACGCTGAGCCGTGCAAACTGAGCAGCTTTCTGGCGCTCCCGCTCCTCCTCTTCGCGCCGGCGGGCCTGGAAGTCCAAGGTCTTGGGGCGCACGGGTGCGGCGTCCTTCGGCTTCTCAGAAAGCAGCACCATACCTTCAGGCACAACAGAAGCGAAGAGTCCGAGTGAATATCAACGTGAGCGAGCGCACAAGGGTAAGTGCCATCAAAAAACGTACCATCCGGTCGGAGCGATTCGTACACTGGAGCACCAGTCTCGCCCGCAAACCACTGCTCGGCGGTCACCGTTGGTTCCTGCTTGGGCACCAAGCCATAGACGTCGTCTTGGAAGAACTCCTTGAGTTTCTGCGCGCGCGGGAGTGAAAACGACACGCGCTCCACGACGTTGGGAGTAGCTACCAGCAACCGCGCCAACTCGACATCACGAACATTGCAAATTGTCTTCGGAAGCAGAGTTACTCCGCCGATGGTGTCGATACCGGCCATCATGAACGGTAGGTTCGCTTGCACTGTAGCTGCTGTCGGGTCAACTTCGTAGCTCCAGATGTGACGGCTGCCCGTGGCCACGAGGAAGAGCAGGTGGGAGCTGGCGTCGTACAGCGGAAGCGGTGTGGTGGTGCTAGCCGCACTCGCAGCGGGCTCGACCAGCACAGGCCCTCCAAGAGGCTCCAACAAATTACGCGAGTCCCAGAAGCTGACTTGCGTCTCATTGCGTGCGTTGACTCCAACTGTCAGCAGACGCGTTGCGTCGGCCCACGTGACAAACTGCGGCTTGCTGCTCTCATGGCCGCAGCCCATAGCAACCAGCGCGTGTTCGGGCTGGCGAGGGTCAAACACACGCACGATTTTGGCTCGACTTGCAGTGGCCAGCAGAGATCCGTCGTTGCTGAAGGCCATGTTCCACGCAATATCGTCCAGCTTTCCCTCCAAGCACAACTTTTCTTGTCCAGCTTCAAGGTCCCAGAAGCGCAACGAGAGATCGTGACTGGTTGAGCACAGCACGTCAGCCGCTGTCGGGCTGAACTGTAGAGCTCGAAGACCCTTTGTGTGTCCTGACAGCGTCAATGCTGGTGTGCTTGGAGCTTCGAAAGCTTCGGCTGTGCTTTGAGAGTCCAGAGACCAGAGCTGGATGGTTGAGTCGGTCGATCCGGTAGCGAGAATGTGGTCATTGAACGGGTTGAACGCGAGGGCGGAAGCCTCGGCCTTCTGTCCGTTAATTACCGGAGCAGCTCCATGCTGTGCCTTTCCAGTCGCGCCAAGCTTTTCCACCAAGACAGGTCCACCCGCACCAGCAATGGGGGCTGCCCAATACGATGCGTTTGCAGCAATCACGGGCGAGGCTTGCGTCGAGAATGAGACGCGTTTGTCACCAAAGTGGAAGATATCGTTGCGTGGAGCCTCTTTGCCCTGCAAGTACTTCAACTTGTGTCCGTATTTGGCGCCGAGTCGCTGCGCTTTATCCGACAACTCGACAACATCCGCGATAGTCATGGACCCTGCGTCAGTTGATGGCACGTCAGGTGTTGGCGTAACCTCGGTTGGGGTGGGGGTCACCTCGGGATTTTCTGACGACGTTGTAGCTGTGTTCGACGGGGCTGGAGGAGGAGACGATGTAGTAGCAGCATTGGTTGTAGCAGCAGTCGTGGAGGATGCGAACGAAGAGTTCCACTGCGCAGGGGGTGGTGGCGTAGTCTGAGCTTTCGGCTCTGGCTCATTCCACTTCCTGGTGCTTGACCCCCAGCCAGTCTTGACATCGGGCGCAGTTTTCGACGGTTCAGTCGACGACGCTGTTGACGAGAGCGCTTGACCCCAGCCTGAAGTCTGCCATCCATTAGCCGCAGGGGTGACGTGACCTGCCGCACCCCACCCCGACGCTGCAGGTGTGCTCGTCGCGGGTCTTCCAAACACGCTTCCAGTCATATCCTCCGCAGATTTGGCTGTCGGCTTGACAGCTTGGACCTTGGGCTCCGCATTGCGTCCCTGGGTCCACTCTTCAGCAGTCATCGCAGCTTCAGTCGCCAACGTGTCCGGATACAAGTCGCTCTGGAATGTATGCGTCGCCTCCTTGCGAGGCACCCGGTAGCTTACCACTTCACAGCTGCCCCCGACACTGCTTCCACTGGCACTGAGGTTGAGTACACGAGCCACCTCACAAACGTTGGTATCGCACACAGCCATCGGTAACAGCGTCGCCGCCAGCGTCATATTTCCCAGTGCACTGTGATCAAGCGCGTGCACATACGGCGCGCGCGCCAAGTCCACCTCGAAGAGCCTTGCGCTGCGGTCTCCCTTGCCCAAGACATACAGCAGATCCAAATCCGCGTCATACAACGGGAACAATTGGCCCACACCTCCAGCATCCAGCCGCTCACGATGCAGGCACTTGCCCAACTGCCTCGGGTCCCATATTTTGAGTTCGCGCTCCTGCATCCGGTCACTGCCACACGTGACAAAGTGCTGCGTCCGGCCGCACCAAACCACACTTAAGTGGCGTTTCCCCGTGTGCGCAGCTTCAATCGCGGGGTCGAAGCTCGATCCACCCTCGGGTCCAGGATCCTCACAGCCTGGTCCTGAGTGGCCAACACCATGGCGCTACCATCCCAATTCCACGCCGCACCGCTCAGCGCTGCGTTATCCTCTACTCCACCTTCCCAAGTCAGCTTTTCCACTTGCAGGTCATAAACTCTGAGAGACCCGGGGCGTGAGTAAGTGGCAACAATCGAGTCCGCGGACGGGTGTGGCACAATTCCAGCCACGATTCCACTTGTTGCATCTTGTTGCAAAGTTGCCACGGGGGTCACCAAATCCTCCGTTAGAGAATCAGAAACCGGTAACTTCCACACTTTAACCGTGGCATTGACGTCCCCCGCCGTCAGCAGCAGCTCCTCGTGGAACGGCGAGAAGCTCAGCGCCGTGACGCGCCCCGTCGGGTGCGCGCGCACCAGCGGCGGCGTGGTGGCCGCCTCCTTGCCCGTCTGACTCAAAGCCTTGACCTGTACTGCGCCGCCGCCGTCCATCTGGTGCGCGAAGGCGAAGCTCGAGGAGTTGGCGGCCAGCACGTTGCCGTCCACGGGCGAGGAGGACACCTGCAGCTGGTCGAAGCTCTGCTCACGCGGCAGGAGCTTGCACTCCACATTGCGGAACTTGCTGAAGGAAATAATCCGTAAACACGTATATTGTTCGATATAAATATGGATAGAAAGTTGCCATGGATGAAGGAAAAGAGCGCACCTCGTGCGGAACGCGAACCGCGGCGCCATCGTCGAAGAGAGCAAAGAGGGGGGAGGCAGATGAAATGAACGGGATCAGCTTCAAGTGGCGCAATGTTGGCCACACTAAACATGTGTTTACGGACGCCACACCATATTTAATTCGGCGCCTTCGCAGCCGTACGTCAGTCGCAACCCGGTGGTCCAGCTCGACGATGCTGCGTCGCGTGTGCCAGCGTGCGGTGGCCTTGCAGCCACGCGCGCGCCTGTCAAGCTCCTTCTCCATGGCCGCGGACGTGCGGCCGCCGACGCGCCTATCAGCTCCGCGCTCCAGGAGCCCGCGCAGCCGTTCAACGCCTCGCGACGTGAATCGAACGCCAAAATTACGCTATAACGATAAATACGTGAACACGCTGCTGTCCCGTAAGACGACGCCTGACAGCTTCGTGTTCGCGTGCCGTGCGCTGCGCTGCAAGGACGAGATTGCGCTGCTGGCGGCCACAGACCCGCGCGCGTGGAACGAGGCGCTGCAGCGGCGGCTCCAGGCGCGAGACGAGCGCGGCGCCGCGGAGCTACTGGGGCTCGTGGCCAGCTTCGCCCCGGAGAACGCCAGCGAGCCCGTATGGATCGACCTTTTATTCACGGTGTTGCAGCAGCGGTCGTCCCGTGCGTTCCGTACGGCAGAGATCCACGAGCTCCTGGGCCAACTCAAGAAAGATACGGCCCGCAGTTCGTGGCCCGCGTGCTGGTTGAAGTTGTCAACGGCTGCGCCAACAGCAACATGCTCGCGGCGGCCCAAGAGCTGCTACTGTACCAGCAGAAACTATGGTCGGAGATTCGGGAGAAGTCGGAGTATGGGGTAAGTTCCCACGAGCCACTGATGCCTCCTCCAGTGGTGGGGCACTTGATGGGACAAATGATGAAGAACAAGCAGTTGAAGGAGGTGTTGCAGCTGGGAGATGCGTACATCAGCAATCCGGAGTTTGACGCGGTTAGAGATTTCCAGCAACAAGGGTTCCTGGAGCTGTTCGAGGCGAGTGGCGAGACGGAGCAGAGCGCGAGGAAAATTGTACGCAGCTATTTGGATTACGTGGATCGGAGCGTGGCTGCATGCGGTGGAGATTTAGAGAAAATCAACGAGTTGGTGCTGGAACGAGGCTTCGGAGCTGCCATCCAGTGTTGCGTGGCCACGCAGGAGTTCTCGCTGGCGTTGCACTGCTATTCGACGATGGAAACCACGCGCGAGAGGATCGTGGGCAAGCAAGAGTTAAGTGAGAGCGAGCTGGCAAGTGAAGAGAGGCTTCGTGTCGTGGATGAGGTGCTTCCGGCCGATGAAAACATGTACGTGAACGTGATGAAGGCGTGCATGGCTCTTAAGGACTTTTCGACGCTGAAGGAGGCGTTCCGAGCGATGGTCGCGCGTGGTGTGGCCCGCAGTGCTGGCTTCGGATCTGCGATTCGTTATTGCCATGAACACTTGGACCCGAATTTTCTGGAAGAAGTGCTGGAGGAGGTGTTTGCCACGGAGGAGGAACTCGCAGGCGCCTGGATGCTGGAGGTGGAGAACTACAACGACGCACTGGGCTGCTATGCGGCTACAAAGAAGTTTGAGCAAGCCAAGGAGCTCTTTTCGCAGATGCTGAACAACCCGTTCATCCGGCCTGACCACATCACGATGCTGGAGATGGTGGAGAACCACCGGGACGCCTCAATCGAGGAGATTTATAACCTGATGGACGCTTTTCTCCAGTGGCAGTTGGCGCCGAACCTCCAGGTCTTTACGTCGCTGCTGTCTATCTGCATGCGCCGGCGTGAGCTGGGCGATGCTGCTGCGCTGATCGATGCTATGAAGCAACACGACGTCGAGCTGGACGTCAAGGCGTATACTTCGATCGCGTTCATTCACGCGTCTCACGGTGACGTGAAGGCTGTGGTGGGCGTCCTGCGCGACATGGTCGACCAGGGCATTGCAACTGACACCGTGTTCTTCGACTATGTCATGAATGCGCTGTACGGATCGTGCGGAATCGACATGTGCTTCTCGCTGTTCCGTGAGCTAAGCCAAGAGAACTTGCCCATTCCGGAGGGCCTGTACGTGGCGCTGGTGGATTTGGGTACCCAGATCGGACTGATCGAGCGCACGCTGCACATTGCGTACAACATGGAGTGCGAAGGGTTCCAGCTCACGTCGGAGCAGCTACACGAGCTGATGATGCGGTGCCACTCGGACGCCGAGATCTCGGAGTTCCTACGGACCTTCTCTCTGTTGCACCAGGGCACGCAACCCGACACGCCGCGCTTTGAGGTGGAACTGTACGAGGACCTGATCTCGATGCTGACGCAGAACAACCGCAAGAACGATGTCGCTAAAGTGATGGAGCTGGCCAAGGCTGCAGGGCATAGCGACCTGATTGTCTAGAGATATTTACCTATAGAAATGTGGTTTGACTCTTATATTCGAGTACTTTGGTACCTACCTTCTAACGGTGGTAGTTTGTCTTGTAGCTCCCGTCTTGCTGCTGCTGCTGCTGCTGCTGCTAGTGTTGTTAGTATCCGACGCCCACGTACGCTTCGAGCTGCTCCAGCACGGACTGGTAGACCTTCTGGTTGGCGTTGACGGCCCAGGTGAAGTCCATGTGGCTGAAGTCGCTGATGGTCTCGTCGTAGATGACTGCGGATAGCGGCATGGCGTTCCGGAGCTGGTCGACGTCGGCGGAGTCGGCCAGGATGTCGTTCTCACCTCGGAAGAACCCCGTGCGCGGGTACTTGATGTTGGCGACGGGGAAGGCCGGCGGGTCGAAGGTGCCGTACTTAGCCTTGTTCTTGCAGATGCGCTTCGAGCAAAGGTTGATGCCAAGCGGACGCAAACAGCTGCAGCCGTAATTGTACATGGAGAAAGTGTCCTTGCGGATGCTCTGCGCGTAGTGCGCCATGTTCTTGACTGAAGTCCCGGCCGGCATCTCCGAGAGGTACACGGCCACGCGCGACGAGTTCCAGTTCTCCGAGTCGCCCGACACCAGCGCCAGCGCGGTCTCACACAGCTGAGGGTCCAGCGTACAGGCCGACGCGGCGATGATCTCCTGGAGCACCTCGTTCTGCGAGAGGAACTCGACCTGGCCCAAGACCTCGAAGATCTTGTCCAAGTAGATCTTGGCAATGAACTGGAGCGCCTTGGCCTTGGTGTTGCCCAGCCAGGCCACGGGGCCAAGGCCGCGAAGTACGACACGGACTGGGCCAGCGTCTGGTTCTCGGAGAAGGCGACGAAAGCTTGGGTCGTGCCTTCCGAGTGGCCTACCATTGCCACGGTGTCGTGGCCCGAGACGGCCCGGACGTGGTTAAGCATGGCCGGGAGGTCGAACCTGCCCATGTCTTCCCAGCTGAAGTCCCAGAACTCCTCGTCCTCGGTACTGTACTTGACGTGGCGGGCCGAGTACGTGTTGCCGCGGTTGTTGCCGAGCCACACGTCGTAGCCTGCGTCCGCGAGCACGAAGGCCAGGCTTTGGTTGCGGAAGTTGCAGACCCACGAGAAGCTGCTGTCCAGCAGGCCGTGCTGCACCAGGATGGCTTTCTTGTTATCGGCCGCGGCCTCGCCCGATTGAGTCTCCGCGTACGACTTGGGCAGGCGGTGCAGCGTGAGGATATACCCGTCGGCCGTGGTCACGTTGTGCGTCTCCACCGCGTAGCCGCGCGCTTGGATGAGCTCGACGGTGGACTTGCCGACGTCCGGGTCCAGCTTGACTTGCTCGACCTCGGCGGCCTGGTCGAGTGAGTGGACGATGGACGTTGATGTTGCTAGCAGTACTACTAGCAGGTGGAGTGGGGTACGCAGTGAGAAGCTCTGCGTCATGGTACTGTAGCGAGCGCTGGAGTGCTTGCTGCTGGGGACTGGACTGGTGCGCGGAGCTGCGGGAAATCGCAGACTGGAGCGCTCAAAACCATCGTTGTTGACACGGGTGCCCGCAGATGTTTGATCGGCGACCATGATCTGCAGCGCCAGTCGGTTGTTGCCGTTCGTACGTTGTTGCTGAATGAGAGAGCATGTGGCGGTCACCAACGTGTGGAGGGAACGCGGAGGCCACCAGGGACTTGCACCGAAAGCCGCGACTACCCCGACCCGAAGTGGGATGCCCTCCACGCCAGCGTGAGTGGTCAATGCGCTTGTAATGGCCCACGACCGATCCGGCTTACACTTGTATTGCGTCGATCAGCATTACTGTTTCGACACTTCGTCATAGTCGGCATCTAGTCACGTGAGGCGCCCGAAGAAGCACCGGATCGGCGACTTTCTGCTGCTGTGGATTCGATAACCTGTCAAGCAGGACGAAGCGCTTGCTTCTGACCTAAGGAGTTGCAAGTTGTTTAAGCCTCCAACGAGGTGGAGGCATCGGAATCGAGGGATTTCCCTGTCGGACGTCGACGCTTGCCATCCTTCGAGGACGGATTCGCGGTGACAGTGCGGTACACGTCGAGGGCCAACACGCAGCTATTGACGACGAAGCAGACGCTGCCGAGGACGTAGGCCGTGATGGCCTTGTTCATGTAGAGCGTGCCGTCGTCCGAGCGGTTGATGTACTCGGGCAGGTAGTACCAGCTACCGACGATGAAGAACACGGAGCCGGAGAGAGTACTGAGCGCCGTCACCGTCCCCCAACACAAGACGTTCGTGATCCTGAAGCCTGAAACGCGCGGGTCCTCGTGGGTCGTGCAGATGAAGAGGATCTCAACGACCGCGCCGATGCAGAAGAGGACGCACCCGTTGATGAACGCCCAACACCCGAGCTCTGGGGATTTCGGATACCAGGACGGGAGGAAGTAGAGCGCGCCCAGGACGAAGATGGACGCGGCCATGTAGTTGCACAAGGCGGTGAACGCGCGCAGCACCTGACGCAGTTGTGAGCCGTGGTTGTAGCGGATGCTCTGGATGAAGTCGAGGTTGGCGCCCGCGAAGAAGTAGAGGCAGCCGACCACGAAGCCCCAACTGGCAAACAGGACGGCGTTGCCATTCCACTTGGCCGCGTACTCCGGGTAAAAGAAGATGGAGCCGAGCAGAAACAGCAGCGAGCCGATGCAATAAGCCGCGGCGCGCGACACCTCGAGCCACTTTTCCCATGTTTCGAGCTGGTGATTCCCTGGCAGCAGCACCTGCGGCTCCTGGGGCGGGAGAATCTTGACCGCGAAGTCCATTTTGCGGGGGCTGTTGCTTCGCATGAGCTCTCTTGGCTACTCAACTCTATGATTCCAACAATGCGTGATAAAGGACATGACGTGCGAGTGGCGGGACAAGATTAGAGCGGGTAAGACAGACACGGAGGTCCAAGAAAAACTCTCGCGCTCCTCTGGAATTGCTGGCTAAGTGGAAGACCTAGTGCCAATGCTCGCTTTATCGTAACCCGTTGGCTCGAAATCTCATGGATACAGTACAGTATAATGATACCGCGCATTGACAAGGCTCGACACGCGCGCCTCCGCACACTTCGTCAATCGGTTGTTATGCGAAACAAGTGGGTTCCGAAATTGTGTCGTGGCGGGGGAGGACTTCCGCTGAGCAGCGAGGATGAAAACGGACTCGAGAACTGCATGACGCTGTAAGTGGTGAATCTCTGGGCGCTGGCTAACAGATCTAATTCTCGAAGCAGCAGATACGGTAAGGACGCTATCCATGGGTAATCTCACCTAAAACTGAATGAACTCTCAGTCATTCCTACCTGGTAATGAGTCAACGTTGGCTCGAAACCAACGTTGACTCAGTATTATCAGTTGAAAAGTTGAAGCGACCGTCGAAAAGCGACCGAAATAAGGAGATCGACTGTAGAATTTGACTTGTGCAACCCAAAATGCATGAACCTCCCCAGTCAGCATGTTCATGGGTCTTGCGCCATGTTCGTCAGAAAAGTATCATGAAGAAAACCTCGCCAGCAGCAAACACCCGAGCTGCAGCACCCAAACTGTTGTCCACCTCCAGCTGTCGGTCGTTGTCCGGCTTGCCACTAAATTCAAGATTTGCCTGCATGCAGGTTGAGACGAACCCCCTTCACTCCAGCACCCAACCTCCAAGACCACGCATCGTATCCTAATGTGCCGATTGACGTGGACTCCTGTCACCAGACCCGCGAACGCACAAGTCCAGCGTGGCGTATCCGCGCCATCTTCCGACCTTTGGTCGGCACGGAGGTCGTGTTCCTGGGCCCGCGGACTGCACCCGACAGCGTGTTTTGCTTGGCCTCGCGTGTCCGCGGAGCGCTGCAGGCAAACACGGCTTTATCCCCAGTCTCCCTCCAACAATCCCGTCTGGCCCGTCATGCTCCCTGCTGTCCCAGCCCAACACAAAGGCATTCATTGCCGAATTTCCAGCCTGACGATCACGATCACACCACTACTCGTCCCCAAACGCTACCAACAACATGCCAGGAATCACGCCGCGAAATTCGTACTACTCGCTGCAGATCACGCCTCGCCTGCCAGGGCCAGAAGTGCTGCTACCCGAGAACCACGTGCTCGAGTCGTGGGAGAAATGGCTGGAAGTCTCCCGCGTGTTGGCCTACTTACTGGGCTCGCTGCTCTTCCTGCTGGGCTCCATCTACTTTTTCCCCAAGTACTCGGCCGTGTGGGACGGCAAGGGCGGGCTCTTCGGCAGCTGGGACTTCGTGGTCGGCTGCGCGCTCTTCTGGATCGGGGCCAACCTCGACTTCATCCAGACGATCCGGTACAACCACCGCACACCGCTGCGTCAGGTGCTGCGCGCGTTCACCGCGCTGTTCAACTACATGGCCACGTCCATCTTCATCCTGGGGGGCCTCTACTTCCTCCCGTCCTGGTACGCCAAGGCGCCGGAGCTCGGGTGCTGGGCCTTCATCATTGGATGTGTCCTCTTCTGCCTCGCCGCAGTTGCCGACGTCGCCTTCATCTGCATGACCCACGAGGACCCGCACGACTCGGGCTTCCGAGTCTCGAACCTGTTCAGCTGGGGGACGCTCTCGGCGCTCGGGACGTTTGTCGGCGCGCTGTGCTTCATCATCGGTAGCTGGTTCTACATGCCCAAGTTTATCAACCGCGTCGACGAAGGCACGCACTACATGAACACGGCCATCACGTACTACGTGCTCGGTAGTGTGAGCTTCATCGTCAGTAGTGCCGCGATGGCCCCCGACGTCTATCGGGCCATCAACGCAACCGGCAGCAACAAGGTCGATAAGTAAGTTACTATCAAGTGTGCAGTATCAATTGAAGCCTTGGATCGATCGGTGCACATGGAAGCCACGATGGTTATCAGCAGTCCGCTCGTGGCGTGGCAGACCTCCATTGGCTCTCGTTCGTGCGGCAGCTACAGGGAGACGCACTGTGGTGCTGTCTTTGACAGGACTCGGTTCGAGCCTGATCGAGCTCATTACCCGATAGATACCCTGGGAGTCATCGATCGCTCGAGCAGCATGAAGGTGTGTAAGTTCCAGTCGCAAGGGCTCATCGTGTTGGTTTGCCTTATCAACATGCTCAACTACTTGGACAGAGGCATCATCCCGGGCGCTCCTCAGAGCTTCCGACACTTCATCACCTCATCGCTGGGCGTGGCCGTCACGGACCAGTCCGTGTACTTCGGGCTGCTGTCGTCGGCCTTCATCATCGGCCACTCGGTGCTGTCCATTGTCTTCGGCTACTTCGCGCTGACCCACCGGCCGTTCCGCATCATCTCGCTGGGGACGAGCATCTGGATCGTGGCCATCGTCATCTGCGCCGTCTCGGAGCATGTCAACAGCTACGCACTGCTGATCGTCGGCCGCGTGCTGAGTGGTGCAGGTGAAGCTTCATTCCAGTGTGTGGCCCCGCCGTTCATCGATCGCCACGCCCCGCCCGAACGTGCATCGCTATACGTTGGCATCTACCTGGCTTCGGTGTTCGTGGGGAAGCCATCGGCTTCGTCTACGGCTCGGCGTTCGCAGACTCGTCGCTCACGTGGGCCGGCGGCTACTATCTCGAGGCCGTTCTGATGGTGTTTCTAGTGTGTTGCTGCTTGTTCTGCGTACCGAACGAGCTCAACGTGGTGCCTGCGCAGGACGACGTCGCGTTGAGGAAGTCGCTTGCATCTGTATCGACCCAGGAGCTGCCAAACGGAGTGGAGCAGCTCATAGTGTCGCCGGGGTCGTCGTCTCCGGGGCTGGCGGTGAGAAAGGAGCCATTCTTCCGCGCGTGGTGGGGCGTGCTTTCCAACTTCCCGTTCTTGCTCTTCGTGCTGGGCAACGGCGCGTACACGTTCACGTTGGGGTCTTCAACACGTACGGCCCCGACCTCTTCGTCGGCCTGGGCTTGTTCAGCGACGAAACCTCGGCCTCGCTGGTCTTCGGCATCATCGTGGCTGTGGGGACTGCTGGGCACGCCTCTGGGCGGCTACCTCATCGACCGACAGACCAAGGACACCGATGTGCCTGGGAAGCGCTGCTTCGTGGCCATGACGTCGAGCTTCGTCTACGTGACGCTGGCCGAGGTGTTCATCTTCACCATGTGCTTCCTCGGAGGAGCCAAGGCCGCCTTCCTCGCGTGCTTCACCGTGGGCCTCTTCTGCATGTGTGCGCTCTGGGGCCCCAAATGGTGGCCATCCTCGAGCTGTTCCCGGAGTCGCGCCGCTCGCTGGCCATCTCGGCCAACGCGGTCATCATCCACATCTTCGGCGACGTGCCGGCGCCGACCGTCATGGGCGTCGTGTGGGACGCCTGGGCGCCGAACTGCGGGGCCGTCGAGGGCTCGGACGGCGACGCCGACCTTAACCCGCTCTGCAGCGAAGACCAGGTGGGCTCAAAAACTTCATGCTGCTCTCGACGCTGTGGATGCTCTGGGCCGTGCTGCTCTGGGCGCTGGCCGCGGTGGCCATCAAGGGCAGGCAACAGCGCGGCGGCTTCGTGCTCACCACGCCAGCAGAGTATTAGAGACTGCAGGAGGGTAGTCATTGCCAGCAAAACACGTACGATATGCCGAAAAATAAATTGATGCTGAAATAATTGCAATAAATATTTCCAATATATTTATTGGCCTTTTTTCGAAGACCCGTATCAATAATCTATTTCTCGGTTCGATTCTCACATACAAACTCCAAGTGCACTTGAAATTAGTCACCAGAAAAAGGGCAAACAATAATTTATTTACTTGACTTTTCTACCAATAAGATTATCTATTGGCTTGATCTGGTCGCAATAGATAAAAATGCAATATTCGGCAACCCTGGATACATACATGTATCGATGTATATGTCCGTGTTAAACGTTGAGCCGGGTCCTTACGGTCTCCTCCTGGCCAAGTCAAAGTGCAGGTTCAACGCGGACATATCAGGGCTATGGCCGGACTAATCGACGTCTTCAACTGAGCCGTACCACGGCTGTCCTGCCCCTCCTCCAGCTACCGCCGGAAGTGATGCACGCCGGGTCTCACTCCCCCCACTGCACTCTTCGATTTGCGCGCTGTGAGCCACACCCGACAAGAATGAAGGCCTGCCAGATCCAGTCGCAGGGACTTATCGTGCTGCTGTGCCTCGTGAACCTGCTCAACTACATCGACCGCGGCATCATCCCGGGCGCGCATCAAAGCTTCCGACACTTCATCACCTCATCGCTGGGCGTGGCAGTCACGGACCAGTCCGTGTACTTCGGGCTGCTGTCGTCGGCCTTCATCATCGGCCACTCGGTGCTGTCCATTGTCTTTGGCTACTTCGCGCTGACCCACCGGCCGTTCCGCATCATCTCGCTGGGGACGAGCATCTGGATCGTGGCCATCGTCATCTGCGCCGTCTCGGAGCATGTCAACAGCTACGCGCTGCTGATCGTCGGCCGCGTGCTGAGCGGCGTGGGGAGGCCTCGTTCCAGTGTGTGGCCCCGCCGTTCATCGACCGCCACGCCCCACCCGAGCGTCGGTCGTTCTACGTGGGGATCTACCTAGCGTCGGTCATCGTGGGCACCGCCATTGGCTTCGTCTACGGCTCGCTGTTCGCCGAGTCGGCCTTGACGTGGGCGGGGGCCTTCTACTTTGAGGCCATCTTGATGGCGTGTCTGGTCTTCTGCTGCTTGTTCTGCGTGCCCGACGAGCTCAACGTCGTGCCGCCCACAGACGACGCCGTGGCGTTGAGGAAGCCCCTCGTGTCCACGAACGAGTTCGCCAGCGAGGTGATGTCGCTGTCCCGGGCGTCGCACGACACCGTCGAGAAGAACGCGGCTGACCTGTCGCCCGGTGAGTTCGCCGAGAAGTTCGGCGCCGAGATGCTGTCGCCTGAAGAGTTTAGCGAGTCCAAGTCCTTCCTCCGTACGTGGTGGGAGATCCTGTCGGACGTTCCGTTCTTGCTGGTGGTGCTGGCTCACGGAGCGTACACGTTCACATTGGGAGTGTTCAATGCCTTTGGCCCGGACGTGTTCATCGGCTTGGGGCTCTTCTCGGACGAGACTTCGGCGTCGCTGATCTTCGGCGGCATCGTGGCTGTCACGAGTCTCATCGGCACTCCACTAGGAGGATACGTCCTGGATCGACACACCAAGCACACGACTGTGCCAGGCAAGAGATGCTTCGTGGCGGTCTCGTCGCTCTTCGTGTACGTGACCATCGCCGAGGTGTTCGCGCTCGTCATGTGCTTCATCTCGGACAGTAAAGGCGCCTTCCTCGCGTGCTTCACCGTTGCGCTCTTCTGTATGTGCGCGCTGTGGGGGCCCGAGATGGTGGCCGTGCTCGAGCTGTTCCCGTCTTCGCGTCGATCGATGGCCATCTCGGCGAACGCAGTCATCATCCACGTGTTCGGGGACGTGCCGGCGCCGATAGTCATGGGCGTGGTGCGAGACAAGTGGGCGCCGAACTGTGGCACGGTCGAGGACGATGGCGACGCAGTGCTGAATCCGCGGTGCAGTGAGGACCAGGACGGACTCAAGAACTTCATGCTGCTCTCGGTGCTGTGGATGGTCTGGGCCGTGATTCTCTGGGCGCTGGCCATGGTGGCGGTGAAAAGACGGCAAAGGAAGGGAGGCTTTGTGCTCACTGCACCGGCAGAGATCTAGGATTGACGCAGCAAGAAGGTGTATTGAAGCGTAATGCTATGCTATTCGATTGTTACTCACTCATACTTCGGCCTTGGGCCAGACTACTCACATCTTGCTCGAAGGGTGCGCAGGCTTGTAGTGGCGCTTGACGAGTCCATAGATGTCGTCGAATGCCTGGAAGAGCGCGCGTTGGAACTCCGGCGCAGTGACACGGGCAAGTGGTGGGCCAGGAGGACCTGGGAGCTGCGTGTCGCGGTCGCTTGGGTCGAACGAGGTGATCATGAAGGCGAGGAAATCGCTCTCGCAGCCGTAGCAGAGCCCGAGGCCGTGGGGCAGCATCGGCACGAATCCGCCCCAGAGCCACGGATACCCGGACACGTTGCTCGTGGAGAGCACGAAGTTGCCACCCCTCCGCTCTTGGTATAACTCGGATCAGTGAACAGCGCTGGCGGGGACCCCGTCTTCTGCATGGCTGCGATCTGCAGTCCGAGTAAGTGGCGATCGATGCCATCACCCGACAAAGCCTCAAAGGAAATCTCTTTGTGGCGGGCCATTGCGCGCTTGAGCTTGTCAACCACTTCAGCCACGCGAGCAGCTCGGTGGTCACCGTGCGAATGGTTTCCGTGCGTCCTTCGACGAACATGCGCGTGTGGCCGCTCTCATAGGTCGGCACCACACGGCCAAATAGTCGGTAGCCTGCGAGCTGAATGCCCATTTGGACGAAGGTGTCGGGGAACAGCTTCACGGCACGCAGCTTGGTCTTGCCAATTGCCTTGTTCCTCACTACGACCATGCGCAACTTCTCTCCGTTGCGCTCAAAGTCAGCCAAGGCGGTGGGAATCGTATTCGCCACAATATCCTCCGGTAAACGCCACCGCAGCAGCTCTGGTGGAGGCAGGAACTCCAGTGAGTGGTGGCGACTCTCGATGAACGTCTCGTAGCCGCCATTGCGGTTCAAATAGCGCTCCCCAGCCAGCGGAACATCGACTGTAGCACTGTAGCGTCAGCGTTCGCGTGCTCCATGTTGGCCCCCACCATTCCGTTAGCAAACACAATGTACTGAAAAGCTCTTGTCGAACCAGCGGTTGCCAGCGTTAGACGCCGCGCACTGTCGCGCCAGCTCCGACGGTGATTCGGGCGACGGAGACTCGAGACAGAGCGCAAAGAGACTCGTCTCGATCTTGCCGAGGCTGCGCTCGTTCAGCGGATCGAACTCCACGAGGGCTTGACGCGCCTCCGCCCACTTGTCGCGCCTCATGGCTGTCAACGCCCCCACGAACCGCAAGTCATCGTCGTCACGCTTTGAAGTAGGAAGCGACTTCAGGTACGCCGAGTGCCGCAAAATTTGCAGAAGCTGCACCTCTAGGTCTCCAATGGTCAACAGCTCGTCCTGGGCGTCGTACACGCGCAGCAGGAACACTCTGGCCTCGCAGAAGACAGTGATGTGACGAATCGTAGCAGGATCCACGCGCTTGAACCGGTCGGTCGGCTTGTCCGGGATGCGGCAGGTGGAGAATAGCCGTCGGAACATGTTCATGCACAGCACGTGGCCACCCATCGTCTCCGGCAGCACCAGCTCGCGTTTGAGTCGCTCAGATACTCGCACATGTAGCGCACGGTCTCGGCAGCTCGTCTGGCCTGGGATACAGGCCGGTCAAAGTCTTGGAAAGAGCCGAAGCCCGTCACCATGTTCACGAACAAGGCGTTGGGCGTCGGGTCGCTCAGATAAGCTACTTGCTCCCACCATTCTGCCAGCTACAAGTCCATTAACCAAAATCTTCAGTGTAAGATTCAACTTGCTTGCCTCGGTGGCATTGGAGTCCTTCCTTACCCAGTTGTCGCGCTCTTTGGCACGTTGCAATAGCTCTGTCTGTAGCTCCTCGCCTTGACCTCCAGGCTTACCAAACTCTTCTACGAGCTGCTTGGTCTTCTCCAGCTCTTCCTTGGTGACGAGCGGCTCTATCGAGCGCAGATACTTGTCCAGCGTGGCGTGCAGTGGGGGGGACGGGAAGATGAGGCAACGACGCCTGCATCGCGTACCTGGAACACACATGCCCTTATTAATGAGAGCCCAAAGGAAGACTCGGTAAGTCGTTAGGGGGGGGGGGGGGCATACTTACGTTGAAGAGCTGCGGGTTGAGCGAGATGACATTGCTGTGAAGCGTCTCTTGGCCGGCAAAAGGAGGAATGGCCAACTTCAACGCGGTTGGTAGACGATCTCAAACAAATCGTTTGGAATCTCTTCTTTCCAGGACGTCGCAAGTTTTGACTGCAATTCGACTGCAAGTTCATTTTTCAGCTAAGAAACAAGCTACCGTAATGCACATGAATAGTTTGCTGCGCGCCGAAACAAGACGTTCCTATACTTTGGCTGTCCTTGATTTTCGCGCCATATCGTGTAACTTGACTTGACTCGGCAATCATTCTCTTAGCCTGGCTTCGGCCTGAATGCTGAGGTAACTTTCAGCTGGCCGCCTACGCGATGGGCGACTCGCTGCGTGACTGACTGCTCGAGCTGTCAGCGCTCCGGGTGCTCGCAATGGAGCTGCGGCGCTGCTTCTTCATGGCGCGGAGCACTTCGTCCAGCGGCTCGCGCACGCGCTCCATAAGGCGGAGTTCAGCCGCCTCGCGGTTCGCGCGCTCTTCTTCGCTCAGTACATCAAAGGCAGCATGGTACGCCACCGTGAACGTCATGTCCGGCACGGCCCCCAAGATGCTGTCGACGATGAGCTTGGCGCGCGGGATCTGGAAGCTGGACGTGACGACGTGCACGCGCTCGATGCGCAGGTGCCGCAGCGACGGAATGAGCTGGATCACGTTGTCGATCATAGTCGTCTGCTCCAAGTCAACATGCCACAACGAATGAAGTTTCAGTACAGGAAACCCACCTTTCACCAATGTAGAAGACTCACAGCAGAGCAGTCCATCATGATGTGGTGCGGGGAGATGCCCGCCTCCACGAGTTCGTTGCGAATCGCTTCCGTCTGCACGATCCCTTCCCTCTCGTTCTCCCCTCCCGTTGGGACCTGCATCATCAACATACATATCCTCGTCAGCTCTCTCAAAACCTCTAAGAAAAGTATCTTTAATCGTACGAGGTAGCAGAAGGCGTTGGCTTGGTGCTGCGCGTAAGCTTTCATCGTGTCCCAGTAGAGCTCGGCCGCTCTGGAGATGCGCGTGGCTCCTAGCGGCGTCACCTCCCCGCGTCGGTCGAGTGCGTCGCCGAGAATGAGGATCACCTGGCTGTCGGTCGTGGCGTGGAACGCCACAGCATCGTCGTCCTCCGGGATGCTCTTGAGGTTGGGCGACACCGCCGGATGCCGCGGCGTGTGGCGCTGCGGGTACACGCCGTCCAGCATGAGCCCTCGCGGAAGAGGTCGAGTCCCGCGGCGGCCAGCAGTGCGAGGTTGTTGGCCCGCTTGGCCTTGCGGCGGCCGAGCTTGGGGAGCTTCTTCCTGCGGCCGCTCATCGAGTCCAGCGGCAGTACGGTGCCCTCCATGCGGGGGGCCGTGACATCCACAGTCACATTAGACGGCCCTGCAGTGCGTGCGAAGCCCGTCAAGCCCGGTGAGCAGCGGAAAGTGGCCGGCATCGGGGCAGAGAGCGGCAGATCAGGTCTGGGTCAAGCTTGAGCTTGAAGAGACGCAGAGAAAAGTGTACGTTGTAAGGTGAAGTGTACCATAGGATTGGCACAACGTACCGGTAAGCACGGTACAAGTGTGATCTTGAAGCGACGCACGCGAGGTATCATAGCTGCTGGACGGAGACCATGACGGACTTCGATGCGCTCGACCAGGTGGACCCGTTCTACATGGCGCTGCTGCGCTCGCGCCAGCGGCGGTTCGCGGACTGCATCGACATCTGCACGGACATCCTGGCGCAGAACCCGTACGACCAGGCCGTGTGGGTGACCAAGACCAAGGCCATGACCATGCAGAACTTCATTGACGACTCGGAGCTCGAGGAAGACGGCGCCGCGGACCTGCTCATGGATGACAATGTCATGGCCTCCATGCCGCGGCCGGGAACGTCGCTCAACCGGCCCAACTCGCGGGCCGGCACGGGCGACCCGAGTCTGCGGCCCATGACGTCCACCGGCCGGCCACTCAGTGGCTTTGCGCGACCCGGAACGAGCTCGAGGCCGGGGACAGGTAGCATGTCGGTGGATCGCGCGCTGCAGGGCAACCGGCCAGGAACCTCTCGACCGGCCACGACACTGGGACGGCAGGTGCGGCTGGGCACGGCGTCGATGCAGGCGTCCGACTCGGGCGTGTTCATCGACGTGAACCGGCTCGACTTCAAGCGCTACGCCAAGCGGCCCGCCATCGCGAAGGCACTCGTGGACTACCTGCTCTACTGCGAGCACAACCCAAGGAAGGCGCTTGAACTCGCTGCAGAGGCAACTGTTGCTGCGGACTACAAGGACTGGTGGTGGAAGGCTCGCCTCGGCAAGTGCTACTACCAATTGGGGCTCTTCCGCGACGCGGAGAAGCAGTTCGAGTCGTCGCTGCGCAACCAGGACATGGTGATCACCTTCCTGGAGCTGGGCAAGGTGTATTTGCGCCTGGATCAGCCGAACACGGCGCTGGACAGGTACGAGAAGGGCAAGACCAAGTTCCCTGGAGACGTCCAGCTCTTGGTTAGCATTGCGCGCGTCCACGATATGCTCAACGACGTGGAGAAGAGTGTCAGCGTGTACAAAGAGGTGCTGCAGCTGGACGCGTCCAATGTCGAGGCCATCGCGTGCCTGGCCTCCAACTACTTTTACACAGATCACCCGGAGGTGGCACTACGGTACTACCGGCGCCTGCTGCAGATGGACGTGAACACCGCCGAGCTCTGGTGCAACATTGGGCTCTGCTGCTTCTACGCGTCGCAGTATGACATGACGCTCTCGTGCTTCGACCGCGCGCTATCGCTCGCGTCGGACGACTGCATGGCCGACGTCTGGTACAACATCGGGCAGGTAGCCATCGGCATCGGTGACCTTGGTCTGGCCTACCAGGCCTTCAAGATCGCCGTGTCCGTGGATAGCAACCACGCCGAATCGTACAACAACCTCGGTGTGCTGGAGCTGCGCAAGGGCAACCTCGACCAGGCGCGTGCCAACTTCCAGCTCTCCGAGACGCTCGCGGACTTCATGTTTGAGCCAAGCTATAACCGCGGTGAGTCATGCGTGCTCTCAACCATTACCCCTGCTTGTCTGTCATGCCAAACTCCTCACGGTTCTGCTATGCTTTGTGTTGTGCGCTTCAACGTCGATCAGCGCTGCTGGCGTACAAGGTCGGCGACTTCCACGACTCGTTCACCAAGGTCAACAGCGCGCTCACGACAAACCCGATGCACAGCGACTCGCTGGAGCTCAAGAAGCAGCTGCAGCAGTTCCTCACGATGCTCTAACCAGCAGACTACGGCAGGACAAGGAGACAAACGACAGATCCGCAACCAGCCAACACAACAACCAACTAAATCGTGCATATATGAAGAATACCGTCGTGCCCCACCTTGTGAACAAAGAGGCCTGAGTGAGAGAGAGAAAGCAGGAAAAACACCTTGGTCAAGTGACGAACGACACCAGCCAGCCAGAGCTTCCTCACCAGCCCGTCCTCAGCCTCCACTTGCCCTCGGGTCGACCACCACCTACCTACCTACCTACCTGCTCTGCTCTGCTCTGCTATTCCGGCTTCTCTTGCTTCTGTTTCTCTGCGTCTCTGTCTTCCTGCCTCCGGCGGGCGGGCGAGGCCTTCCCTTCTCCCTTTTGCCACCGCCATCACGTCCCACTAACGCATCGCTCGCTCTCTCGCGCATTCATTCTTTCATTCACTCTGCTCGTCTTACAGGAAGTAGTCGGGCGTGCGCTTCTTCTCGTTGAAGCTGCTGTCGCGCGGGGCCGGGTCGAACTGGATGAACTTGCACGTCTCGTATACCTTGTCGCCGTTGCGGTCGGCCATGACCTCGTCGATCTCCATGAGCGCGGCCTGGTTGCCGCAGCGGTAGCAGTAGTTGGGCGCGCTGAAGATAGTGACGACGCCGCGGTTGTGGGTCCACTGGTAGCCCTCCATCACGAGCTGGTGCGCACGCGCGATGAACGTGAGGCCGTTGCTGCGCTTGAACTGCTCCGTGATGTCCTGGCCGAACGTGTAGCCGGCGCCGCGCGGCGAGATGCCCCATCCGCAGCGGTCGTCCGGGTCGGACCACACGAGGTCGCACATGGGGCCCTCGTGGGGCACCTCCTGGACGCGGTCGAGCGCGCGCGCGTGGTCCAGCGTGTCGATGGACGGCGACAGGCCGCCGTGCATGCAGAAGACGCGGTTCTCGATGAGCGCCGTCATGGGCAGGTGGTCGAACAAGTCCGTGAAGTACTTCCAGACGTTGGCGTTGCCGTACTTGCGCAGGCACTCGTCGTAGAAGCCGTAGACCTGCGTGATCTGGCGGCTCTCGTGGTTGCCGCGCAGGATCGTGATGCGCTCGCGGTGGCGCACCTTGAGCGCCACGAGCAGCGCCACGCTCTCGAGCGAGTAGTAGCCGCGGTCCACGTAGTCGCCCATGAACAGGTAGTTGGTGTCCGGGCAGGCGCCGCCTATCCGGAAGAGCTCCAGCAGGTCGTAGAACTGCCCGTGGATGTCGCCGCAGACCGTCACGGGGCAGCGCACAGGCTGCACGTTGGACTCGCCCGACAGGATCTCCTTGGCCTTCTGGCACAGCTCGTAGATCTCCGTCTCCGTCAGGTTCTCGGCGCGGCGCAGGCGCTCGATCTGCGCGTCCAGCGCCTTCATCTCCCGCGCGAGTCCATGGCTTGGCCTTCCTTCGTTTAGGTCTTCGTGTTCTTGGTGGGGAACCCCTCGACTGCCCGGCTTTCGGCCCCCCTCTCCGACGCGGCTGGCTATGTGGGATCTACAGCCTGCCAGAACGAATACTCCCCGCCAATGGGCGTGCTTAGAAGAGTGTAGGATAGAACCTACAGCTGAGATAAAATGTGGCAGGTGAAACCATTTCTGTCCAATCAAAAGAGAGTTGAAGTGAGCTCCAGCTGGGCTAAGGATAGCAAAGGACGCGAGCTAAATGCGGCCGGCGCTGCTGGACGTTGACACCAACTTAGACAGCGTCGAGTAAGTAAGTGACCCGCGCCGCTGTCATTCCGGCAAGAAACCACCGAGCAGGAGGAGGAGGAGACATACGAGTGAGAGGAGAGCTCTGCAGCCATGTCCAGGAAGCACCACTACGTGCCCAAGCGCGAGGCCACCGACAGCTTCGAGGAGCTCTCGGCCAAGCTCACGGCCGACCTGCGCAACCACGTGCGCTTCATGGCCGACTACCCGGTGCTGTCGGACGACTGGATCCAGATGGCCGAGCAGATCGGCCGCATCGGCCACATCACCGAGATGGAGCGGCAGCTGCCCAAGAAGCACGACGCCACGCTCTGGGAGTGCGAGGAGATCGCCCTGCGGTCAGTGAACTCAAGACACTGTGCTAACGGTACTGCACTCTATCCAGACCATGGTACTGACTTTAGTGCTGCTGTTTAATGTGTCAGCTATCTGCTTGAGGACGGGAAGTTGAATCTGTAGGTGCTGGGGTGTTTTGGATTTTGTTGCACAAGGCACATGACTAATGGTGGTATGATGCAGATGCCTGCGCAATCTCGTAGACTACAACAACTACCTGAAGCGCATGATCGAGCGCGGACCCGTCAAGGTGAGATAGTTCTTTTGTTTAGCATGGCCCATGATACATCAGGGCTGACGTATCATTGCAGACTGAGACGATGGCGACACTGGAGAAGTTTGAGCACGGCATGGGGCTAACTCTGAAGAACGCATGGCTTCACGCTGAGGCAGTACAGGTGCGGTCTGCAACAGAGATAGTACTGTATAAGCCCCCAGCTAACGCTGTCCGAACCACTACAGACAACGGACCTGCCGCTGTTGATCGAGTATATCCACGACATTTTAATCTATTGCCTCGAGCGCCCAGACGTGAGCAGAACAGCAGGGTTGATGGTCACCGAATTCGAATCGAAAACTAAATTGCATGCTCGAATTATATGTAGTACCTGCCGAACAAGAAGCTGGACAACTGCCAGGAGGTCACCGTCATCCACTTTTTGCTAGGACTGTGCAGGCAGCTAGACTCGATCGATGAGTCAAGGTAAGGAAGCAATTGATGGTAGTGTGACTACAAATCGAGGCGCCCCTGACCTCGTTTTGCTATGACCCGATTCCTTGCGTTCCTCAGAGTCATGCCGTTGTTTGCCGAGAAACGCATTTTTGCGCTGCTGGCGATGCACCTGAGCACACACATCAACCTCCTGAACGTAAGTGTGGGGCTGGTGCCAGCGCTTCAACAGTACTGCGGCTGATCTTAACCGTTTGTGTACGTAGGCCGCGGATGTCGCCGTGGGTGCAGAGGTGCTTGCACTTATCTGCAGTACAGAAGACTTTGAATCTCACGACGACTACTACGTGGACTCCCCCGAGGCAGAGTCCGCTCTTCTATCCCTCTACGGTGCGTCCACGTTGCCGCGCATAGTGCTCTGGTCGTCAGCTATGCTCACCCTCCTACTTTATGCTGCAGACGACTACCTCGAGGAAGCAACGGAAGATCTCGACACACGCAAGCGATTGCGTCCGCTGCTCGATGCGGTTCGACAGCTTAACTACAACCGCAAGTAGCTCAGCCGCAAAGCACAGCCCCTCGTCGCGTTGTCGGTCAAACACACAGCTCAGCATAAACAGTCACATAGCGTTGCTCGATCCCCACACAGTCGAGCTGCATTTAAACCTCAGCAACGCCGACTATACTGCATAAGTACTAAATACTAAGCAAGCATCTTCAAACGCCCTCGAGCTCCTTACTTGAAGTTTCCCTTGTGGCTCGTCACATGGCTACGCTCGCCTCCATGTGGTACAATGTACCACCTCGATCCACCGCCCACTAATCAGGTTAGATTTGCTCTTCTGAATCGAACGCACCAAGCAGCAGGCAGGCGTCGCCCCGACTTGCGGCCGCGCGCGCGGCCTTCTAGCTCTCTTCTTACAGCCCCGCAGCGCCCAGAGACGCCACTAACTCCTGCTCTAGACACATACATAGCTAATCCACCGGTGCCATGATCGCCGGCGCCGCCGCAGGCAGCAGCAGCACGTACGAGCCGACGGTGTACACGCTGCTGCTCACGGGCATGTGCCTGCTGCTGGCGCTGTTCCTGCTGACGCGGCTGCTGGTGGCGGTGCGCAACAAGAACAAGCTGCTGGCCTGGTCCACGGGCTTCCACGTGCTGTGTTTGCTCTGGACGGGCGTGCGCGCCGCCTACTGGATCATCATGTCGATGCAGTCGAGCATGCGCTACCTGACGCTCTACCTGCTCTACTGGTCGCCCACGCCCATCCAGTTCGCCAACTTCTCGCTGCTCATCCTGTTCTACATCCAGGTGCTCACGGGCCCGGAGTGGCGCTCCAAGTGGCGCAACGTCTGCCTGCCGCTCTACCTACTTCTGACCATGACCATGACCACGTTCACCGTCGTCTGGGCCTTCAACTCGTCCAACGACATCTCCAAGGCCACGCGGCGCGGGGACGAGTACGATCAGGAGTTCTCCAGGGTCTCCGACGTCAGCGTGCAGCTCAAGTACTCGGCCTTCTGCTTCTTCCTGCTCAGCGTGCTCTTCGGCTTCTTCGGCTGGAAAATGGCCAATGTGCGTGCAGTGTAATATGTATCAAGCCTGGGTGGCGTTGGAACCATTAACAGGCTGACACAGGGTGTGCCTCTATTGTTGGTGTTTGTTATGCCAGGTTGAAAGCTGGAAGCGAAGGCGGCTCTTGATCTCAAGACCACGGGTACGAGTCCTCCATGCCGTAGGTTACTGTGAGGCTGGAGATTTGTTCTGACATTTTTTTGTTCGTGGTCCGAGCAGAGTCTGGCGGTGATCAACTCGCTGCTATGTGTCATCTTCTTCACACGAGGGATCCGCGATCTGGCCACGTCTCAGAGTTGGTTCCTGAGCATCTGGAACAACCTGGACATGAACGGCCGCGTGACGACGGTCGCCTACTTCGTCTTCTTCTGCTTCTGGGAGTTCCTGCCCACAATACTGTTGCTCTGCTTGATTTCCTCGAAGGCCGGCGGCGTAGGAGGTAAGCGACAGCGTTGGCATTGCTCGAAGGGGTTGGGACTTGACGAGAAGGAGCTAAATGGGGTTTCTGGTCGTGTAGCTCCGAAGCATGGACCTGCATCGCAGAAGCTCCCGGATTACGGCATTTTCCACATTATCAACACGGGCGAGGGCAAGGTGCTGGCCGCAAGCCCACTGGGCGCTAGCGCCTACAGCTCCTACGGCACCCGTACAGAAGGCTCGGTTGGGGGCTTCGAGCGAGAACCCGAGCGCGAACGCCCACGGTGGACGCACGGAGGTGACCTCTTCCAAGACCCCCTACGCTACGATTCGGATGATGGACCGGTGCCATCACCTCGCCACTTCTCGGATAGTTACAATAGTGACGCGAGCAATAGCAACTACTACTACGAACGAGTACCAGGCTATTCGACCGGAATATAAGTACATATCATTTACCTGTGCACGCTAGTACCTTTTGTCGACTGCAAGACGTGGTGGTGTGTATAGGCTTATCTACCTTTACTTGTGTTTGTTCTAGCTGGCGCTCGTGGGGCGAGGGGCATCCCGCTCAACGACATACTCAACGAGTCTTCGCCCATTGAGTAACCATCAGCCGTGCCTCGTCCGCTTCGCTCGGAGTGTGGCTCCGTGGCGAAGTAGACAGCAGGTGAACGGTGCTTCTCCCTTTGGTTCGGACTCCTCGAGTGCTTGGCCGGCGTCTCGATGGTTTCTGGTGGACTATCCTGCATGTCGACAAAGCTCTGCGACCGGTTGATTTTGGCAAACACGAGACGAAGGACCCGTTCACGGTCCTCCCAGCTGAGCTGCCGTAAGTCCACCTTCTCAGTAAAGTGCTGCGGTGGGCCCGGAGGTGCCGAGTCTCGTCGTGGTGCAGAGCTGTTGGGCGACGTCAGCTTTGGGAACCGTAGACTGGGTTTGATACCTTGCGCACAATTCACTTCACGGTGGTAGTGCTCGACCTCTCGGTCATGTTTCTCCTTGCGCTCCCGTTCGATCTCGCGCTTCACGTGCTCGAGTGAGTCGAGGAAGAACTGCTCGACGTCCGTGCGCTGGTTCAGAATCGTTTGCGCTAGCCGCCTCAGGTTTCGCAGCTCGCGGTTCTTGAGTCGCAGCAGCTTCCGTAAGCCTTCCACGTCCAGTGTCAACTCTTCGCGCTCCCGCTCGTGGCGAGTGGCATGTGCGTGAGCATCCCAAGACGCGGCAGCAAGACCCGCACCAAGCTTTTGCTCGGCTTCACGCAGACTGGCACGCAGTTGAGTGAGCTCTCGAGCTTGTCGCTGGGCCTGTTTGGCGAACTCGGCCTCCTTCTGAACCTGGAGCTGCAGCTCGATGTTCAGCGTCTTAGCTCGAGCCTCGAACTGCTGCTTCTCGCGCTGCAGCTCCTCCGTCATCTGCAGCTGGAATCGCAGCTCCTCGCCCATGCGCTTGTTGTCTGTCACGATCTTCCGAGTGTCTGCGTCGAGGCCATTGCGTGCGTCCTCCTTGGCTTGCTGCTTGACGACCTCGATCTTCTTCTCGTGCTCCTTTTGTAGGCGAGCCTTCTCCTCCAGAAACTTCCGTTCAAGCGCGCCGGACGTCTCGCGCGCCTGCTCTCGCTCCAGCGTTAGCTGCGTCTCGAGGTCCTTCAACTTGGTGGCGATGCTATCCTTCATCTCGCGGAAGAGTTCGAGCTGGTGCAGCTCCTCGCGCAAGTAAAATATCTGCTCGGACGCAGCTTCCTCTTTGGCAACCGCTTGCTGCGTGAGGTGCTGGCGCTCAGCATCTCGCGCCTGCTGCATCTGCTCGAGTGCTAGAGCATGACTCAGTCGCGCCGCTGCGAGCTCTTCGCCAAGCTTGGTGAGCTGCTTGTCTCGGGTCTGGATCTCCTTCTGGAAGTAGGCCACGAACTCGTGCGTCTCCTGCTCGCGCTTGTCGTGCCTCGCACGCAGCGCCGCGTCTTCATCCTGCAGCTGCGCGACGCGGGCTGCCATCGCCGCCAGCTTCTGCTGATCCACCTGCTTGTTGAACAGCTCGGCCGCTTCATTGGCTTCAGCTGCAGTCGAACCGACCGCGGCGTTGGGCTTCTCGGGCTCCATGGTGCTCCCGCTCCACAGGAAGTGTCGCCGCTAGCGGGTCGAGCTGAGTGCCAATGAACAAAACTAAATTATCCCTGGCTTACCTTGCCTCTGGACTTGGAACTATTTTGGAGAAGTACCAGTAGATTGACGCACCATGCAGTGTCTTGAGCAAAGAGAAGCCCATCCATGAAGACCAACGAGAGTTGAAGTGTATTGTTTCGGTCGTTTATCGGATACGGCAGGACTCTTCCCAGTTGCATGCCCTTCACAACGTCTAAAGGTTGGGCAGCGCCACTAGATGCCCTTGTTGTAAGTCACAACGCGCACCGGTTGCCCGTCCTTCTTGCGCGTAGCGTGCTGCAGCTCTGGTTCCAAGTACTTGGTGTCCAGTTGAGCCGTCTGGCGGAACAGACCGAACGTGAGCGGCACGGAGAACTGAATCGCGCAGCCCACAAGCCCCAGCCGCGTCGGGACACGCAGCCACCGCGTCTTGGGCCTCGTGAACAAGGCGCTGTGCCTTTCGATCCTCGAGATGACGAGCGGGGCAGCAACAAGATCGGCGCCGCCGCTAATATTCGACCGGCGGCGCAAGACGCGACTGCCAGCGCCCCGCACCTCCTCGACTTGCCCACATAGTCGCCAGTCTCGTCGTACACGTGGACGCCCTTCAAGTACTCGCTGTGCCGGATGACCGCCATGTTGAGCAGGTCGGCGGCCGCCACGGCAGCAAACGGACCCATGCGCGCCACAGCGGGCGCCCACTTGGCGTCCGTCATGCGGCTGGCCAGACGGCGCACGCCCAGGACGCGCCCACCGAGCTGGCCGTGGCGCCCACGTAGGCTGCGAGACGCTGCTGCGCCGTGTCCTCGTTGGAGGCGTTGCGGTTGGCGTAGTAGTGCAGCGCGTTGTACGTCTGGTTGAGCCACTGCGCGAAGACGGTGGTCTTGGTGCTGTTGGCCAGGAGCATAGCGCCGTCCATGATGACGTTCATGGGCACGATCATGGACGCACGCAGCGGCGTGAAGACCGGCTTGCCCGTGTCTGGGTGCAGGATGGCGTGCGTCACGTACTGCGCGTGCTCCAGCTTGGCGGCGTCCACGGACTCGCCGCGTCGGTGCGCGGCCACCAGTTGCTGCGCCTCCGCCAGCGCGTGCTCCGTCGTGAAGGCCGTGCGGAAGTCCAGCATGTAGAAGGTCTTGCGCACGCGGCCGAAGTACGTGTCCTCGTTCGGGTCCGCCAGCTTGATGTGCGTCTCCGGCGCGCTCACGGCCGCCGCCATCAGGTCCTTCTCCTTCTCCATCGCGCCAGTCGGCGGGCAAGTGGTCGAGTGCCGCACGATGGGGAGCTGTCTGATGAGGTGGTCCTTCATTTTGGGGATAGGCCAAGCGCTGACGTCGGCTGTCGACGTCGTCGACCCTTGGCGCAACTTCAACTTGGTGTACGGCTGGTGTGGCACAGACGCGCGCAAAGATCGCCTGAGTGACTCGATGGGTGCATGTTGCAGCGAGTCTGACGCTCAACAGTCTCGTGGGGATATCAAGCTTATTACCGAGCATATCATCATGCGTCTGCGCGGGGCAGCTAACTACTACTACTTCAAGTACAATCCTGGGGGGTTCTGCTGGTCTTACTGCGTCTTCTTGGCGACCGCAGCGGCGGCGGGCTTCTTGGCGCTGCGCAGCAGGTAGCGCTCGATGAAGAACTTGAGGAAGAGCGCAAAGTAGCTCGAGTACATGATGATGCCCCACTTGAGGTTGTCCGGGTCCACGCTGCACGTGGCGCCCTGCTTCATGTAGTACACGTTGAGGCCGCACACGGCGACGCCCACGCCCATCTGGCTCAGCTGGAAGATCGTCACGAGTCGAGCCCAGCGCGGTCGGTAGCCGCACGCCGTCAAGAAGTAGTAGAAGTACATGATGGCGTGCACCGAGTAGTTCATGGCCACGAAGTACAGGCCGCTGCACAGCATCAGACGGACAAACCATGAGTCAGCGCAAGATTCAAGATGCACCACCAGAACGAGGGCATCAGTCAGTCACTCACCTGGCCGAGAGCGTGGCGAAGGCGTGCCAGCAGAAGAGCAGCACGGTGATGTGGTGGTACCAGTGCAGGAAGATGAGCGGCTTCTTGCGCAGCACGATGAAGGCCGTGTCCACGAGCTCCGGCACCTTGGAGAAGATGAAGAGCATGACCCAGAGCGCCACGGGGCCGTGGCCGTAGTGCGGCGTGGGCGGCGCGCACACCGAGTGGTACACGCCGCGGCGGTAGATGGTGTTGATGAGGAAGGGCACCGTCCTGGAGGCGCCGATGGCGCTGAACGTGGCCAGCCCCAGGTTCCAGAGCGCGAGCGGGCTGCAGTATCCATCCACCTTCATGTCAGTTTCGCGCCCGTATACAAACTCCAAGAGAGCAAGAGTCAGACGCAACGTACACTTTGAGGTTGAAGGGCTTGAGGTCGCGCATGATGCGGCGGCCGGCGAAGCACAACACGCAGTAGGCGGCGCACAGCGCCACAGCCATGGGCATCGACTCCATGCAGAAGCCCGGCTCCCACGAGATGGCCTGGCGGGAAGATAGAGTTAGTGGGCCGCCGCTTCAAGGTACAATGCAGGTAGTGTACGCACCCAGTCGCGCTCGTACTGGGACGGGTACATCCAGCGCAGCGCCGGCACCTCGTCGTGCAGCTTGGGCGTGCGCGCGAAGGTCGTCTCCATGTTTCTCTCTCTCTTTCTTTCCGCGGTCTTGCTGCTGGCTCGTGCTGCTCTCTGCGGCCTCCGAGGGGTTTTGAGTTGTGTGCGACGCTCTTCGGCTCGGCTCGCGCCCGTTTGTGCTGCAACCGCCTTCCTCGGCCTTTGCCGGCGGGTTTGGAGCATTTTTCGCAGAGCTCACCCACTTTGTGGCGGAAAATCCTGAATTTTCGAAAACCATACTGAACGCAGGTCAGGTCGCTGCAGGTCGACTGGCGGCCCGATTGCGCGCGGGCATTCGTTACAAACACGACATGAACAACTGCAACCCGCGGGCGGACAGGCCAGCGCCGACGTCGCCCGCGTTCGGCCCGCGCTGCTTGGAGCGCGCTGGCAGCTGGAGATGGCGGCGCTGCACGCGCTCAGCCCAGCTCGGTGGTGGCGCCGACATGGGAGACGATCTATCTCGTCAGTGCGGATGAGCGGCTGGGCGTACCGCTCGGATCGGCGGCGAAGTGGTCAGCAAAGGGCAACCTCCTACATGTATTACAATATATCTTCGGTGACTGGATAGTATAATACATGTACATTACAGGAGCTGCTGTTGGCACGTTCAGCTGCGCATGCATTGGCGAATTTTACTGACAAGCTCTGGTTGTAGCGGCGGCGGCGGAGGAGGAGCTGTTGTTGACGGGTTTTCTAGGCGAACTACTTCAACCAGCCAGCAGGACTTGGCGAACGCAAAGGAGGCGCGCGACTTGGCGCTCGGCAATGCCACTTTCCCTCCGGTCACGAGTGCTCTCACTCTCTGCATTTCGCACGCATTTCGCCTGGCAAAGCTGTGATGACGGTCCGCGCCAAGCGAGCTGGAGCTGGGACTGCAAACGGATGTGCGGCCAGCAGGGCCAGCTCGCCTCGCAGAGCGCCATAGCGAGGCTGTCAAACAGAGAGACCTGCGAACAGAACGATGAGGGATTCTCGTCGGGATTGGGCCCGACCGAGCCAACAGCTCCATGGTACACGTCGGTCTCGGTAATGATGTTGTGCGTACTGATGCATGCACAACCAGATCGCTGTAGGGGAAAACTACAGTTGTCCAGCAATGTGTAAACCCCTAAAACGATGGCTGAAGTTTCCCTACATTTACAAAATGTCATGACGAACATGTCACTTGAATTCGCCGAATAAGACGCATCTTATTATGCGGATGCAGGTGGATCGGTGAAGGTGGAGGTTGAAGCTTGGCCTCAGTGCTGCCGGCACTCGCAATGGCTCGAAACGCCTCATATAAGCTGACTCGTACGCCTCAAACTACATTTCTGAATGTGACCTATAAATCGGGAACGTAAACATCCTACATCTGTCAGTTGTCTGCGAAGCGTCGCGATAGTTCTGAAAAGTTGGCAAGCAGCTCCGATAAAAATGACGGCGCTGTCATCTCCGGCGCTGGCGGTGCTGCTGCTTCTCACGACGGGGACGATACTGCTGCTGCGCCACGAGACCCAGGCCCAGGCAGGTGTGCATGTGCTCACTTGCAGCGAGCGAAGAGAGACGGAGGCGGAGGGGCGTAAACACTCTCGTCCGCTCGCGCGAGTGATCAATCGGCTCGGGCATCTGCTATGCACATCGTTCGAATCCGCGGACTGACGTGGCCGGCGTGGTCTGGTTCTGTGGCCGCGAAGGTGGCGCTGCCCAAGGTGCGGCAGGTCTCGGCAGGTGAGCGCCTCGCCGCTGCAACGCGAGACACGCCCATTGCTGAATGCGCCGCCTTCCGACTGCTTCCATTGACGCTGCTGCCGCTGCTGCTGCTGCTGCTGTTGCTGCCTTTGTCTGTGGAGCAGGATGCCTTCCTGACCAAGTGGAGGCGTGCCGCATGGACTGCCCCGTTCAGTATCAGGACCCGCAGCGCTACCTGTGCCCGTGCTACAGGTGAGTGCGTTGCTTCAAGCGCGTGCTGGCGGTGGCGAGGATGGCCGATTGAACCGTGCGACCACCGTCGCAACTTGCACGCCTTCTGCGCGCGGTATCGACGTTCCTGACGATGGGCTTGTGGCTTGACAGCAAGCTGGGCCAGTGTCTGGTGCGCATCGGCTGCAGCATGAAGCAGCGCGTGGACGTGGCCGCCTTCTGCTCGCGGCGCGGCTACTGCAAGGACGGGTACTGCGAGTTCCGCGCCGGAGACCTCACGCCGCGAGGCGACACACGCCCGGAAGTGTTCGAGCTCACGTCCGTGGAGACGCCGGGCACGCCATGCGTTGACAACTGCTGCCCCTCGTGGACCAACTGCTCGCAGGACGCGACGATGCTGGCGATTCGGACGCCCGGGCGAATCTACCGGGAAGAGGAGGTGCTGCTACCGCCTCGAGAGTGAGTTCGGTGGACAGGAAGTGCGTGCTATGACCCGAGCTTCTACTGAAGTGTCTTGTGTGCTTGCTCTACAGGGGTGACCCGAGACTGGGTGTCAACCAGAACTATGACCGAATGCCGTACAGCATACCGCTCGCGAATCTACCGTAGCAGCTGGGTTTCATATGGCGAAAGGAGCGCTGACAATTGCATGCAAACTAATTGAACTAGCGGTGGGTGAGTGAGCTGTGGAGTGCGATGGTTTGTAGCATGTGAAGAACGACTCGTTCGATCTTACTTGAAGGTAAAGAGTTTTCACTAACGCACACGTGGTTGCTACATCTCCTTCACATCGTTTGTATGGATTTCCGGTGGTCCAGCGCACAAAGCAAATGCAAGGATACATGCATGTTGCATGTTCCAGGAGAGGAACTATTCTCTGCCGTCCAGAGTCCATTGCGCCATGAATGCAGCAATTTCTGCTGTCATTTGACACGACTGCGCAAAGTTCTCGTAGGCGAGAGTCTCGTTCTCGCCGTAGATGGCCTTGGTCATGTTTTCGAAGAACGCTATACGCGGGAGCTCCTCCTCTGTGGGGGCTGCGACAACACGCAGCATCTTCGCAGCACCGACGACGACTGAGCGGAACAGCAACGTTGCTTCGTCCGCCACCATCAGCCCCCTGCGATGCGTGGACACGTTGAATAGCTCAAACATAGCTGCACTTGACGCCAATAAAGAGGAAGTTAATCGGTCTGCGGACATCCGTTATGGAAACATGCAGCACATACTTCGTAGTACATACTACTACCTTTTAGCTTGGCATCCCGAGAAAGCTGCGATGCGACCAGGATGAGAGATGCAAAGAGTTCGCACGAGTCCACAGCGCTGCTGTTCCTGACGTCGAATACAGCAAACGCCTGTTCGATTGTATCGCTCGCAATTGTTGGAAACAACGTGTTGAGCTCGTTCACCCCTACACAGAACTCTCGTTGGGATAGCAAGGTGAGCCGCTGAAGCGTTTGCTCGTTAACTGCAAGGAATTCGTACGAACATCATCAACCAGCGGAACGGCCTGGCTGCATTATATGTTGATGCTACGCACTTGTTCGTGCTACCTCCAGCACTGCTTGGGCATTCGGCGAGGATGAACTGGCCAAGAGAGTGCTGGCGTTGGTGCTGCTAACTGCTGCGCCCATGCTTGAATAGTCGCGGTTGTTTTATCGGGTCAAGCGCCGGAAAAGTCTACAAGACGCGAGTCTGTATTCGGCTCGGAACCAACTGAAACGCCGGACTGACGAAGCATTTGCAGTTGCATCTGAAGCATTGACATGTAAGAGGTTAGTTATCAAGCAGAGAGACCGGGTTTGTAGGCAAACTTCAGCGGAGAAACGTACTTGACGCCGATCCAGTTCCACGAGCCAAGTTTTGCCTTGCATGACGGACAGAGCAGCTTGCCGTCATTATTCCTTACGAAAGAGGGGTCCATTGTCATCCACTGCATTGGCTCAACGAAAATTCCAGCGCAGGCTCCTGCAGCGGTGTCCGAGCTTGTGTGAGATAGCTACAAACGGGGTTTGTCAGGCTAAAATCAAACTCAATTGCTAAAACGGGAGAAGCCGAGCGTTAATTATCTGCGTACCTGATTCCGTGTCGTTGCCAGCACATAGTTGCACTTCCTGCAGCATAACGAGCTGCCTGGACGTGTGAGCTGCGGCGTGGCAACCACATCGGGAGTCCCCGTCTTCATCCGCTGCCGTCGCGCCACCATCGTGCGCAGCTCGGCGTGTGCAGGGGTGGCGCCAATAATATTCGGGTCGTTCCCCATCCTCTGAAAAAGCTCTAGCTGCCGCAAGAAGCCCGGGTTGATCGAGATGCACGGCCGAGCTGTCTGCACTACGTCGTACGCCTCCAACAGCGTCAGACTCTGCGTCGCCATCAGGTACGCCACGCAGATAGAGGCGCTGCGCGACTGGCCGTTCACGCAGTGCACCAGCACAGCCGTGGGCACTTCACGCGTCAAGTGCTTCTTCAGAAACTCGATGCACTCGTCGAAATGCGGCAGTAGCAACTCCTCCTCCATGTCCAAAATGTCAATGAGCAGAGCATCAACCGGCTGCACAGATACCAGCGTCAACACTGCATTAGAACAATTACAACTACAGCGACACTTGATCCTTGCTGCTACCTTTTCAATGAGGTTGCCGGTGCCCAATGCGATGACCGCCTGGATGCCATTGGCCTCGAGGAACGCCGCGTCCTGCGTAGCAATGTGTTAGTGGGCTGAGCATGGCGTCATGGGCAGGGGCGGAGCCAGGGTCAAAATGGGGGTGCATGCCCCCCCCCGTGATAGATTTTCAAGCGATTTTGTCCATTTTTGGCCCCTTCTGCCCCCTCTGTTTTTGGAATGCCCCCTATTGTTTTCGGGCTGGCTCCGCCTCTGGTCATGGGCGAGCGATTTGGCCGTACCTGGGCAGCTCCAGCTTCGCCGAGGAATAAGTGGAGGTCGCCGATGCGCGCCGCCTTCGGAAAACCTTCCAGCAGCGGGTGGTGGCGCTGACGCTCCAGCAGTAGCCTCACAACGGGCAGCTCCGCTTGCGGCATGGCTTCGCGATGTCTCACTGAGGCACATACTGTAGCGTCCTTCGTAATTTCATGTCATGCATCTTCAGAGGTGCGCTGCGTTTTTCTGCAAAAACGATCCTTGAAGCTACCACGCCGCGTTGATACCTTGGGCCCATACTGAGGCCAAGTGAATCACTGGTCCCGACCTGCTGGTCGCCTCATTTTCAACTGCCGAGTGCGTCATTCCTGAATTTGCCTCACAAGCACAAGGTCTTCCCCTCACATTCACCACCACCACCGCCACCATGAAGATCGCCTTCTTCTCCACGCACAGCTACGACATTGAGTCGATGGAGCGCGTCGCCAAGGAGGACGGCGTCACCCCCAAGCACGAGCTCAAGTTCCTGACCCCGCGTCTGGACGCCACGTCTGCCAAGCTGGCCGAGGGCTGCGAGGGCGTCTGCATCTTCGTCAACGACGTGGCCGACGAGGCCGCTCTGCGCGTGCTGGCGGCTGGCGGCACCAAGGTCATGTTTCTGCGCTGCGCCGGTTTCGACATGATCGACCTCAAGGTCGCCAAGGAGCTGGGCATGCCCGTCATCCGCGTGCCGGCCTACTCGCCGTACGCCGTGGCCGAGCACGCCGCCACGCTCATGATGACGCTGAACCGCAAGATCCACCGCTCGTACAACCGCACGCGCGAGCAGAACTTCCGTCTGGCGGGTCTCCTGGGCTTCGACCTACACGGCAAGACCATCGGTGTCGTCGGAACCGGCAAGATTGGCGCTCTCTTTGCGCGTATCGCTGCCGGTTTCGGATGCAAGGTGCTGGGCTACGACGTGGTGCAGAACCCGGAGGCGCTGAGCTACGGCGTTGAGTACGTCAGCCAGGACGAGATCTGGGCCCGCTCGGACATCATCTCGCTGCACTGCCCGCTGTTCCCGTCGACCAAGCACACGATCAACGCCGAGAGCATCGCCAAGATGAAGGACGGCGTGATGCTCATCAACACGAGCCGTGGCGGCCTGATCGACACCAATGCTCTGGTGGCCGGCCTCAAGAGCGGCAAGATCTCTGCTGTGGGTCTCGATGTGTTCGAGGGCGAGGGCGACTACTTCTACTCGGACCGCTCGGGCGCCATCATCGCCGACGAGACTCTGGCTCGCCTGTTCACGTTCCCGAATGTGATCATTACCGGCCACCAGGCCTTCTTCACCAAGGAGGCTCTGGACAACATTGGCCACACCACGATGGCCAACATCAAGGCGTACGATGCCAAGGAGGAGCTGGTGAACGAGGTCAAGTGAAGTACGCCGCCATCGGTTCGAAGTCGACTGTGACTCTAAAGCACTATGAAGCAGCTTTTGTTTTCCTGCTGCGATTTCATTTTCTAGTCGTTGAATTAGTCTGAAAAGTTACTAAAAACGGAAATGCAAGATACCTCTTACGTGAACCTTGCAGTGAGACGAGCCCTCTCTTGATGCTGTTGTTGAAGTCGTTGAAGTTTTGGCTCGATACCTCGAAGCCGTGATGGATGAGAACCAACGAAGCACCGACAAGGTGGGTAACACGTTGCATTCTGAGAAGGTGGGGCAGCGACGCTACCAAGAAATGCGGCTCTGAAGTAGTATGGGACCGGGTGAATCACGGCGTTGGCCAGGATTTTGGTGTCGTCCCCCTTCGGATCCAACTAGCTCTTGGCCGGCCGGAGCAGACCGATCGACGGCCAATTCTCTCATTCCTTGTTTCGCCAAGAACCCCGGAAGCTTATCAATCGCCAACGTTCAAGCAAGTACCAAGCTTCTCGACGCCATGCAGAACGCGCCAAAGTCCATCAAGATCGCCTTCTTCTCGTCGCACAGCTACGACATCGAGTCGATGGAGCGAATCGCCAAAGAGGACGGCGTCACCCCCAAGCACGAAATCAAATTCTTCGCGCCACGGCTGGATGCTGACTCCGCGAAGCTGGCCGGGGGCTGCGAGGGCGTCTGCATCTTCGTCAACGATGTCGCCGACGAGGCCGCGCTGCGTGTCCTCCATGCTGGTGGCACTCGCGTGGTATTCCTGCGATGCGCTGGTTTCGACATGATCGACCTCAATGTCGCCAAGGAGTTGGGCATGCCGGTTATACGCGTTCCGGCCTACTCGCCGTACGCCGTAGCGGAACACGCCGCGGCACTGATGATGGCGCTAAACCGCAAGATCCACCGCTCGTTCAACCGCACGCGTGAGCTGAACTTCCGCCTGGCAGGTCTGCTGGGCTTTGATGTCCATGGCAAGACCATCGGTGTCGTCGGAACCGGCAAGATCGGCGCCCTGTTCGCACGCATCGCTGCCGGCTTCGGCGCCAAGGTGCTGGGCTACGACGTGGTGCGGAACCCGGAGGCGCTGAGCTATGGCGTCGAGTACGTGTCGTTGGATGCAATCTGGGCTCGCTCGGACATCATCTCGCTGCACGTCCCTCTGTTCCCAAGCACCAAACACGTGATCAACGCGGAGAGCATCGCCAAGATGAAGCCCGGCGTGATGCTCATCAACACGAGTCGTGGCGGCTTGATCGACACGCGAGCTTTGGCGAACGGGTTGGAGTCGAAGAAAATCGGCGCGGCTGGCCTCGACGTATTCGAAGGGGAAGGCGAGTACTTCTACTCCGACCACTCGGGGACCATCATCGCCGACGACGATCTTGCCCGGTTGTTCACGTTCCCGAACGTGATCATCACGGGCCACCAGGCTTTCTTCACGAAAGAGGCGCTGGACAACATCGCGCACACGACGATGAGCAACATCAAGGCGTACGTGGAGAAGGAACCACTGGTGAACGAGGTCAAGTGACGCGTGGTATCGTGATGAGCGTTGTTATGGTGGACGCGTGGACGATGAACAGTGCAAGGCAGCGCATTCAACTGTTGAGAAAGTTGAATACATGTAGTTAGCTCTGCACCCGAAGAAACTACTGTACCTGCTGTGGCTTACTTCCGGTTACATGTATGACCATTGGTCATGGAGATGATGCAGACCTCGCTTCCGATCGCGATGCCTTGTTCGCTCTGCTTTCAGAGGCTTTTTGCCAAGGACGAGGCACAATTTGCCGCGCAAAACTTTTACTTGGACAACTTGACGCGACCGAGCGGCGCGAATAATAATATTTACCCATAAAATATGTTCATCACGCAGTCTCCGGCAGCGGGGGCAATGCTGCCACTGCTGCTGCTCGTTCGGTCGTGGGGGTTGTGGTGGAGGATGTGGGGGACGACTTGATGAGCTCGGCCGCCTTATAGTCCCGCATGCTCTGCGACTCGGTGTACTGGATAGACTTTTCGTGGTTGTACGTGCGCGTGACCTGGTGGATGTCCGGCGGCGTGTAGGCTTCGGCCTCGCCCTCGCACGCCACAAACTCCACCCGGGCCGCGTCGCCGCGCATGCTCACGTCCAGCAGCAGACCGTCGTCTCGTGCGCCCACGTACCGTCGGTGCTGGTTCATGCTCCTGAGGTAGCCCAAGGTCGAGTACTCCCAGGTGAGCCCGGACTTGCCGCGCACGCACATGGGCTCCTTCATGCGCAGGTCGCGGAAGCAGCTGAACGTCGAGCGACTGAACATGTAGCAGCCCGAATCTTCATGGAAGAAGCGCACGCGGATGCTGTTGTAGCCCCTGGCGTAGCACTCGAGGCGGAAGGCCGTGCGGCCGCACGTCGTGGGGTCGTCTCCCTGCGGTACGATCCCCACGGTGCCGTCGGCCCGCACCTGGACGTAGTGATTTCCTTTGACCCGGAGAAAACCCGCGAGCCCGAGAGCTTGAGCACGTTGCTCACGACGGAGCGCGAGATGGCCTTGATCTCCTCCACCTGCTTGACGAGCGTGTCCACGTCCTCCTTGGCCAGGCGCTTCTCGAACGGCACGCGGCCCCGCACCTTGGTGAGCGTCTGCTTGCACCACTGCTCGCCGGTCATGCACCAGTGCGCCGCGTGCTCGCAGTTCTGCGTGAAGATGTTGAAGTCTCCGCGGCCCAGGCCCAGCAGGAAGCGGCAGCGCGAGAGCACGACCTCGGGCAGATCGGCCTTGCTCAGGTGCACCTCGCCCCAGCGGGACAGCACCTCGCGCAGGCCGGACGTGTGGTACTCGACCAGGCGCAGGTGCTTCTGCTTGCGGTTGTCCAGGAACTCCTCGAGCGTCGAGATGCGGAAGCACGAGTCGGCCTGCGCCTCCTGGAAGCCCTCGAGCGGGCTCCAGACGTGGCACACGCGGATGTCGGCGGCCGAGGCGCCCGAGGCCCAGACGATGCCGTGGTGCTGGTACGAAAGCGGCCAGCGGCTGTAGTCCCAGATGCACACGTGGTCGCCCGGCCGCAGCGACGCCACGTTCAGAACCCGCGTATACACGCCGCCCATACTGCTGCTGTCTGTCTTACTGTAGTGCGGTACTGCGTGCGCCCGTCGGGTAGCTCTACGGTAAGTACTGTAGATTAATGGCCGCGGCGATTAGAGACCACTGAGCGCACTCCGGAGCCCGACGAGCGTCGTGCAGGGAAAGAGGAAGTGACCGATTCTGCGGCACTGCTCGACGGATGGGGCGGTCTGACTCTGGTGCTCCTGAAAAGCCCAATTCGGCAGAAAAAAGCCGTTTGAGTCCACTATTTCGCGATAAGAACCCCTTTTACGGGACTTGTTTGGGTAGTGTACCGACTAGATGGTACAAAGGAGCACTATCGTTGACCTAAAGCGAACCCTCGTTCCCGCGGAGCTGAGACACGAGCCACATACAATCGCGATTATCGCCATACAATGGCGCACACTCATACAGACTTCAAGCTCCAAGCGTTGAGGCGGGGGCCGGCACCAGCGCCAGTACTCGCCGAGTCTTGCTGGTTGGTGGTCGCGGGCCAGCTGCCGTGTGCAACCCTCGCGCTGTCAACCAAGTCGGTGCAGGAGACGCGAGCTCCGTTACGTTTGGCCGGGCGTGACCGTTTTAGCCGCGAAAGGCTCGCGCCGTTGCTCACGGAGCGAGAATATCCAGACAGTCATGCTGCATACATGTACACCGCTGGTTGACCTACTTAACCTGACCCCGAACGAAATACACGATGTCGCGGCCAGCCGCGAAAAGCACCTTGCTGTTCGCTGATTTACTATTGCACTTGATTTATCTCGCCGACAGTGCTTTGTCTTCCGGCACCCGATATACTCATTATTGTAGTATAAGTCCACAGCAAGAAGTGCTATTGTGCGCGCACTTACATTTATTACCTACAGCACATGTACTGGTATTGTGTCTTTCATCCGTTTTGGCAAATCGGGTTGTCCGAGATCCGATATATCGGGCCCGATTTGCTAGAGGCTCCGATTTAGCAGGAAGGGCTGACGGAAGCTCACTATATCTGACCCGATTTGCGACTGGGGGCTCCGAGTTGTGAAGCAGGTGCCAGAAATGCCGCTTTTCGCCGGCAAAAGGGGCCGCTGCCAAAGTATTCATCGGGCCCATCGAGAAACGCGTCTAAGTGTTCAATGTCCCACTCGCACAGGCGCTGTCGACGCTTTATCATAGACAGCGTTATCTACACAGAGATCAATGACACGTTAGCGTTGGGAGTACATCTGGCACTACATATCGCGTGAAATACCTTTGAGGCTTTCAGGGATGCTTGCAACCACGCGTAGATGTGACTCGAGTCTTCGTCATTCTGAAACTGCGCATACATCTCGTAGAGCGGAAGGGCGGCCAGAAATGCGTCTACATGGTTGGTAGACCTGAATCTAGGCTCGTAAACCTGTTGCATAATAACATTTGTTAGACTACGCCACAGAACTCAAGTAATTCGCATACCCACCCGGTCGCGTGAAGGTTTGCGTACTGGCTGGAGGGTGTGAAAGTCAAGGTACCCCTGATACCATTGAAATCTCTCCAACGTCTAGGCATACATCGGAATTGAGCCATCGTAACGCCACTTGAACACCTAAGATACGTGTACGTACCCCCCCCCCCCCCCGACTTCGGCTTGCCATAAATTTTCTTGTTGTTTGACGCTGTTCGGTTGACATCGGGCGTGAAAGCCTGTTGTATGCAAGCAGGACGGTTAGATATCAAATAGCCACCACAAATAGAACATACATGCGCACCGGGACAGCCTCGTAGGTGTAGTTAGGGTCCGAGAGAACAAAGTAGGAGGAGCGGTCTACGTCGGTATCTTGATCGCTGAGGTGCCCTTGGCTCTCAGAGCGCCTTCGCGCTGTGAGCTCCTGTTGGTTCGAGCGCTCGTCTTCATCGCTGCTGCTGCCGCCCACAGTGCTGCTGCTGTCGGCCGCCGTGTCGTCGGTGTACATCCTTGCGTCGGCCATGACCTTCTTGGAGAAGATCTTCCCCCCCCTCTCGCAAACACGATGTGTACCACTGAGAAGCGACCGCGACTGTTTGACGTTTTTGTTTGGCTGTCGCTCAATTCTATGGAATGCCTTTATTATTACAGTAGTATTTTACTTGGATGCTCAATGCATCCGCCTAGAAAGACTACTGGTGTAGTGAGAACTTCTTTTTCTTGGCAGCACCATTGGGTATTGTAGCCCTCATCGCTAACGCCACCGCCTTACGTGCCACCGTCATTTTGGTCTTCGGCGATCTGCCTGCGCTACGCACTCGGATGTGAGATAACACGATGGATTGCTTGGTCGTCCGACCTCGTCCTGCATCGTCTTGTGACGGTTGATGCCATCGTTTAGCTTGAACACGCGCTTGTTCTCCTTCATTGACGGCGCCTCACGCGAACGGTTGTTCGTGTGCGCTGACGTATGACCGCCGCCCAACAGATCGGCTCTGAGAATCGCCCCAATTGTATCGATAGGCCTTGGGCGACAGCGCAAAGAATGCTGACGGGCTCGTAGTCGAAGCCTCCCTGCTGCGGCGTCGGGCCTGCTGTTGGGCCTGCATCCTGTTCGAGTCGATGGGACAGCGTGCGCGACGTCGGTGGGTGGCGCTCTCCGACTCGACTCGATTCCTGCCGTTCGTGCAGCACGAGTTCACGTGCTGCTGGAGCTCACGCACGCCGGGTCATTTGAAGCCGCCGCTATTGGTGCCGTGGTCCAGGGGTTGTAGCAGAGCTTGGGAAGTTTGCCGCTGCGCTGGTGGTGCGACGAATGCGCCTGGTACTGCGAAGTAGCCGTAGCCCTGCATGGCGAAGAGGAAGGAGGAAGTCAGGCGGGTGTACTGCCGATGGAATGGGGGGGGGCTTGTGCCACCAGCCATCGCCTCGCCTGCAGTCGAGAAACACGTCAGCAATGGGGCAACAGGCTGGCTAGAGTGTACGAGATTGAGTTGTTCTGCTTTCGGTTGTGCCTCGTACGTCTCGTCGTCGCGGTAGAAGGCGTCCCTCATGTGTCGTGCCGTGCTTGCCCTGGGATAGTGTCACAGCGTTGCCGAACACGTCCATCAACCGCGATATTCAGCTCAGAGCAATTCACGCACTTAGCGAATGTTTGCATTATCCTGCGAATTACGCCAAGGTTTTTTCGATCGAAATCTCAACAGAGCTTAATATTACGGCCGTATCCCAGCTTTGATTGGATAAATCTAGCCAATGAGGTTGAAAGTCGATGGAGCCCGAAGGGTCGGCGCCGGCCGCTGGGGACCTCGCTTACCCTATCCCTCCAGTATACAAATTCCTATATTAATCTTATCCCTGCAAAATCGGGATAAGAGCGGTCGCCGGTGGGTTAACGCACTCGCTGCAAGTCTGAATGGCCAGTGGAGGTGCGCACTGTCTTTAGCACCGTTGCGCCGTTGTAAGCACGGATCTGAGGGCAATTTGCTTTTAGTTTTGGAAGTGATTGCTGCACCCAACTGAAGGGTTAGGTTAATTTATTTTTGCGACATGAAACTATCCGTCCGGCGTACTGTATTTCCCATGTAGACCAATACACCCCATGCTTCAAGGGGTTGGTACCCTTGCGGAGTTGATGCTTCAGCCGAAACTCTATTTTTAGAATCATTTTCCGACCAATGGGATCATTCCTAAATACTGGTGACGAGCGAGCCTCGCAGTGCGAGTGAGGGCGCCATGGTTGCGAACGCCATGTCGGAAGAATACACTAAGCCTTGCCAGGTCGCGCACGCTGCTAGCCCCTTGTTGTCAGCATCAGACGCCTCTTTCCGTTTGTGAATATCGCAAGAGCTCCTGCCGGTAGAGTTCTAGGCGGAGCTCATAGCATTAGATAGTTCAGCAACGCACCCGTATCCAGCACAGAAGGCGGGTGTGGTCACTTTGGTAGGATTCACTCCATAGTGTCTTCGCACCAGACTCGCATGTCAACATGCAGCTATGTTCGGCTGGACGCGGCACCAGCATCGCCGCGCCACATTAACGGCCTCCTCGGCGGCCATGAGCCATTCGCTCCTGGCCATAATTTTGAAAATTGTATGTTTGTATTCTGAAGTAATGACCTGTATCTCTCAACATGCGATTCGCATGTTTCTGCATTGTGAGCACTGATTGACTTAGGCTAGGTGTAATTCTCAAGTGGCGGTATTGGTCTACATGCGAACTACGGTATAGTGTATACTTTCGCTCCCCCTCCCTCCTGCCACCCATTTGGAAATCAACGGGGGAATGATGTACGACCTGCGGGTGAAAGCGGTGGCGCGCGCGCCACGCCGTGGCGGCGAAGACAGTGACTCCTCCTGCTGCCCCCCCACCTGGCGTGAGCAGGGATGAAGAATTCGAAGACTCCGCAAGCACAGTGAGTAGCCACGCGTCGAGCCACGCGTTGCAGCCCAAACAAGGCTGGACCGATGCTGCAGCTCATCCGTGCACGCCGCGCGACGCTGCGGAGGAAGACCAGCAAGAGACAGAGGGCCCTCCTCTAATGCAAAGCGAGTTTAACTCGTGGAAGGAGCTGGACGCTTATCTCGCCGAGTATTCGGCAGCATTCTACCAGGTACGCTACCAAGACGGTTCAAGACCAGACGCATGACTTACTTGTTCATAATGTTTTTACCACTGTGTAGAGCTTCTGCATCCGCACGAACAACAAGGTCGCCGCGCGGAACAAGAAGATCAAGGAGTCGGGCTTGACAAGGCCTACCGTGCCAGATGGATGGGTGAATTACGGTAAGACCTTCGTCTGCAAGCACACAGGAAAGTACAAGCCTCGTGGCCAAGGCAAGCGAAAGCGGCATCCGTCAAGGGCACTGGATTGCGAGGTGCAGGTGAGCTTTTGGTCATATTTGGGCACTTTTGTCCCGAGTTGGGTGCAGCTGGGTATTGTATTGTATCTTAGTTGGGATGAATTGGTACTAATTGAACCATGTATGATATCTTGAAGATCAATGCGTGCGTGCAAGTCGTGGACGACTACGCAGAGGTGCCTGAGTTTGTTGTGCGGTTCACTACGTGGCAGCTATTCCACAACCACGTGCTTAATCGGCACACCCACAGCCAGTACCCGCACGGGATAACTAATTGGGAGCCTGAGGTGCTCGCTACAGAAGACACGCTCCGTAAGGTTGGCGCCTCAAAGGAGCGAATCCAGCACTACATCAACGAGAATTCGGTGTGCACTCCCGCCAATAGCGTTGTTACGTGCAGGCTTTTGAGCGCATAATGCACGCCACTTTCGTGCACAAAACGTATAATACTGCATTATGCACATCGAGGACCACACGCAAGACCTTCTCAAAGTAATTACAGACGAGGTCACATGAGAGTATGCATGATTAAATAGCGTTTGTTAGATTAGATGTTTTCAAATGCATCCTACTAAGACTAAGTGTGGGCCCTACGACGTGCTGCAGCGATAAACAACTAGCAATGAAATTCGTAGCAACTGTCAGTGGGGCTTCGCATGGCATCAAACAACGCGCGATCTCGGGCTTCTTCGTCTTTTTCTTCACGGTCGGAATCGTAGCTGCTAGCTGGACTACCTGCATCTGCATCATAGACTGCATTGGACGCGACGTCGAAGATGATCTCGTGCCGCGCGCTCAAATCTCCCGAGTTGGAGTAAACAAAGAGCGACCTGTCAACGCGCTCGTGCTCCAATCGATTGCGCAGGTCCGAGTGAATGTATCCCTGGGCACTCCATGATCGTTCACTTGCTGCTGATGAAGAAGGGATCGAAAAACTTCTCCGCGCAATCGGTCGCAATAGCGGGAACGTATTGTCCTGCATGCCCCACCACTCAAATTGAGCGTAATTGCACTGTTCCTGACGTTCTTCAAGCGACCAGTCTGCAACTAGCGAGATAAAATCGGCGACTTCATGCTGCAGCGATGAAACGTGCTCCGCTGAGTACTTCATGCGTCGAGCCGCAGCGTAGACCTGTCGCTTGGTTGCCTCCTCTTCGCCCCTGGCGAATGCCTTGCGTTCTCCTGTGTGGTCGAGCAGATACGCGATCTTCATTGGTACGGAGTGCATCTCATCCTAGCGCTTTTTAATGTATTCGCGGATGGTCTGCTTCGTTCCAGGGCCTGGTGAAGCGTAGGCAGAGTGGTTCATCAAGTTCTGGAACTGCTGAAACACGAGCGATAAGCTGCACTCATCACTTTCAAACAGCACCAGGCATTCGTGAACTGGTTTCAGCAACTTTAGTGCCTCCTTCCCCTTCATCCAGAACTCATGGTCTTTCACGTATGATAACACGGCAGGAAGTTTAGCACTTTCCTTGAAGCGTGCCATCAAGGTGGTATCGGCGAACACGGCGCAGATAATGTCCTTGTTATCGACAACACTCTGGACGCAGTTTTGGCTGCTAAACCAACGTGTTGGACAGGACAACTTCACAGCGCGCCGACGCGTCTCTGAGGATCCCATCTGCGTCGCCCTAAACCGAGTGAAAGCAGCCGTGTGCCCTCGAACAAACTCCGATATAACGTCCGACTTGGTCAGAACAGGAGCAATCTCGGGGATCTTGAAAATGTCCTTTAGCACTAGGTTCATGATGTGCGCGGAACACCCCGTAGCGAAGAAGCCCTCACACAAAGCCTCCAGTATCTCCGACGCGCGGAGCTTGTTCGGAGCGTTGTCCGTTACCACTCCACAAACTCGGTCTTCCCCCAATGCGTCCTTCAATTCGGATTTGACGTTGAGCAGCAACTCAGCCAAGTATTCACCAGTCATTGGTTCTTCACCAAGCGCGAAGGAGCTCCAATATACAGGACGCATTTTTGGTCCAGCCAAAATTATGTTGATCACTGACTGGTGCTTGGGGTTGGTCCAGCCGTAGGTGATTATGACGATGTAGGGTATATTGTCTTTGATGAACTGGATCACCTGGACTTTGATATCGATATACTCGCGCGTGAGATGAGGGCCTCCAAGATCCTGGCGATTCGGGAGATTGACCTCCTTAGCAAAGAACTGAAGCATTGCTTTGAACTCATCCTTGCCAACACTATTGAATGACCACCCCACAGCGTAAAACGCCCTTGCAATCACGCGCAGATACTCTTCCTCCACTTCCTGGCCAATTGGTCCTTCAAAACGGACTGTAAATTCACAGCTGGTCTCGAAGTCTGCAGTTTGGTCGCCAGTTGCAGGTTCTTGAACGCTAGCAGGCGGAGTCATCCGCATCCTCTTATTTTTGCGCTGATAGTCGCTGCTGGCCTTGGTTTCCGACATCCACTCCTGCTTCTGCTCAATCGGAATCTTGCGACAGGTGAGTACATGCTTGATTAATGCCCTGGACGGCTGGACATTTTTCAAATACGTCCGACACGACTTGCATCGAACATCAGGCAGCTTCTTGGCGATGTTGTCGGCTTCTTTTGTGATTTTGAAGAACTTCCAAAGCTCTGATCTTGGTCGCCCGGTTCTCTTGGACGGGCTTGCTGGCTCGGAGGTATTCGAATCTTGTGAGCTGGCCTCCATTGGATGTTGCTGCAACAAGACAGCAGATAAGCACCATTGGTGTACGTCTAATGCAACGCAACAATAGTTGCGCATAACGCTTGAGCATACTACCGTCCACAGTCAATCAGAAGCAGTTGACACGCGATGAACAGCCAGCTATGGCATGGAGAGCGCGTAGCTTGGGCACAGCACGGAGGGACCGCAGCACGGACGAGGTTGGGCTGCAGCAGTGTATCTTGGGTCAGCCAGATCGAGTAGGCTTAGACGCTGTAGAAGGTGTTGCAGCTTGCGCGCCGTACGTCGAGCAGGAGGTACTGAGAGTGCGGAATCGGCAGAGTGAATGTTGGGTCATCATGCTTTAATTTGTGAATCTTATATGGATACATTGTGGTTATATATAGAAATAGCCCAATCCTTCATCCTCGGATGCTTTCGTGCATTTTTCGTGCCATTTTAGTCGGATTTCGTGTACTATAGCATTACTATGCTGTTTCATGGCACGAAACGATTCGTGCACGAAGCAACGCTACCCGCCAACCAGGATGTGCGCAACCTCGTCCGACATCTTAAGAAGCGTGCACACCGCTCCCACCAGCGCGAAGCGGCTCAAGCAGTGGGTGCAAGAATTCTCGGAAGAACGTGGGAATGTTGCAGGTATTTTTGTTGACTCGTTACAAGATAAGCTATGAACTTGGCTGGGCCTGTATTGATTGAATATGCGTTAATCTAACTAGAATATCGCAACTTGCATTACGCTCCAACCGGCGCATATGCGTCAACTGTTTGAACTTTTCAGGACGTTTTGATGATTGACGCTACCCACGGTACCAATGCCTCCAAGTACAAGGTCTTCTCGATAATTGCTGACGACGCATTCACCAAAGGACAGTTCGTGCAACATGCAGTGGTATAAAATGAGCGACTGCCGACGTTGCTGACAGCATTAGAGGAGTTCAAGCGCAACAATCCGGCCTGGACTCGGATTCTCTATATCCTTATCGACAAGGATTTCACTGTGATCTCCGTGCTGACGATAGCCTTCCCTGACGCAGTGTTGCTGCTTTGCCAGTTTCACGTCATCAAGTATCTCCGAGAAGAGATTGCTTCAGCATAATATGGATTCAATACGTGGCAGAAGCAGCAACTACAAGGCCTTGTACAGCTTCTCGTCTACGCGAGGACGGAACGAGAGTACAAGAAACTTCGACGCTATATGCGTCATATCATGTCAATTGGCCGTCAGAGTGTGTCGTACGTGTTGGTTTCTTTCGAGATCTTTTGCGGAGCTTAACCGCTGGTCCACCTTGACAAGAAGACGCTGCAGTGTCTGCGATACCGTTACCTACGTATGTGCTTGCGAGATTAAGGTAGCAGGAACGAACAGATGATAACTTTGGAATCAATGCATTTATTCGTGTTACTCAAAATACTTGCTGGTCTATGAGGTTCATGCGTGGCAACTTGTGCTAAGGTGCTGCGAGTCGATGAGCTTGAAGAACTAACAACATTCCAAGTGACATCTAGATTTCAGCTCCAAGTCACTAAGTGCGATTCAACCATGTTAGTGCATCTTAAGCAGGTAAGTTCGTATCTGTAAGTTTGATTTGTTTTCAGGACGCGTGCCATGTCATCAACTTGCAGGTTCACCGTCGTCCTTTCGTAGCGATCGACAAGCACTGCCTTCCGGCTATACAGCTAAGGTGTATACCAATTAGCACTGGCTCTATCGAGTTGGGGTTCAGATGGGTTCTACGTGGGTACTACATGGGTGCTACTAGGGCATGGTTGGTGATGGCTGATCATGGCTGGTCACGACTGGGTGCTCGTAGCATGTCACACATTTTTCAGTTGGGTGCAGCAACGGGTGCCTTTAGCTTTACATGTACTCGGCACCGGTGGAGATGCTCTCAGTGACAAGAAATGACGCCGGCTCTAATTAGAGAATTCGTACAAATGATATGACTTGGACTTTGTATAGGGCGACAAAAGAACAAGCCTCACGGCGATACTGGCGACGTTAGACAAAGATCTGAAGGCATCGTGTACTAGAGGGTGTGCTAATTAACCTGTAATAAATACATCGACCATCGCACAAAACTGAGCAAGTAGTAAGCGACTGAAATTTCGAGGCGTGGCTACCATGTATTATCTGATGATTTGCGAGGCGCGTTCCGTTGCACCCTCGTTAGTGCCAATTGGTAGCTCTGTATGCTGCTATCTCTTGGATGTACGATCGTCTTCTCCGTTATAAACTGTTGCTCGATTTTATATGAAGGTAGAGTGGAGAAACCACGGGTCTTTTGTCGCCCTATACAAAGTCCACGTCATATCATTTGTAAGGGGTTTTGGTTAATATTGGGTTTTGTATGGGGTTCAGCTATCCATAAGTTTTGTCACCTGGGCAGAATCAGTGATTTGTATGTGAGCTACCTGAAGAAGCGCAAAAGCGCGGGTGTTAGCAGCGAGAAGATCTTTATCAGCGTGTTCTGTAACTCTAGTCCAAACCGCACCTTAAAACAATAAAATTTGACGAAGCTACAGCAACTTTTGGTGGTGTCCATATATATTTGTCGTGGAGTGTAGCCATGGGCAAAGTAGTTAGTTTGTTAGCGTTTAGCCGGTCAAGTATACCGCGCAAGTGTCCAAATTTAACCATCTAACTAAACCTGAAATATGGATGTCAAATATATTCTGGCTTGGGTGAATATTCGGGGTACCCGGACTGGTGGTCCGGGGAGTTCGCTGTTCTCAGGGGTGAAAAGATACCAATATGGAGTTTTGACAGCACGGACACTCCCGCTACAATCAGCAACTGTGACTTACTTAACATACATGCACAACTGGGGCCCAGCGAAGCCTAAGATAGGAGGATTTTGAAATACGGGTACTTCAAATAGTTTTTTACTCCAAAGATGTTTATGTTATCTTTTAGTAAGGAAGTACGTACCGTATATTACGATGCACCAGCATCTCCTGCGCCTGCTTCGCAGCCACAGCATTTGCCTAACAGTCAAAATTGAATAAAATAAAAAACTCCACTGCCGCACTAAAGGCACAACCTGTGTACGCCGCCTCGAGGCCTCACTCGCAATGATAATGAAATGGTGTGTCGGGCAAGTCGAGCACGAGTACTAGGCATGCTTTGCCATTGAATGTGCAAGTAGAAGGGGGAATAACGCGTGAAAGTCGTTAGAACGTCGTTCGATGATACTCGCTCCTCGGCCGCCTAACGGTAGCTCTTCGAAACTGCGAATTCGGGTTATGCGAATGTCGCTCAATGAGACACTGGCTTGCACCACCGAGGCGGTGGATGTCGCGAGAATGTCGCGAGAATGTCGCTCGATGACAAACTCGCCTGGGCCGCCTAACGACAGTTCTTCGAACTACGAATTTGCGTCAAATATGTTATTTTTTTTCGCTCTATGGCTTAATGGTAAGCATTCCACTCACACGATCGCCTTGTTGGCTGCGTGGGGAGATCTAATCTTCATCTACCGACGTATCTTGCTGCTTTGGGCGTGGGCAACCTTTTTCATAATAATTCTCAATAATTGGTGCAAAAAATACTGTATTATATTGTAGATCTATTTAAATCAATTAGTCTATATAAACGTGTAGTCCATGATCTCCAATAATAACAATTTATACAGCAAAACCTAATTATTTATTGATTCGCAGTTATACTGGGATAGGAAGCGACGAAGTGCTAGTAGCCCAACATTAATTCCTGTCCGCTGTCTGTCTGTCCCCGTGCAAACAGGTGATGAACTGGTAAGAGCATCTCCAACGGTAGTGCATAGTGCAAAAATGATAAGGCGAAGTGAACGGCTGGACACTACGTGAAAACAGGACGAACATGCGTGAAATAGCTTGCATTTGTTTTTCCCACGGTATTGCAGAAATGCATAGTGAAAGCGGAGGAGTTACTCCAGAACAGTCAATGCAGCGGTCTCGACCTCAGGTGTCGGATAACACGTCCTAAAACGATACCTAAAATGTCCTAATTGTCCTAAAACTCTCCCGAAAATTACCGAAAGATGTCCTACAACTCGTATAATCCTTCGTAACAGAATAAAATTAATTACGTCCTACCCGCTGTCCTAAAACCTAGATTTATGAATATGACGCGTCTTATTGGTGACCACAATGTTTGTTACGCGTAATTTAAAACGACACCAAAGTTTGTTGCACGTATTTACCAAAATGTCACGTGTGACTTGAGTCCGCCCTCATCAACGCTGTGCTGGAGCAATTTCCGACTGCGAACCTTGTTGGGTGCCTGTTCCACTGGAAACAGGCACTTCGTCGAAAAATGCTTGAGCTGCGGCTGCCCGAAGACCAAATCAAGGACGCACTCAGCCCAGGGAAGCTCGACACTCTCACGGTAATCCCGGAGGACCAAATCGCCGAAAAGGTACGGACTATTTTTTACTGCAACGTTGGTGCTGCTATCGCAGACCAAATAGGATTATACCCGTGGTACGTCAAGTCAAAATATAACCTCTCTTGACATCTAACTGGTACATTTGTAGGAAACCGGTACGCATCCGGTGGCACACTGGGCCCCCAAAAGGTTTATATGCGTGGGCAGTGTGCTACCGATGACACTGGTATGAATCAATAAATATATTTAGCGAAATAACGGGACGATTGAGGTGGACTGTATTGTACAATAGCATGCCGATTCTACTAGCTGCAAATAGACCTCAGCCAGGGTTCGCCCTTTTAATTTTGTTGAGCATTGTCTGTTGATATATTGCATCTACAGTTTTAAGGTAAATGCCCCGGCAAATGCTGCGGCTGCTAAGCAGGCGCAGGCGATGACCGAATTAATAAGTAAATTTGCTAATAATAAAAAATAAATATACAAATAAAGGATTTATTCCAAAATCCTCCTATCCCAGCTTCGCGGAGCCCTAGTTATAACTCAGTTTTTTGTGTCCTATTATGATAAATGGCTACATTGTAGGGTGTGAGGTACGTGAGGAGTATTGTGGACGATGTCGCGAGTCGCTTTGTCGGACCGGTTTGGGGCCGGCCGCCGCTGTATAGGAGTAGTAAGTGCTGCCTATGCTTGTAGGATTTTGGGGCACAAGTAGCAAGGAGATCACTAAGCTAATATGCAAAAATTGTTCCTTACGACCTGTGTGGTCCTGTTAAGCAAAATTCACGACTGACCTTCTCTCTACTCCTACCTCTTTCTCTCTTGTATCTGCAGATCCTTGCGTATCAGCGTCTTCGGCGGTCCAGCTCCCGCTCACCCCTTCCGAAGACTCGAACCGTTCAGCTCGACGACCCTCAAAGCCGTCTTCCATGCCATCTGTCCCCGAGGTCCCGCCACGACGCCACGAGACACCTGATACCTCCGAGGTACCTCCTCCGAGCAGCCCATGGGTCCCCAGCATCTCGCCAGCCCGGCCCACGACCCGCACTTCCTTGCCCGTGGCCACCGCAGGTGGACCACCTCAGGAACTCGTCACCGGCCACGCAGAGTGGGAACCGTCCAGACCGTTTCGACTCGGGACATCCTCCCTGACTGCACCTCGGCGTCCTCGCCGAGAACTTGCTTGATCAGCTTCTGCTTCTCGCCTGCCACGCTCTCCGTTCGGCCTACAGCCCACTGCGTGTCCGTACTTGCATCCTTGGGGAGCCGCCACCACCGTCCATTCTCCAGAATGCCTCGCTTAGACGTTCAGCCTGCTCCTGTTCCTCGAGAGCCGCACACCACGCAGCGTAACCCTCCGAGGCCATCGCCAGTGGCGAACGCTCGCCAGCAGACGCCTCGTACAACCTCCACAGCTTGCTGGTCGCACACACCAGCGCAATCAAAGCGTTCGCCACCAGCAGCCAGTAGTTAGACACCGCTGCATGCCCGTCCTCTCCGGAGGCGAACCAGCAGTCACAGACCACAGTTACGGCGAACACGCCGACCACGCCTTGGCAGACCCACTCGATGACCTCGTAAACGAACAGCACGGCGTAGAACGCCGAGAACAGGATTAGGGACGTCAGCGTCCACACCACCTTGACGACAAGCTTGACACGGGCGACCGAACGGCCAGACGCCAGACACGCGCCCATGCAATACTTGGAGCACGCCTCCCGACTCGACGCCCAAGTTTCTGGCAAGAAGACGCACCACCATTCATGGAGGGCGTCCAACCACTTGTAGAGCAACCTCCCTAGCCCATCTTCGTGCTCGCCCTTGGATTCCAGGACAACCAACGGGGTAGCCAGCAGAGCCTCGTAGCACTTCCACACACGGGCCCGGAGCGGCTGCATTCGCACGGCAGGCCCACGGACATAACGACAATAGCGCACGACGCATAACTTGGCCAGCACGCTCCACTTCAGGGCGAAGTCAACGAATGCAGCGGCGACCCGGGAGCCGATGCTTCGTAGGGGGCCCGTGACCGTCCACGACACAGCTCCAGCAGAGAGCCACGCCAGCTCCCAGCGACGCTCCACCGCAACTTGACACGCAGCGTCAGCAGCGACCACCACCATCACCGCTAGGCCGTTCACCACGTCCGTCGCCCACTCCATCGTTCGGGCAGCACTAATTCAGAATGGCGGCCACTCCGACGCCGTCCGAGCCGTCCTGGCCGTCTGCGCGTACCAGCGGCAGCACCCTAGGCGACCGCCATCAACCAGCAGAGACACGAGGCTGCTATAGCCCCGTTACTGCTCACTTGTCATCTGCGTCGCTCGCGGTTTCTTCGGAACTGACCATACAGTTGGGCACCCGACCCGTCCTCTCTCAGACGGTCGTAGCCACCCACAAGGTAAGTCACGTTTCGTCAATGCACTTGAAGTCACTTGGCACCCAGAAGTTGCCGTTACCGCCCCAGTGAAAGCGGCCTCATTCCGCAATCTCCGCTGGACCCCGCACCTCGCAGTCACCAAGCATCGCTCCGCTCCTTCCAAGCCTCGTCATGGCCAAGAAGACCAACGCCTCGGCCGCCGACCTCGAAGAACAAGACGCCAGCCTGGCCATGGCCCTCGAGCTCGACGACGAGGGTGACGCCTTCATCGCGCAGCGCGAGTTCTGGACGCGCATGAGGTCCCGTCTTTCCGTCAGCAACGCGTCCCAATGTCTCGACGTCCTCGACGCCATGGCCCAGGACATCCTGTCGGGTGGCGACGCGCGCCGCCTGAACCAGATCCTCGTCGTCCTGCCGCACCCGGACCAGATGCAGGCCGGCGAGCCAGCCGAGCACCGGTAAATCTCCTTTCCTTTGCCGCCGGTGGGCGTGCCGATGCCGGAGTCAACGCCAGCGCCGCCACGGGCATCTACCGGGACAAGGTCATCGCCGCGGGCGTCGTCCAAGAAGCCACCGTCGAAGAAGTAGCAGAAGGCCGCGGCCAAGAAGAAGGCCAAGTCCTACGACTTCCGCCTGCCGTCGACCGCCCCCGCGCGCCTCAAGACCGACTTGATCGCCCTTGCGCAGATCTCCTTCAGTAAGGGCCTCGCCCCGTTCCGTCTCGCGTACCCCTGGCGCAAGCAGCGCTGCTGGTACCCGCCGTCGGAGTTCCCCGAGCTGCACCTCCTCCACTACCGCGCCAACATGCGCTACCGAGAGCTGTACCTCCAAGTGGCGCTGTACGCCCCCTCCGCGTACCCCGACCAGCGACGCAAAGACAAGTCGAATGCGTGCCAAGCACGCAACGAGCTCGCCAGCTACAACATCGAGGAGCGCGGGTACTACGATTTCCTCGACGACTTCGAGCACGGCGCCCACGACACGCTGCTGTGGCTGGGCGGTAGAGCGGCCAAGCACTCGGGCAAGGGCAAAGCGCTGGAGGCCCTAGGCGTTGTCCTCGGCAAGGACAAGGCCCTCTACGAGCGGACCATCGAGCGCGCCCTCAACCCCAAGATCGTCGATGAGGACGGCTACGCGTCGATCCCCGAGCTCCTCGAGGAGGCCGAGCTCATCGACCCCACGCGCCCGCTGCACCTGCGCCTCTCGAACCGAGCGCTGGCGCGTATCAAGCTGGACGTCCTCAGTGGTCCGGCGCCGGTGCCGTCATGGGTGGGTAACCGCAACCGAGGACCGTGGAAGGCCCTCCTCTCTGACACTTCGCTCCAAGACACCGTCGAGGAGGTGGCCGAACTCTTGGAGTCGGGCCAGAAGGTCGCAGTCTACAACCTGAAGCCGTTCAGCCCCGACGAGCAAGGCGATGACGACTCCGACTTTGAGGACGAGGACGGAGTCTTCACGGCGTTGCCTCCGACGCCTCCCGTTCCGTTCCGAGCCCCAGCCACCAAGCAACGAGCGTCCACCCCATCCAAGCCATCCGTTCCGGTCTCTCGCTCCAGCAAGTCGGACGAGTCCGACGGTTCCGGCGACGACGGCACCAAGGACGACAAGGCGCAGCCCAAGTCCACCAAGGTCCCGGACGCGGCCAAGGAGGCGCTGTCGGACGACGAAGCAGACGTCGACGGCGATGAGGCGAGCGAGCCTCCGACCAAAAAGCTCAAGTCGCGTTCCGCGAGCTCCGACAAGGCCGAGTAAGTCCCTGGATCTCCATTTATCTTCTTTGTTTGTTGTAGTCGAGTCTAGTGCAGCCGTCGCACTAATTCTGCAGGAAAACCAAAAAAATAAAAACATGAACTTGACATGCATATCCACCATCCTTGAGCTTTCCGTAAATCCAATTTCATCATCACTTGTTCCATAGCTCAAGAACGTCTCCCACTATGCCAGTAGCAAGTAGTCATCATCGACTTGGGCGTTTGCATCCGCTAAACGCGCACTTCGACGAAGCTCCGGCAATCCCTTCTTCCCCCGTTCCGCTTGCTCACAAGCGGTCACCAACGACGCATACTCCGGCACCAAAGCCTCCCTGGGCAGCCAGAACACCTCATACGTGCTGGTCATCGTCAGGTACTTCACGCCCTGACCGTCCTTCATCTTCGCAACTATCTCCACAATGGGGGCTTCCACACCCACAATTACAGTGTCTTCATTTTCAAGTGTCAACCGTTCCGCGTAGCTCGACGCGGGGAGGTCAGCCTCATCCAAAGGCCCCTCTTCTTCATTTTCATCGCCAGCGCCCAGACCCTCGGGCACTTCATCCATGTAAGGTCGGGTCCACTTGCCACGATACCTCTTGAGCCTATTCACATTCACTGTCACCGTTTTGCTTGGATGCGTCGGGATGTCGACCCGATAAGCGTTCTCATCGGCCTTGGCTACGATCCGATAGGGACCTTGCCAAGCGAAGGCAAGCTTCTTCGTGTGCACTTCACCGCGTTTCGCCCTGAACACCTGGTAGACCCACACCGGGTCTCCCACCTCATAGTTGACTTCGACTTGCCCTTCTAGATGCTGCTCGTGCCGATCCTGAGCCTTCAGCAGTTGGCGCTCCACCAAGTGCCGCGAGGAACGGAGAGAGCGGTACAGTTCTCGTCTGTACTGAGCCACTTCATTGCTTCGCCACTTCTTGCCAAGGTTGAGGAAAGCCACGTCCATCGGAAGCACCGGGTCACGCCCATACAACGAGAAAACGGCGAGTCACCAAGGGCTTCGTGGTAGACCGTCCTGTAGGCGAATAGAACTCTAGGAAGATAAACATCCCAATCATCTTGAGCCTCACTCACATGCATCCGCAGTATCCCAATGAGCGTTCCATTGAATCTTTCAACGAGTCCTTGCGTCTGCGGGTGGTAGGCAGCTGTCGTGTAGGAAAACACGATTTAACGAGTTCTCGTCCCTCTAGCCAAGGCCTTTGGGACGAGCCCCTACCAACAACACGCTTCCCTCCTAAAAGGTCGGCGCTTATTGTTGGGATAAAATCTGAAGACCAGATCCGATCCCTTGCACCGGGCTGGAATGTGCCTTATGCGAGTCGTCGGTCAGGTAGGTAGAGCCCGTAAATCAAATATAAGAGCACCCTTAGCCACGAGCAACGGCTAGGATGCAATGTACACACGCGCTTTCACACGTAACCCACTGTGGTCCCTCAGAAGGAAGGGTACCAGGCCAATCGAGGCCTCGGACAGGGGCGCCGGGACGAAGTCTCGGCTGGAAGTCAAATATACTGGGGGGCCTTGCCACACACCCAGACAAGCGTACAAACGTACAGGGAGGTCTCTAATACCTCCAACACTCGGCCACTACTCACTCTTGGCCTTTCCAGGGATGAACACTCGGTCAATGTACCTTATGCTCACCGGCAGACATACCCCGTGTCGGCCGAGCGTATCCAGACTCTACAGCTAAGCTAAGACTTACCGTAGACGGACTTGACCCTTGTGTGGCTTCGGGGGGAATTTCTGCTCTGATTTAGTGATTAGAGGCTGTGAGGCCTTCCCTATCGCTAATCCCTATCGTCTATACAAAAGTCAAGTGTCAACCGAGCCTTCGAGCTGATCCGACGACTCGACGACTCCTCGGCTAGATCCGAATTCCTAATGAGAGGCAAATCTTGTACCCACTATGACTACTTGGAGGGCTCGGTGGGGATTTATTATGACCCACCGTGCCTTGTCACTAAATGGCCATCCATCTGTCACTCTAATGCGGTAAATGTGAGTAGCCAATCAGAAGGCTCGCTTTCACTCGCACGTTCGGGACTGTTGAGACTCGGTGCGGGACTGTTCTTCGACCGGAATTTCTCGATACCACAGCAGCCCCCACCTCGACCCGAACCGGTACAAGTGGAGAGTGTCGTGGTGCCCTCTTGTCCTGCCGCCGTGCACGCGCGCCGACTCCTCTGGGCGAAGCACGAGCCACCGCCATCCGCGCTCTCAGCTTCGAAGTCACGGTGAGTGTAAGCCTCTGTCGTCGCTTGAGCGCGTCTCCGCTGCCTTCACCTGAGTCCTTGAATGTTCTTCACACTGCTGCAGTGTTCCAGGAAGCCTTGCTCACGCTCCAGCAACGGCCAAGCTCTTGATTCAGTCTCCGAAGGCTCGGCTGTACCCTGCGCCAGCTGCGAGAGCTCGTCTGCAAGCTGCAACCGCTCAAGCACTCGATGGTCCTGCTTCCAGCGGCGAGGCTCCCGTTACACTCCTGATGAAGCTGTCGCTGGCGAGGCGTCGGTCGATCTCAGGCTTCGGTAGCAGAGTGCGAGCCCCAGGCGTCGGACGCGGCAGACACAGTAGCGGAAGTCTCGGTTGCGGAAGTTACGGCCACGGGAGTCACGGTCGCGAAAGTCTCGGTCGCCGAAGTCGTCAGGATCCAGCAGCGAGCCCGAAGACTCAAGCCCCTGTCTCCAAATTGGGGTTACAAAATCACACTCCGTTCGGTCGATTCTAGGCGCAATCTCCATCTCTCCACTTGAGTAACTTGGACATTCCACTCGAAATACATGCAATATGCAAACATGCAGTAATGTTGGTGCAGTAGTTCTCTTCGTCTGCTGAGGCGGGCTGCATCGCCCCACCGGCAGTTCATCATTGCACCAGTCGCGTCTAGTCCTCGTCTGCGACTTGGACCATCTGCAACCGGCGGTCACTGCGCTTCGCGCGCAAGTAATCGTACAGCAGTCCACCACACGATAAGTTGGACGCGGGTTCCCATGTAGGCTCATCGTAGCCGACCCACTTTACTTTGAACTCTCTGACTGCTCGCTCAGTGCTCGTCGAGAGTGGCGTTCGGTCATCCAAGATGGCTTCAACCTCATACTCACCCGCAAGATGGTCGGGTTCGAAGCTGTCTTCGGGTAGCAGCTCTTCATCGAAATCAAGCCTCGTTTCATCCGTGATGTCAGCCGTAAGTCGAGCCCTCGGTCGATCGCCGAACTCATTCACCGCTTTCAGCCGCGAAACATGAACCACAGGATAAAACCTGTAACCGCTTCGATCCGGCAAGACCAGCTCGTACGCGTATTCGTCCACTTTCCTCTTCACTCGGAAGGGGCCATGCCAGCGATGTGCCAGCTTCTTCGTCAGCCCCGGTTTCACACGCTCCATGTAGAGCCAGACACGGTCACCCGGCTTGAAGAGCGACTTCGAGGCCTCGGCTGACGAACCGTCGGTTGAGCTTGTCGCCCCCGAGCCCTCGCCCGAGGGTTCGGTTCGGTCCGGTATAGTCTCTCGTTCGCGCCGACTTAGAGTCTCGTTGTGCTTCTCGGCCCGTTTGGCCTTTTCTGTCGCTTGATACTCTTTGGCCATCTCTAGTGCGATCTCCTGCTGTCGATTGACCTCTCGTCTCCAAGCCAAGGCGTCGGTTTGCCGACCGTGGCCTCGTCTCAGTGACGAAGACATAGCCCGAAGTGTTGTCCGCGCGTCCCAGCCGTGTACAAGGTAGAACGGTGTGTCCTTGCGCGTGGCGTCCTGCGAGTTGTTGATCGCGAAGATCAGTTTTTCCACAATCTCATCCCAGTCCTGTTGCAGAGGGTCTTCGGCGTACACTCGGACGGACTGTATCACAGTCTTAACCGAGCGCTCCTGCTGACCGTTGGCTTGTGGCCGATAGCTCAGAGTGGCTCGAGACCTCGATTGCATCATTTTTGCGAACGCTTGGAAGACTTCGCCCATGAAGCGAGGGTCTCTGTCGTGTCGAATGAGGGTAGGGGCACCGAACCGTCGGTAGACACACTCTTCAAAGGCTTGCGCTACACACAGGGCCGAAGTGTCGGCCATAGCCTTTCCCATTACAAACCCCGTGAAAGCGCACTGGAATAGCAGTAATGCCGTATTCCCCCGCCGAGTCTTCGGCAACGGGATGACGAAGTCCATCGAGACAATCTGCAACGGCCTTTCGGCTAAGATGTTCCCGGGTGAGTATCATCGAAGTTGTGGGCGACTCTTACTCGAGCTGCAGTCTGGGCACGAGCGTACATGCCGCTCCACATCGGCGAACAGTCCAATCCAGTAGTAGTCGGCCTTCACGCGATGGTAGGTCCGGACGATACCTTGGTGTCCTCCCTCTAGCGAGTCATGGCAGCTTTGCAGCACTTCCTGGACCATCGTCGTCGGGATCACCAAACGTAGTGTCGACTCTTCGTTCCGATCACGACCGAACCGACGGTTCGAACCGAGGAAGTACAAAAGTCCATCCTCACTCAGCACGAACTTGTCGGACATCTTCCACGCCTCTCGTGCGGCTTTGTAACCAAGCTTCGCCTCATCTCCATTCAGTACTGCTTTGAGATTTGCCCACCGGAGTTCTTCATCCTGCGCCGCACCAATGCGTCGGCGTCGTTCCTGTTGCACCACCACGGGATCAATGTCTTCAGCGTTCGGTTCATGAACCACCGTCGCGTCAGATCTCGGTTGTGATGGCTGGTCCGAGGGTTCGGTAGTACCAGTCGTCGGTTGGTTCGAGAGCCTGGTATCGTCGTTTCGGTCGGACTCAGCGCCACTACTACTGGCTTCTTGAGGCGTCGCCTGTTCTTCATCTACAAAACGGACTCGTCTCTCGCGTTCCTTCGCCTGTCGTCTGGTCACTGCTGACACATGTAGCGGTTCCCGCACGAAGTCGAAAAAATTCTTGCGACGAGTGGTGTCCGATGCGTCTAGTACCCGGATTGAGCCTACGGCACGCACGGTCTCCTCCTGTGACTTCTCGGTTGATGAAGCGTCGGTTGGTGCCGAAGCCTCTGCTGACGGTTCATAGATAACTTCGTGGATGCGGTTCAGCTGCACTAGCTCTTCAGTCCGAGTCTTGTCGTCCACAGTCACCGATACCTTCTTCTCCAACGTCTCGCTCGCCAACGAATCTGCTGCGGCGTTGAATTCGCGGATAACATGCAGGTACTTCACCGACCGAAACCTCGATCTCAGTTCCTTGTGTCGATTGAGTTGCGCCATCAGTGTTTCCTTACGACATGCGATCACCCCTAGGGATTGCTGGATTGCGAGTCTCGAGTCTCCGACAATCACCAACTCGTCAGCCCCAGTTTCTAAGGCTGCGGTCAAACCATTGTTCATGCCCGAGTACTCGGCCAGGTTCACAGTCGTAGCCTCGAGATAAGCACTCGCAGCGATCACTATCGTCCATTCCGGTAGTTTCCACAGAATCCATGCGCAACTTCCATAACCCCCGTGCTTCTCAGTCTTGGCAGAACCGTCGAAGGATAGCACATAGCCACAGTAATCACGGGGTAGTCGAGCATACAGCAAATGAGGGTCCATCCGAACACTCGGTGAGCCACGTGTCGGTGGGGTTACAGGTGCCAACGAGTCCTCAAGGTCGACGAAACTTGTGATCGACGACTGGAGGAGTTGGGCGAAGGCACAATCCTTCTCCTTTACGCGCGTGACCACCAAGTGCCACGGAGACAGCAGCACCGCAAACTGGGTTGCGCGTCCGAACAGAGACTTCGACCTGTGAACCCAATCGAGCGTCGAAAACCGCGTATAGACGTGGATGGTCCGACCTGCAAGCTGTGTGTAAGACACCTTCAACAACTGTAGCAGGGCCAGGACCTCCTTCTCCGCTGGGTGATAGTTCATCTCGGCGTCCTTGAGGACTCGGCCGCAAAATCGGACGGGATGCATCGTGCCGTCGTGTTCCTGCATGAGCGTTGTGCTCAGCGCCCACTCGTTTGCGAAAGGCATCACATGAACATCTCTGTCGCGATCGAAGTGTCGAAGGATCGGTGCGTCAGCAACCTTCTGTTGTAGCGCGGCGAAGCTTCGTCTGGCTGCAGAGAGGTCACCCCGTCTCCGAAGTCTTCGTCTTTGAGCTGATAGAGCGCGGCACCATACACTGCAAAGTCCTGGATGAAACGGCTGTAATAGTTCAGCGATCCGAGGAATGCTTGCACTCCTTCTTGGACCGCGGAAACGAGAGCTCGGTCAGAGCCTTCAGTTTCTTCGGGTCTGCTTGGATACCATTCCGCGTCACCACGTGGGACAGGAAGTCCACCTTGGGTTGCACGAAGATGCTCTTGGTGAAACTCACGCTGATACGGCACTCTTCGAACCGTGCTACGAGTCGGTCCAGTGTGGCCAAGCAGCCATCGAACGACTCGCCCCGAAACAGATATCGTCGACGAAAGACCGTCGTTCGAATACGGGTACTAACGAGGATTCGTCAGGATCTCCATGGGCGAACATATCGGCGACAGGGCTGTTGATCAGTTCAGACACCGCCGTTCCGGGACCACCAGAACTGTTTCCTGCTTCGAACTTGGTCGGCGAAGACTCAGTACGAGGCGTCGGTTGGGCCGACGGCTCGGTCTGTCCTTGATTTGCTTCCCGATCACGCGATTCAGCTTCTTCCATCAGCGACGCATAGTGTTTCCATCCACCCTTCGGTTGCACAAAACCCCACAGAGCGTTGTCAAGCATCCTCTGATAGATCATGGGTGCATTCTTGAGCCCAAAGGGCATTCGAAGCCACTCAAAGTGGCCCAACGCGCACACGAACGCCGAGATCTGACGGGCCCTCTGTGTCATCATAATAGCCCAGAATCCACTCGCAGCGTCAAGCGAGCAGTACCACAGATACTTCTCTAGATCGGTAAGCAAGTCATCGACCAGAGGCATCGCATACTCCATGATTGCGGTGACGGCGTTCACCATCTTGTAATCAATGCACAATCTGATGTCGACTCCATTCTTCTTTAACACAATGACGATCGGTGAAGACCACGGGCGGTTTGAGAACGCAATCAGCCCCGCCTTCAGCAGCCCTCGGAGTAGCTCGTAGAGCTTCTTGAGATGTCGGAGGGGTATCCGCCGAGCCCTCTGTTTGATGGGCGCGTGTCCTTGGACATCGATATCACACACCACCCCATAGGCTGGCGGAGGTAATGCATTGCCGCTGGAGATCAGAATCTTCTCGTGCTTCCGGAGCACCTTCACCACGCGGTCTTGCCGACCACAGCTCAGGTCCGGATGTCGCACGTTATCAGCCCAGTAGTCCAACTCTGTAACCGAGGCTTCGGTCAGGTCGGGTAGGAAGGCTAGTTCGTGAGCGTAATCCTCCAGGTTAATGTCATTCGCTTGGTGCTCGGATGTAACATCCTTCGCGTCACTGCTATCTTCCGCAGCTGTTGCCGCAGTTGCTACTGAGACGTAGGTGCGCTCCAGTACCAGCATCGGGTCGTCGCCCCCAGGCGAGACCTCACTTTCGTACGAGCACTCCGATCCATAGTCATCACCACAATTGCCGTCGTCTCTGTGCGCGGCGTCCGTGTCTAGGCTGTCCCTTGAACACACCTCCACTTCATCAGAGTTGTCAACACCGGCCGGGTGAATCGGCTCCGCTGCCGTCCCAGCCGAGGCCACGGTTCGCGCATGTTCAAGTTCCGTAGGTTGAGAAGGGAGCGCTGCTGGATCATCACCCACTGGTGAGCCGTCAGAAGCGAGTTGCTCCTCTCTTCCCTCTTCACGAGTTCACGTTCCCATTGTTCAGCGCAGCTTAGCCGGGGTCGCCGATCAGGCGAGTCCTCGGCTGGTCGAACCATCACTCCCGTTGGCGGAGTGTAAGTCGGCCGATCTACAGCCGGTGGTTGCGTGGCCAGCCACTTCGAATACGCCTCACACTCGCGCGCGAACGCGACTTCATCTCGGCTGCCTTCGAAGGCAAGCTTCTGCCAGTCTTCATATCGTGCTGACGTCAGCCGCACATAGCCATCGTTTCGTGGAAGATCGCCAATCGGTACCCACAGGAGCACCGGAGTGTGTGCATGACACGTCGTTGGGTGGTCAGACACGTTAGTCAACCGCACCCACTCGACCTTGCCCCGCCGAAACTTCGTCACTGTCGGCAGCAGAGACTTCGTGCGGCGTACCCACACTTCATGTGTATCCGGGTGTGGTTGGCGTCGCTGCACTCGGTACTCCACGCACTCACGACTCTGAACGGGCAAGTCCTCGGATGGTCCACCATTAACATGTGGACTGAAGCCTCGGTCGTCTGGCGCGCCCAGAGTCTTGATGAGAGGAATGCTGACCTCGTCCGGCAACCTCGCCGTCGCGTGGAACAGGTCTAAACGTACTCCAGCGGGTATCATGAAGTCCGTGCCGAGGACTACGTCCACCCCAGCGCCATGGTCCATGATCCACAGCTCAAACTCGTACACACGCGCCCAGCCGAGGGTTATCTTGACGAGGGCTCGTCTCTCGGTAGCCATGGTTCCTTTCGTGAAACCCGGGATTTCCATGCAGCGGCCATGCCCCTGAATGTCACGCAGCCGCAACTGCTTCGCAAACTTCTCCGAAATCACACTTACGTTCGCTCCCGTATCCAACAGAAGCCTCGTTCTCGAGTCGTTGACCGCACCCTTGACCAGAGCTCTCATCCGAGCCCCCTTGTCGAACTTCTGCGCAGACCACCACCCCAGCCTCTCGCCTGGGAGTAACTTAGTCACCCCACTGGGCGTTCGGCCAGGCTGTCCACTCTGCACCGCACTTGAGACCCAAGCCTCGTTCACATCCCCATCTTCGTCGCTTTCATTTTCTTCACAATTATCACCTCCACCGAGGGTTTACCCTCTCTCCTTTTCAATTTCAATCCATTTCACAATTTCCTTGTCCTTGTCGTTCGGCCGTTTGCTTGTTCCCACAAACGCGTAGACGCAGTCTGCATCAATCGCGGGAGCAGCTAACTGTGGCAGCCCGATTGGGACCAACCCAGTTTCAGTTGGCGGGCTGCCTAGTTTAAATTGCCACCGAAGACTAGGCTTTGGAGCTCGGGAGAGAGGTCCTTCTTCTCGACCTTCGTCCGAAGGTACGTGGTGAGGGCCTGGAGTGCTTCACACTTGCCGATGTCGTGGACCTGCTGACACAGTCTGCAGCGTCGGTAGCAGTAGTGAGCCGAATGCCCGGCACCACCACACGCTGCGCAGGGCCCGTACTGACGCGGGCGACCATCGCGGTTGTCTCGGCTGAAGTGTCGGTTGGGCCGGTCGAAGTTTCGGCCGGGTTCGCCACCCTGCGTTGACGCTGGTCGGACCGGGCGTACGTCCCTTCTGCCGCAGCACGTCTTTCTTGTTCGTTCGCCGCCGCGACATGGCCTCCTTCTTCATCCGAGGTGTCAAGGTCACTGTAGTCACTGAAGTCTCGGTTGTCGTCGAAGTATCGGCTGCCACTGGAGTCACTACCACTGTCGTCGCGCGACTGCTCACGGGGCTCTGGGCGGCCAGATCGACCACTCTTCGTCCCACGCACCTGCAATTCGGCCATCAAATCGGACAGCGACGCTTCAGCCAGCGACACCCTCGGAGCATAGCGCGAATCCTCGTGTCTGCGTCCGAAGTCTCGGTCTCGACGTTCGTAACGTTCACGGCGGTTATTGTCGCGCGCTTGTTCGCTCCGGCGCTCGTCCCGTCTGCGAGAGTGCTCGCGTCCACGCGACTGGTGAGACGAGGCGTCTCTGCTCTGTCCGCGCTCCTCCGACTTGAGGATGTCATTAATCATGTCCTCAAGCTCATGAATGTCCGAGACTCGGACGTGGCAAAGCCGCCGCTCGAGTCCTCGGTCACCGCACGTCTCGAGGAAGCGCTGCACGTGATCCTTCGCGTCGCGACCGCCCTTCTCGAACTGGAAGACCAGCGTTGCGAGTGTAGCCATTCAGCCGATTTAGGTAGTCGCACAGATGTTCCGGAACCGTCACGTCGCGCCGAATAGTAGCGAGCCTTCGCAGACTGGCTGAACTGCGTACAGTAATACTTGATGAAAGCATCACTGAGCAACTTCCACCGACGCTTCGTCTTCTTGGGGAGCTGACGGTACCAGTGCAAGGCACCGTCCCGAAGGCTCAGTTCGAAAGCCATGCACCACTCGTTGGGCGGAGTGTGCGTTCCCTTCATCTCGTAGACAAACGCCCGGAGGCACTGCATAGAGTTTTCACTCTTGTTGCGGGCTCCGGAGAAGTTCTTGATCTGAGCGAGGGGTCGGTGAGTCGCAATCTCCAGTCGAGGGGTCGAGTTCAGCCGCTCCATCTCGCTCACTTCGCGCACCTGGCGGGCTAGCTCGTCGCTAGGACTGTCAAAGCCGTCGTCGTAGTCGGGCGTGTCGTCGCCATCGTCATCCGACGAAGAGTCATCACGCGGGGTAAAACGACGGCTCGAACGCCTCGGGAAGCTTCGGTTGGTGCTCCGTCCAGGTCGCGTTCCTTCGGTTTCGCGGGCAATGCGCTCGGTTCGACTAGTCGACCGAGGGGTCACCATATGCGAATCCTGGAAATACGGTGTGCCCTCCGTTTTGGCAGAGAACACTCCGTCCGTCGTCTGGCGTCGGCTCGAGCGCTCGGTCGTCTTCTTCGAAGTCTGCGGCAGCGGAACTTTCGAGGGATCGGTCGGCTCTCTCGCAGGGCGGGCGCTTGGCGGGCGTCCCAGCGTAAGATCCGTCTCCCCGAAGCTCAAACGCAGTTTCCCCTTCCACTTGTGCAGCTCCTTGCCGGCCAGCTCCGGTGTCCAACTCTTGACCGAAACCTCGGACGGGCGAGTCATCGGTTCACACCCCATCGCTCGGAGGAGCGCCACCGTGTCTTCGGCCATTTGGGTGACTGAAGTCGGCTCCACCGGGTGCTGCAACTCTTCCTTCAACTCGACCCACGTCGCTTGGCGCGTCATCTCCGGGCTGAACTGTCGGATCCACTCACTCGACTCAAGCATCTGCTCGAGCATTCGGCCGAGCACCTTGTTCGCAGCTGGGGTGCTGCTGTTCATCGACGGCCGAATTCCGCGGGATTCTTGAGGATCCTTAGTAACCTGCACCAGAGCCTTCGAGGTGAAGGCCTCGGTGCCATCCTCCGAGTCATCGTCCGCAAAGTCCGGCCGCGCCACTTCATCAAATTCGGAGACGAGGTTTCGGCTGAGGGAGCGTGAGCCCCCACTGCGTCCAGCCAACACCATCGCCGCCTCCTGGTCTTCGTACTCCTGCACGGGTGTAACGGGGTTACACGCACAAGTGGCTACAGCCACATGTAACTCTAACAGACGCGATGTCTGTTAAAGGTTAGAACACTTCCTCGACCTTGATGTACGTTACATCAAGTGCCACATTCATTTACGACCACCACGACGGGTGGTCCATAGACATTTAGGATTCCTATTGGTTGAAAGCAGCATCTTTTAACCAATGAGCGACATGCATAGCAAAGGAATTCTGCCAACCAGCCGTTGGCAGATTCCCAACTTAGAATATTACATTTAGAGGAAGTCAGAAACATAAAACAAAAATAACAGTTCTCATTTTAACCCAAAACATTATTTGGATCGTTTATTTAGATTAATCTATACTCGGAGGCCCGAGTATAATTAACTCTAGTTTAAACTAAGCTACGCTTCCTCATACACGAGCGCACACGTGTAAGCTGTTGTAGTGAGCCAAGGTAGGCCCACTACACCTGGTAGCACTTTGTAGTCCGTCCAACGACCGACTGTTGAGTTCGTACGTCACCGCACGAACACGGAGCCGAGAACCTTCCCATGGATACCGAAGTGTCTATGGAAAGCTCCACGACGCCTGCAACCCATGTTGCACGCGCTGACTGTCCCCACCTGTCAGACCCAGAGTGGGAAGCCCTCCAACGACTGTCAACAGTCATTGGTGAAGCGGCTGTAGCTACGATGCTGCGTACGCTAACGCCGACAGAGCAACACGGTGTTGCTCTGGGCTTCATCATGAGGAGCAGCAAGATGCTGCTGCCAATACCGCGGTGTCGTCGGGGACGACACCTCGCCCACAGTCACTGAAGCTCAATGTGAGCAACTACGTCGGAAGAGAGGGCGAACCTCTCCTCCGTTGGCTTGTCGAACTCGACACTGCCATCGCGGCTCGACGTATCGTCGACCCGTTGTCGAAGGTCGCGTTCGCCATGTCATGTCTTGGCGGACGTGCAAGGAGCTGGGCGTACGGACGCCGGCTCTCCGACCCTACGTGCTTCAGCACGTACGAAGGCTTCAAGGAGGAGCTCAGACAGGCGTTTGAGCCCCCGCAGAATGAGTTCCGGTCGAGGGCAGAGTTCCTCGACCTGCAGCAGGGTAAGCATGATGTTCATGCTTACGCCCAGAGAGCGCGGTACTTGGTCTCGAACATCGTGACCAACCCGATCGACGAGGCGACTAAGGTCGTCACGTTCATGAAGGGACTGAGAGATGGGCCTGTGAAGACCTATCTCTTCCGCGAGTACCCGGGTACTCTCGAAGCTGCCATCACGCTTGCGATGCAGGAAGAGTTTAGCCTGCGACAGGCTAAACTGCACGCGCATGTACCGAGGCCGCAACCGCGCCCGGTAGTGAGAACGGGAGGTCCGGAACCGATGGACCTCTCGAGCGCTGCCACTGCTGGCCCCCAGCAGCGGCAAGGAAGTAATGTGCGGTGCTACCGATGCGGTAGGATCGGTCACTTTGCTAGAGAGTGCACGGCACCCGTGCACCAGCAAGGTGGCTATCGCGGCGATGCTGGGCATCGTCGCAGCCGAACAAAAAACGCTGGACGCCAGTAGGCGCGGGGCGCCCTACTGGTAATGCAGTTCCGCGTGTCAACCTAGGACACGCGACACTGAGGACTGCAGCCCCAGTGAGGATCACTCTCACTGCAAGAAGCAAGATGACAAGGCTGATCTTGTCATCCTGAAGGTGAAGTCGATGAGAGCAAGCGGCTCTCGTCGTGCGTTGGTAGATTCTGGCGCGTCGAAGAACTTTATTCGACTGCGAAGTCTATCAATGCTTGACTTCGAGGATTTAAAGATACCTCGAAGTATGTTGGAAGTACGCTTGGCGACAGGTGTCGTCGTGAAGACCGAGAAGCGCATGGTACGCGTGCGCTTCACGTACAAGGGTCGAGTGTTCGTCGAAACTTTCATCGTCCTGGATCTGGACGATAAGTTCGACATGGTATTGGGCATGCCGTGGCTTGCACGGCATGATCCGGTAATCGATTGGGAGAAGCGCACTTTAGTGCGCTTCGGTCGCGACGGTGGAACAGAGAGCGATGGCCCTGTTTCACCACACACGCACCAGTAGGTGCGCGCGAATCTTCTAGTCGAGACAGCGCCTAATGCCGCTGTCCCGGAACGCCCTGGACGCGCACGGGCGCGCGCGCGAGAACAGATAGCGTCGGCGTCACCGCCGACGGCTAGTGAAGAAAATGTGTTGACTTCGGAAGTCAACACCCGCTTTTAGCGAATCAAAGAAGTCTCCGGCCTCGAGCGGCGCGGATGACACAAGCGAGTCACGCGCGTCAGCCGTGGAGACTGACGCGAACCTGATTGGATCGGTTTTGGCCCGTAATGGGAGCCAAGGTGACGTGACGCCGTCGACTCCGGGAGTCGATGGCTTGATGAATTCTATTCGTCGGCTCAGGGAGCCGACGCACCCTCCGTAATGGGGTCTCCGCCAATAGAAGGCGTCGAGGTATTGAAGTCGCGTCGGTTCCGGGAACCGACGCTGCGAAAGACATTTCGCGTCGACTCCGGGAGTCGACGCACCCTTTGTAATTGAGGACTCCGCCAATGATAGGCGTCGAGGTGATGATGGCGTGTCGGTTCCGGGAACCGACGCTGCAGGCGGTGCGGACGGTTGCAAACGTCCCGCACCGGAAAAACTTGCATGCTGTCGTGCAGCCGGGCTGCACGACGAAGCGCCGCGCGACCAAGCCGGGCTTGAAGTCGCTCGCCCGCGGGAGGTACCCGCCGGCGAAATTAAGAAAGAACACCCGTCCATGGCTGGGCCTGGACGAGGTCAAGAACCATGCGGAGCCGGGCTCCGCAAGTCAAGAAGACGGCACATGCGAAGGTCGCTGCGCAAGTCTCGGCCCGGGGCCGAGACGCTACAAGAGATGTCTGCCGGGCAGACGAAGGCTGAAAAGCCGAACGTCGAGACGTTGAACGTCTTGACGCGTACCTGTGCCGGGTTCCGGCACAGGAGATGACTCTCGCTAATCCTCCGACGCAAGCGTCAGAGTTGACTTCGCTTCCAGTCATGAGCTGGAAGCGCTTCGCGCGTGACTTGCACGATGGACGCATCGAGCAAATATGCATTCTCTCGGACGCCGAGAGAACGAAGAGCGAGAATGAGGAACTGAGGCAGTTCTTCATGGAGAGCACCACTGAGAGTGAAGACACTCTCAGTGCCAAGACGAAGAAAGAACGCTTTGAAGAACAGAGCTGGGACTCGCTGAAGGCGAGTCCCTACTATGAGATTCTACGGGAGTACGCGGACGTACTTCCGGAAGAGATCCCTGCGGAGCTTCCGCAGGACAAGGGCATTCAGCACGAGATTGATCTCGTGCCGGGCACGAAATACTGTGTCACGCGGCAGTGGCCACTGCCGCGAGAGCAGGTCAAGGCGATCGACGACTTCTTCGAAAGTCGTCGCAAAGCTGGGCAAGTGCGGGAATCGAAGTCCCCGCACAGTGCTCCGACGTTCTGTGTCAAGAAGCCACAGGGCGGCTGGCGCATCGTTCATGCGTACAATAAGCTGAACGATGCGACGATACCGGCGCAGACACCGATACCGCGAAAAGATGTTATCATCGATTCGATGGCCAGGAGCACTGTCTACAGTGCTCTTGATCTGCGCGATGGGTTCTATCAGATCCTAATGCGTGAGAGCGATATCCCTCTCACGGCTGTGAGCACGCCGAGTGGCATGCTCTGGGAGTGGCTAGTGATGCCGCAGGGTCTGAAGAACGCCCCTGCGACCTTCAACAGGTGCGTGACGCACTTGTTGCGCTCGGTGCGCGACTTCGCACCGAGCTACTTCGATGACGTGTTCGTCCACAGCCGTGCTGCGGACGGGATGAGCGACGTTGAGATGCACAAGGTGCATCTCCGGAAGCTGCTTGCGCTCATGCGCAAGCACAAGCACTACGCGAACCTGAAGAAGTGCATCTTCGGGGCGAGCGAGATACCCGTGCTCGGGGGTCTCGTTGGGAAGTACGGTGTCCGCCCTGACCCGGAAAAGGTCAGAGTGATCAATGAGTGGCCGACGCCGACGAGCGTCAAGGAACTGCGGCAGTTCCTGTTTGGCCACGTACTTGTGCAAGTACGTGAAGGACTACGCGGGCATGATACGCCCGCTGTCACAGCTCCTGAAGAAGGATGCCGAGTGGAGTTGGACTGTTGACTGTCAGCAGGCCTTCGATGCAGTCAAGCGGGGCTTGACTGAGGCGCCGATCTTGGCGGTGGCCGACCAAGATCGCCCATTCCACGTTGTGTGTGACGCATCCGATTTCGCGATCGGATGTGCGTTGATGCAGCACGATCACGAGGGCCGTGATCGTGTCGTCTACTATCAGTCGCGTCAGCTAAAGCCAGCTGAGCGCAATTACCCAGTGCATGACAAGGAGCTCCTTGCCATGAAGTATGCACTTGCGAAGTTCCGAGTGTATCTCCTCGGAAGTAAACCGTTCGTGGTCTATACAGACCACGCGTCACTGCGGACGGCTGTCAAGTCGCCACACATCTCGCAACGTATGGCGAGATGGCTTTCGTTCTTTGCGGAATACAACTTCCGGGTTGAGTACAAACCCGGAAGGCTCAATGTGGTGGCCGACGCGTTATCGCGTCGACCTGACTACGCTACGAATGAAGTCGACGTCAATGCCATTGACGCCATGCGATCGAGCACTCCCACGTCGTCGCTCCTCGACGACGTGAAGGCCGCGTACGTGCACGACGCGGACGCGAAGCTCTTGCTGGCCTATGGCTCAGTGCCTTCTGACGAAGCTCGTCAGCAGTTGCCAAGACATCTTCGTGCTCGTGCACACCGTTACCGGGTGCACGAGGGGTTGCTACTCTACAGCGTAGTCAACGACAACGCGGACCGCGTTGTCGTTCCCAATGATCATGACCTGCGACTCAGGATCATGTACGAGTATCATGATGCACCGACTGCGGGGCATCCAGGCCGTGAGAAGACGTATCTTCTTCTCACGAGGGACTTCTACTGGGCCCACCAGTACAAGTGGGTGCGCAAGTACGTCCGTGCTTGCGAGGTGTGTCAACGTGTGAAGCCTGCGCCGTTCGCGCAGGCTCCTTTGCAGTCACTGCCGACTCCGTCGGAGTGTTGGCAGTCCATGTCCTTGACTTTGTGTTTGGTCTTCCCGGATAGCCAGGGAACACGGGCGTTGTGGTCTTTGTTGACCGCTTCAGCAAGATGGTACATCTTGCTGCAGTACCCGCCGAAGTGACTGCGAAACAGACGGCACGTCTGTTCGTTGACATGGTGTTCAGACACCATGGCATGCCGATGGACATCGTGTCCGATCGAGACCCGCGCTTCACCGCGCACCTGTGGCAAGAAGTGTTCACACTTCTTGGCAGTCAACTCTCGATGTCGACTGCGGATCATCCGCAGACGGACGGACAGACCGAGCGCGTGAATCGCGTGCTCGTGGATGTACTCAAGAGCTACGCCCACTCGTTCCAACACTGGAGCGAGTGTCTGCCGATGGCGGAGTTCGCCATCAACAACTCGGTGCATGCCTCGACCGGGCATACACCGTTCTACGTGAATGCCTTGAGGCACCCACGCCTCCCGAGCTTACTCGGGATGCTGGCTCCTTCCTTAAATGGGGGAGGATCTACGACTGCAACACAGCAGCCGCAGAATGCCGCTGACACCTGCACGGTGTCAGCCGCAACAACGCGAAAGAAGACGAAGACCGCGTCTGTGCAGGGCACAGACGCAACCAAGAAGAAGAAGACCGCGTCTGTGCAGGGCACAGACGCACACAAGCAGAAGAAGAACGTGTCTGTGCGAGGCACAGACACCACATCGACGAACGCAGAGGCCGGGCCTACTGCTGGAAGCGAGCTGAACGAGTTCAGCTCGGACGCAATGAACTTCGTGCAGCGTAGACAAGCCGTCATTCGGTTTGTCCAGGACGCTATTGCAGCTTCTGTCGATCGACAGAAGCTGAACGCAGACAATGTTGGCAGGGGCAACACAAATGAATTCAAGAAGGGTTCATTGGTCTTGTTAGCTACTCAAAACCTGCCTAAACATGCCGTTTCCGACTTCGGAGCGAGTAAGCTCGCTCCGCGCTTCATTGGGCCGTTCACAGTGTTGGCACGGCATGGCAACGCTTACACGCCAGACATCCCGTCTAGCATGCGCCTCCACCCGACCTTTACGTCGGGCGGCTGAAGCCATACCAGCAGCACGAGCCAGCTAGCTCGGCCGACGCGAAGCGGAAGCCGAACCTTTCTCCAGCGCGTCAACGCGCTGGGCCAAGCGCACGACGCGACCCCCAACGTCGACGGAGACGTCCGACGCGGTCTGCGCGGCCTGAGCGACTTGAGCCCTCAGGTTCGCCATCTCTTGCCTCAGAGCAGCGAAGTCACTGCTCTGAAGCCGCTCCACAGCGGCGACCCGGTCTTCGAGGGACGGAGGCCCAAGGTCAACCCCAGGTTGACCATACACGGGGCGTGTTCCCACCACCGCCGCCTCCGATCCGTGACGCCCACGGCTCAACACGTTGGATTGTTGAGCGTATTGTCGACCATAGTATCCCGAAAACGAACCGTCATCCGGTTCGTTATCGTATTCGTTGGAGAGGGTTTCCGCCCCACCAAGATACATGGAGCCGCGGAACGTCCTGCTGCAGGACGTTCCGGAAATGGTGAGGGCGTACGAAGCCCACCACGCACTGCCGGCGCGAAGGTAGCGCGAGCGCTGTGGTCACCCCCAGCGCTCGAAGCACCACGCTCGTCGCGTTCCTCACGTGCCATGAACTTGGCACGGAGATCCTTGAGGCTCGCAGGTACACGGATCGACGTGTACCCGTTTAGGTCGCGGTCGCTCAAGCGCGCCGCACCCGGAAGACACAACATGCACTGCTGGCCTTCGGGCACAGCGCACGGAACTCCAGCATCCACAGAAGATCTGTGGAGCTGCTCCAATCTCCCACGCGTCGAGAACGTCTCGAAGCGCTCACGGGCATGCTTAACCCGCTCGCGGTAAGCTGCCGGATTCTTGCTGAAGTTATCAACAAAGGCATTCCAACTTTGACAAAGTGCCTGCCATTCGGGCACTTTGCTGCGAGAAGAGGTCTTCTTGCTGGAGTAATATCGGAGCTCATGGAAGAGTCCGATATAGTAGTCGCGCCTTTGATTCGTCATCGGATCAAAGTGCTGGCCCTCCGCCACCTCATCGTCCTCGATCGCGCTGCATACGTACAGCGGGATAGTGTTCGGGGCACCGAGTTGCCCACCCGCGCCGCGATGTCTGCCGCGGACGGCATCCATGGATCACGCGCTGCATGAGCAGCGCGTGGAGAGCTTGAAGGCGCCGCATCGCGCGGCGAGCTCAAGGCTCCAGCAGCAGAGAGCGGAGTCTCCTTTGCGCAACGCGAACGCTTCGAACTCGAAGCGTCCGAATCGTCTTCTTCACGAGGGCGTCTCGACCCGGCGTGCGGGTCGAGACTGTCGCTGTCGATTGACTCCTTGCGCCTGCTGGGGAGGCATCGCCCTCCTCCATGTCCACGTCGTCCTCGCTATAGTCAACGACATCGTTGACTATCGAAGAGCCCTGAAGGACGATCTTCGGCTCCGCCGCGGCCTTAGCAGCGCGAGCGTCCTGCTTCGCCTGCTGCCGCTCGTGGTACTCGGGGACAGAGAGATTCTCTGTCCCAGCGGCGGTCTTCTTCGGCGAGCTCATTGCGGAATGAGCTCGAGTTTTCCTTCTCCCAACGTGAAGAATTGACGAGTGGTCAATTGCCTGATTGACGTGCCGTGACCGGCGCGTCTAACCTTAAGGGGGGGATGGTGTAACGGGGTTACACGCACAAGTGGCTACAGCCACATGTAACTCTAACAGACGCGATGTCTGTTAAAGGTTAGAACACTTCCTCGACCTTGATGTACGTTACATCAAGTGCCACATTCATTTACGACCACCACGACGGGTGGTCCATAGACATTTAGGATTCCTATTGGTTGAAAGCAGCATCTTTTAACCAATGAGCGACATGCATAGCAAAGGAATTCTGCCAACCAGCCGTTGGCAGATTCCCAACTTAGAATATTACATTTAGAGGAAGTCAGAAACATAAAACAAAAATAACAGTTCTCATTTTAACCCAAAAACATTATTTGGATCGTTTATTTAGATTAATCTATACTCGGAGGCCCGAGTATAATTAACTCTAGTTTAAACTAAGCTACGCTTCCTCATACACGAGCGCACACGTGTAAGCTGTTGTAGTGAGCCAAGGTAGGCCCACTACAACGGGTGCGGGAGTCTTCTCTTCCAGGTCATCGTAGTTCATCATCATGTCATCCTTGGCGTCCGAATCCTCGTCAACCGACTCTTCGAAACTGACCGACCTTTCGGAGATCGTCGACAGCCGAGACGTCAAGTCACTCGCGATCGTCGACACGCCGTCGGTTGGCCCTCGTCCCGATTTCGCCGGCGTAGCTGGCACCGCTGACTTGGATCCTTTCGCCATCTTGTTCTTGTTCTTCTTGTTTCTTCTTCTCTTCTTCTCTTCTTCTTCTTCTTCTTCTTCTCCTCTCAATGCTCGTTTGGGACAATACCTACACAGACCACAACACACAGTTCGGTCACACCAGTCCCGGGTCGCGGCACCAGTTGTCGTGTAGGAAAACACGATTTAACGAGTTCTCGTCCCTCTAGCCAAGGCCTTTGGGACGAGCCCCTACCAACAACACGCTTCCCTCCTAAAAGGTCGGCGCTTATTGTTGGGATAAAATCTGAAGACCAGATCCGATCCCTTGCACCGGGCTGGAATGTGCCTTATGCGAGTCGTCGGTCAGGTAGGTAGAGCCCGTAAATCAAATATAAGAGCACCCTTAGCCACGAGCAACGGCTAGGATGCAATGTACACACGCGCTTTCACACGTAACCACTGTGGTCCCTCAGAAGGAAGGGTACCAGGCCAATCGAGGCCTCGGACAGGGGCGCCGGGACGAAGTCTCGGCTGGAAGTCAAATATACTGGGGGGCCTTGCCACACACCCAGACAAGCGTACAAACGTACAGGGAGGTCTCTAATACCTCCAACACTCGGCCACTACTCACTCTTGGCCTTTCCAGGGATGAACACTCGGTCAATGTACCTTATGCTCACCGGCAGACATACCCCGTGTCGGCCGAGCGTATCCAGACTCTACAGCTAAGCTAAGACTTACCGTAGACGGACTTGACCCTTGTGTGGCTTCGGGGGGAATTTCTGCTCTGATTTAGTGATTAGAGGCTGTGAGGCCTTCCCTATCGCTAATCCCTATCGTCTATACAAAAGTCAAGTGTCAACCGAGCCTTCGAGCTGATCCGACGACTCGACGACTCCTCGGCTAGATCCGAATTCCTAATGAGAGGCAAATCTTGTACCCACTATGACTACTTGGAGGGCTCGGTGGGGATTTATTATGACCCACCGTGCCTTGTCACTAAATGGCCATCCATCTGTCACTCTAATGCGGTAAATGTGAGTAGCCAATCAGAAGGCTCGCTTTCACTCGCACGTTCGGGACTGTTGAGACTCGGTGCGGGACTGTTCTTCGACCGGAATTTCTCGATACCACACAGCACCGAAGAGCTTCTTGATGCCTAAAGTCTGGTAGAACGACTTCGCCACCTCGGATGTGAAGTTCGAGCCATTGTCACTCAGCAACCGCGACGGCACTCCGTGCCGAGACACCACTCCACTAATCATCACCTCTACGAACGTCACGGAATCCAAGCGTTCCACGGCGAACGCTTCAGCCCAGCGAGTAAAATAGACAACGAAACCCAAAATGTAGCGATTACCACGGTCCGTCTCGGGCAGAGGCCCCACGCGAAGACAGCAGATCAGCATGACAGAAATGCAGGACGTTTCCACGAACGGTAACGGGATCACTGGCACCGTCACCGAACGAGCCGGCCCCACGCGCGCGGGGAGGTTCACGCGCCGCATTAGCACTTCGTTCTCCACGTCGAACTTGGACGCCATCCTCACGACCTTCACGCGCAAGTGGGGTCCAGCGGCAGCGCTCCGTCGTTCACGAACGCGACTAGAGCCATCATCCACGGAACCTTCCGCTGCTCCAGCCTGAGCTACTCTACGTCAAGTCCGAACAAGTCCACGGGCGTCGGAGGGATGTCCGTCAGCGCCGACTCGTCCTCGGTTGCGTTTTCAGGCGACGGAGCGGCGTGCTCCGCGCTCATCTCTCCACCAGCGTCTCTAGTCATCACTGTCGGCGCGGGCCCCACGTCGGACGGCTCCCCGACTGAGTCCTCGACCTCGGTCTCGGGTGAGTCGACCGGATTTAGCAGGTCGGCCATGGTCACGGCCGAGTCCTCCGGATTCAGCAAGTCGGCCAGGTTCATCGCGTTCACGCTCGCGGTGGGGAGGCGCGACAAGCCGTCCACGTGCCCCATGCTCGTCGCGGGCTTGTGGTGCACTTTGAACTGTAGATTAGACAGCTCGATCGCCCATCGAGCGAGCTTTGCATTGGTAGTACGATTGCCAGGGCTGAATATCCAGGTAAGCGCCTGGTGGTCGGTGTAGAGGTCAAACTCCCGCTTATCCAAGTAACAGCGGAACTTCCGCGTCGACCACACTATGCCCCAGCATTCAATCTCCGAGATCCCGTCCTGATTGTTGATTCAATTCTTCTGTGATCCCGTCAGTAGCTTGCTAGCATAGGCGACGGCACGGTCTCGACCGTCTACCTCCTGCATTAGACAAGCGCCGACAGCATACCGTGACGAATCGACGTAAAGTTTGAAGCGTTTCTTCATGTCCGGGTAGATCAGGATAGGAGGCGTCACCAGCGCGCGCTTCAGCTGGAGGAACGCCACCTCGCAGTCCTCGCTCCACACAAACGGAGCGCCCTTCACCTTCAGGCGTTCCAAGGGCGTCGAGATCAAAGGATACCCCGGGATATACCGGCGGAAGTAGCTCGTCAAGCCCAAGAACGAGCGAATGTCATGCACGTCGCGAGACCTCGGCACGTTCATCACTGCCTTCACCTTCTCGGGGTTCGGCAAGATGCCCATGGGCGTCACAATGTGCCCGAGGAAGGCGACCTGACTCCGGCCCCAGTGACACTTCATCATCTTCAGCTTGAAGCCGGCCTTCTGAAAGCGGGTCAACACTTGCCGAAGACGGACGAGATGGGACGGAAAGTCCTCGCTGAAAATGACGCAGTCGTCCAGGTACACCAAGCAGACACGCCACTTGAGATCGACGAGGACGGTCTCCATCAGCCGTTCGAAAGCAGGCACAGCATTACATAGGCCGAAGGGCATGACTAACCATTCGAATAGACCGTAGTTGCACGTGAAAGCCGTCTTCGCAATACTGTCTTCGTGCATGGGCACGTTCCAGTAGCCCGACGCAATGTCCATGGTTGAGAACGGCTTCGCTCCACTCAGCACGTCCAGGATGTCATCAATCAGCGGCATAGGATAGCAATCCTTCACGGTCACAGCGTTCAACTTACGATAGTCTATGCAAAAACGGATGCCACCGTCGGGCTTCCTGATCATCAGGACGGGGCTGGCCCAGGGGCTATTCGACGGCCTGACGAAGCACAGCTTCTGGTATTGCTGGATCTCGGCTTCCATCACCTCGCCCTCGGCGAAGGACACCCGGTACGGCTGTTGCTTGACCGGCTTGCTGTCTCCAGTGTCGATCTGGAACTTCAGCAAGTCGGTCCTGCCAGGCGAGTTGGACGACTCTACGAACATCTCTCGGAAGCGCTCCAACTCGCTGCGGAACAGCAACTTCTGCTCATTCGACAACCTCGACTGGGAGAAGTCGGTCTCGAGCGCCACCTCCTTGTCGGGCGGCACCTCGGGTCTCGACGCTTTCACGGTCTCGCCGAGATCTGGTCCCTTGGCCTCCTCTTCGCGACTGGCCGCAACCGTAGCAGCCTTCTCTGGCGAGTGTGACTTGCTGGGCGCCCCTTCGTCCTTCTGCGGCGACGGTCGCTCGAAGTCGACCGCCGAGTCGGGGACCACCGACGTCGAAGCCACCACCGTGCCCTTCTTGAGCCAGAACTCCTCCGTAGATGCATTGCAGACTTCCACTACTACTCGGCCGTCGTCCACGGTGCAGAGCATTCTTGCCACGCAGAGCCGGGGCGGCAAGTTCAGCGAGCCTTCCACGAGGACGGTCGCCTTGCAGGGGGCGTCGCCCACGACGTCTGTCACCACCAGGGCCTGGCCGCGCGACGGCAGCCGGACGGACACAGCCATCGTGGCCATGAACGACTCGTGGACCACCATCACTCCTAGCGATAGGACTTCGCCCGTGCTCTTCAACATGAGCGTCCTCTTGGCCACATCGATAATTGCTCCAAAGGCGCCCAGTGCGTCGACGCCCAAGATAGCGTCCACATGCAACTTGTCAGCCACCAACATCTGCATGGTCACCTCGACCCTGCCAAGCACGAGGGGAGGGTGATCCACCCCGAACGCGCAGGCGGTGTCCAGACGAACTGCGTACATGCCCATCGTAGGACTCTAGAGCTTCTCCAGCTCGCCCCAGCCTCTTCAGTACACGGAAGTCGACGAGACTCAGCGTCGCACCTGTGTCGGCCAGCATCTGCGAAGGCAGCAGTCGATGTACCCGCAAGACAGTGCCTCGAAGCTCCCCACGGAGCACACTACACGCCGGCCTCCGGCGACCACACGAGGGAGCTCGGCTTCACCTTCTCTGTCGTCTTCGTCGACACGGACGCCGAAGCCGTCCGGTAAGTTGACGGTCACCACTTCGACAAGACCGGTCTTGCGTCCACGTTCCGGATGCGGACGCTCGGGACGGACCACTTGCATGTAGTGGGTCGCGTCGCCGTCCTCCTCGGGACGGAGCTCCCTATCCAGTGCCTCGGCCGAGTCGCGGTACAGCGCCGTGAAGTCAAAGCATACGGGCCGCCGTGAGCGACGCCGCAGCTGGCGCCTCGCACTTGCTGGGTGAGCTTCTCGAACTCGATCCAGTAACTTGTTCCAAATATACGTAGCGTTCACCTTGTCGTATTCTTTCGTCCATTGCATGACAGGTTCTCGCCAATTCCCTCTGCCTCCACCTTCCTCAGCGACTTGTTCACCATCGTGCACGAGGCTGGTCCAGTCCAGATCGGGCGGCTTGTCACGGATCGGGGTGACTTCAACTGTGTCGCCTTCACCGAGCGAGTCGTCGGCCGACTTCCTCGCGCTCGACATCTCGGCCTTGGTCTCCTTCAGCAAGAAGTACACAGCCTTGCGAGCCTCCGCTCTCTCGCTCGCAGACGGTCTCCGACTCAGCTCGAGAGATCCGACGGGCGGGTCCACGCTCACTGCAGCGACTACCTCCTCGCCGCCCTTCTCACAGGCGTCCACGGGGACCGCGATGTTCGCAGCCACGCTCTCCTCCGTCACGGAGCCGTTGTCCAAGACGGTCGAGGCCTTCGGGTCCAGGTCGGACTCCGACAGGCCGAACGACTCGTACGTCGTCTCCCCGGTCGAGTGATCTAGAGAGACACAGCTGGCCAGTGACTGTTTGAAGTCACGGTTGGCCCGCTTGGCCTCCGCCGAGTTCTCCAGCGTGTCACGGTACCAGTCCTCCCAGTACTCAGGAGACGACGTACCCTCGGGCGAGGCGTCCTTCATCTTGCTCAATGCCTCGACCGGGACGTCCAGAAACTTGGTCATCTCCTCCATGGAAGGACCCTAGCTCTCTCAGCATTCTCCTTCATCTTGATCTGGAGCTGAACCTCGTTCAGGGGATAGAGTATGTCCTCCAGTTCCTTGGTGTACTCTTCGGGCTCCTCGTAGACGTCCGGGACGGTCTCGGCTCCAGGGTACTCCGACGAGGTGCTCGACTGCCCATACTCCATCGTGCCCAGCTCCTCGTCCGTGAAAAGTCGGGCATAGCGGGGAGGCTTCTCTCTGTCCTCGTCAACCTTGCCCACCTCGACGCTCTCGGGTACGTCCTTGCTCTCGGGGACGGCGTCGACCTCTTCGCCTTCGATCTTCGTCTCGTCGGCGAACTCAGCCACCGGTATGACCGACTCGACCACCTCAGCGCCTACCTCGGCGGCGAGCTCGCGGCCCGAGTCCTTATCTTCCTCGTCCCATGCGGCAAATAGAGTGTCTCCCACGTCGACAGCCTCGCCCCAACCATCTAAAAAGGGTTCATCCGTAATCCAGCGTGGAGGAAAGCCGTCCTTCTTCAGGATGCTCCGCAACAGAGCCTCCGCCACTGGCTTAGGCACCGCTCTCAGCATCGGCGACGAGGGCGTCTCATCCGGAGGCGTCTGACAGGGCATATCTACGTCGACAGCACAGAACGCTTCACCGTCTGTACTCGCCGCGTAGAACACGTCTCCGTCGACCTCCTCTTCCTCGGAGTACGCCGTCTCCTCCGACTTCACCGACTGGTTCTCGTCCTCCGTCGACGCGGCGACCTCGGCCACCGTTCCTCCTTCTCCGCTCTCTCCAATCCTGGGGCCAAGGTCCTGGCCACTCACGGGAGCTCCTCGGCCGCGGGGCGTCCTCCTCGGCCACCACGTCCACTTCTTCATACTTGTCGGGGACCCACATCTTCCATCCAATCATTGGGCTCGCCCTGCCCAACGCACGCTTCCTCAAAGATTCCACCATTAGCGGCCCGAGCAGCCACATCTCCTCCGTAGTGGTATCCAAGTTCCTCAGCCACGCTTTCGTCATCCTCGTCGTGCACGGACAACATCGTCCTGCACGCTTCGTGCTCCACTTCGCCTCGCACGGACATCACCGTCCGGCGCTCCTCTTGTTCAACTTCGCCCCGCCTAGACAACACCGTCCGGTGCTCTTCTTGTTCCTCTCCTGCTCTTGGCGCTTCCATGCGCTCCTCGCTGACGCTCTTCTACTCCGCCTTACTCTCCACTACCTCATCCACCGTCCTTCCCGCCGTGACCGCCGGACGCCTTCTCCTCGGCCTCCTCCAACGATCACCACCTGAGCCATCCTCTAGACTAGAGAAAGGAGTGGCTCCCTCCTCTCCTTCCTCCTTCCCCGTCATTGCCGAGGGACCGGATTGCTCTGGGCCACCGCGTTCAGCAGAGCTGGCGTCGCCTCGCGAAGCGCGGCCAACACGGGGAATTGCATCACAGAGTGGCCCTGGTCGTGGCAGAAGACGCAGCCAGTCGGCGCCTGGGCACCACCAGCGGAGGCAGCCTGGCCGCCACCATTCAGGGGCGCGTCACACTCGACCGCGATGTGACCGAAGGCTCCACAGCGCCTACAGCTCATCGACGCGCGCTTGCACGTGGCACGACCATGTCCCTTGAAGTTGCAACGGCCACACACAGGCGAACCGTCCTGCGTACGACTATCATCACCCATGCGAATGCCGCGGAACGGCTGAGCGTTCCCTGTCCACGGCCACTTCCGACGGGCTGAGTGGCAGGAGTGGCGGCCACTACCGGCGCTCGATTGCGAGGCGAGCGAGGGGGTTGCCACTGACGCTGCACAAGTTGCTGCTGCCACTGCTGCTGCTGCTCCACGAAGTTCTTCATCTGCTCGATCAAGGCCTCGACCGCCGTCGTCGCGGGAGCCTCCGTCTGCTTCTTCTTCTTCATGGACTCGCCGTCCGAGAACTCGTCGTCCTCCTCGATCGGACGGTGCATGTCCTTAAACATGAGCCACTCGCATGCCTCGGGGATGTCCGACGCATCGCTCGCGTCCAAGGTCGCCAGCATTCGCTTGCTCCTAAGTCCTCGGCGGAAGAGCTGGTACCGCATCTGCGGGTTCGGGTAGTCGAGCGAATCGCACAGGTCCGAGACCCTGTCGCCCCACTCCTCCACGGACTCTCCGCGCTGCCTCTTCGTGTTTTCCAACAGCTCCCAGAGCTCATCGGCCGTCCGTCTGAGGAACTGGTTGTGGAACCGCACCTTGAGCACTTGATGCTCGAGTTGTTCCACCAGCGCTCGGCTTCTCGGCCTCGCAGCTTCTGACGGAACACCAGCAACCTGGACCGGTCGGGGACGCCGTCCGTGTGGTCCTCGAAGAGCTCCCAGAAGTCTCGCGCCTTCTCCACCGTGGCCGTGTCCGAGTGGAACATCGGGAGCACCTTCACGGCATGCGAGACCATCGTAGACAGGTTGTAGGCACTGGGCGAGGGTCCTGTAGAACCGCGCCAACTAGTCGACGGTGCAGTCGTCGAAGCCGGCGGAGCCGTACTCGCTGCAGGCGTCCGACTCACAGTAGGACCCATCGTAGTCTGCATGGGTACGCCGCCGCCGAGCGGCTTCGAGAACCCTGCCGGAACACCGGCGAACTGCAACTTCTTCATCGAGGGAGGCGGCTTGGTGGGCGACTTCATCACACCTCCCCTCCCGCTCCATCCTCCATACTCGGGGGTCTTCCCCGAACCATGCTGGGCACTCCAGCTCCACCCAAAGGCAGGGCGATCCGTTCGGCGCGCCTCGGGACCCGTGTAGCGGGTGATGAACGCACTGGGTCTCGCTGCGTCGGGACCGGCTTCTCCATCGCGTCGTGGTAGTCGTCCTCGTCCTCGGCATACATCCCGTAGCCGTATCCATAGTCCACCGACTGACCGTAAGACTGGCCCAAGCCCGACTGTCCCATCGGACTCGAGACCGACGGCTCCGGCTCACCCTTCACGGTGGGCTCCGCCTTCACCTCGCGACCGCCGTCTTGACCTCGGACGCTCTTGATCGTGGGCGTCGTCTCCGTCTTGACCGCCACCTTATCTTCATACTCTTCGTCGTCTTCATCCTCCCGGAGCTCACGCATCACATCCGACACGGACGCTCCCTCTTCAGCATACTCAGCGGTCTTCCTCCACCGCTCCAAACTCCTTAATCCCTCTTCAACCGGGTCCGGCACGCCCGCTCCAGCCTGGCTGGGCGGCGGCGGGGCCTTCTGTCGCTGGGACGGCGGTGGCACTATCCCCATCATCGGCATCCCCGTACGGTCTCTGCCGGCGCCGTTCGGCGCGCCCTGCTTCGGCGCGAGCGGCACGCTCTGCTTCTACCCGGGCGGCACGCTCTTCCTCGGCCCGTGCGGCACGCTCTCTCTTGCTTCCTCTTTAGCCCGGCGGCGCGCTGCTTCATCAGCACTACCGCCTCATCCTCGTTGTCCAGGCATCTTCTCAGTTAACTGTCCTTGTTTCACTCTCCTTGTCTGTTCCTTGTTCACTTGACCTCTTGCTTCTAGACCGTGCACACTTGGCTCTTGTGACTACGTTACCTCTCTCGTCCTACCGGCCTGGATCGCTCCCTTCACCGCTCCTCGTCGCTGCTTCTCCAGCGCGACACAAACGCGTGTGCGGACCCTGGGTCCTTCCTGAGCACACTTCAAAACGTGAGGAGGGGACGCGTCCTCCAGTCACCAGGTTCAGACGCTTGGCTCTGACTCTTCACTTCCGGGCACAGGCTCTCAGCACTGTTCACTCCACAGTCGGCAACACTACCCTGCTTCTCCACCACGTGTCGCGAGTCGCTTTGTCGGACCGGTTTGGGGCCGGCCGCCGCTGTATAGGAGTAGTAAGTGCTGCCTGTGCTTGTAGGATTTTGGGGCACAAGTAGCCAGGAGATCACTAAGCTAATATGCAAAAAGTGTTCCTTACGACCTGTGTGGTCCTGTTAAGCAAAATTCACGACTGACCTTCTCTCTACTCCTATCTCTTTCTCTCTTGTATCTGCCGATCCTTGCGTATCAGCGTCTTCGGCGGTCCAGCTCCCGCTCACCCCTTCCGAAGACTCGAACCGTTCAGCTCGACGACCCTCAAAGCCGACTTCCATGCCATCCGTCCCCGAGGTCCCGCCACAACACCACGAGACACCTGATACCTCCAAGGTACCTCCTCCGAGCAGCCCATGGGTCTCCAGCATCTCGCCGGCTCGGCCCACGACCCGCACTTCCTTGCCCGTGGCCACCGCAGGTGGGCCACCTCAGGAACTCGTCACCGGCCCCGCAGAGTGGGAACCGTCCAGACCGTTCCGACTCGGGACAACGAGACCGGCGCAAAAACGAAGTGGAATACTTTTTGGAAGTATTTCCTCAAGACATGGACGCAGCGATATGATACCACGACCTGGAACGTGCAGGAAATGGTGCGGTGCGGTGTTGACATCGTCAACCGCACCAACAATCCGTTGGAAAAGTACAATCGTGACTTCGCGTCGCGAGTGGGTACGCATCCTAGCCTGCTTACCTTCATCGAAGCCATCAAGCAAGAAGCAGCCCGCTATCTCCAGCGCATTGACGACATCAAGAACGGGATCCAGGCGGCACCGCAGCACGCTCCGCCGGTAGCGCCAGTCATCCCAGCCGGCTACACGGACTTAAAGTAGCGTAGCACGGTAGCCAAAACGCTGATAACACAGTCCAGCTTCAACAAGAGCCTTTGCTAACAAGTTACCGAGTAATCCCATCTGTCCTAATAGGACAACTCCCAGTACGTAGGTATCCAAGTGTCCTAATTGGACAGCTCCCAGTACGTAGGCATCTACTGTAAGTGTCCTAATTGGACAGCTCCCAGTTATAGTCAATCAGCTCTCAGTTATAGTCAACTAAGTGTCCTAATAGGACAAATCTCCGTTTAGATGAATTGAGGTTGTCCTATTAGGACAGATTTCCGTTGGGGAATCATGGATGTCCTATTAGGACAGCTCCTAATCAGCCCAGTTGTCCTAAAACGAGCTGTGTTGTCCTAATTATGGTACCGTCGATGAGCAAATTGCAAGTAATATACCGCGGATTTTAGGACAATAGGACACTTTAGGACGTCTGTTAGGACGTGTTATCGTTTACCTCTACCTCATAGTAGAAATGACGTCCTACTATTGTGAGACCTGCTTGATAACCCGCACGACGATGAGACCTCTCCCTACTTGCAAATATGGGTTTGGAGCGCACTGCCACTTTGCCTTGAGACTATAGCAACCGTGCGCGTGTTGCAAGCGCCTTACCAAGGAAGGATTTCCGCCGTACACCTAGCTAGTGCCTATATACGTTCTGTAGGAGTACGTGTACCTGTTTCCAGCATCCGTCGACGCAGTAGGCGCTCGCACGAGCATATTTTCGTTGTGCACTACGTGTGCATTACGGGCCGATTCATAGGGGAAAACCGGGCTCTATTCCCTACGAGGCTTCCCTAGTGCACAATCACTTTTAGGATGTTACTTCACTGTTACTTCTGTGCCCCTATCACTACACCGTTGGAGATCGATGTTTTTGCACTTGCGCATTTTCGGTCATTTTTGTATATATTACACTACCGTTGGAGATGCTCTAATAGGTTTTATGGTCAGTTTACATTGATGTCGATTGGCCGAGTGTTCTCGACATCTCGAGAATGATGGAGGTGACCCAGTTTTGAGAAAGCGAGAAGAGCATTTGCAGTCTGGACGAGTCGTAGACAGATCTACGCAGGGTTCGTTTTTCGGTTTCCGCTTTGAAAGTCGGCCGCGGTGCAGCAGGGCAGATGCTGCGGCTGCAAAACAGGCGCAGGAGATGCCCGTAGGTCGAACGGGTCGCACTATCAAAGTACAGGTATAACGAACATTGATTTATTTGCTTTGGACTATACTTTTCTGTCGGTATCAAACGATTATACATGTACTTATGCTCTTTGTTTGTGATATCTAAGTAGAAACTCAAATGCGAAGAAGAAGCAGGAGATGCCCGTGGGTCGTGCGGATTGAGTTTATCAATGGCGATCAAAGGTGAGTTAACCAACCCTATCCCAGCCTTCGCGAAGCCCTAGTTATTCGGACCTCTGCTCCACCGACACCGTACGGGACGCTGCTGCTCGTCGCTACCGCATCGGGCGGGGGAGTGATATTGACGCTTCCACTATTACACGATGCCATGAAAGTTGCCGATGAAACCATGTCAACTCCCAACCATATCGGTCTAGATAGTCTAGCTTTGCGATGTAGTCATGGTCTCCGTGCTTAATCTGAAGTTCGCGTGGTTCGCCGACACGGTTGTCTTCAGGCGTCGGGGCCCCGTCACCCTGCCAGACTTTCAGTTTGAAGCGGCTCGCTGTCTATGATCGATCGGTGGGCCGAGGAAAGCTCTACATCAGGGTACGATCGTATGCGACGAGGCGTCTAGTCACATCATCACTAGCGGGCTCAACTACATTATTTTGAGCTCGTCATCATGAAGTATATATTTTTCCTTATTGTGCTCAACGTGCATGAGTATGAGGTTGTCTACCTAGTAGGTAGTACATACGCGTGCAGATTAACAGTGGTTAAGCGGTAGCAGCACGTAGTAAGCGATCTGAACAGATAGTTAATGATAGCAGCACGTAGTAGGTGATAGCAGCGATGTAGTAAGCGATAGCAGTGCGAGTACAGTTAGCGCAATGTATGCTGTTTTGTAGCACTTCTGCTCACCTAAGGTTTACGATAATATAGCTTGGCGTCTATCTTGCGAGGGCATTTAGCTACATTATCTTATGTATGCTTTATATATCGTTGATGCAAAGTGTTCAGCATAGTAATAAAACGATATTTAGTGCACACAACGTGGATGTTACCCTCCCGGGCATTACGAACATTTTATTAAGTGGCACGAATGGCAAATACAGGGGGCGGAATTATCATTGCGCAGTGTGTACTTTGGCGATAGAATGTGAAGTTTGTTACATTTAGCATTTTTAGCTACTCTTGGTAGTGTGCAACTGCTAATGCGCGCCACGTAGTACACCTTTTACGGTCCGTACTTGGCATCCGCCCAGTTCAATACAGCCAGTATACAAATGTATACCGTCCGACCTTCGTATACCATGTGTATATTTTTTTTTTGTGTTAGCGACACCAACTTTTCAGTTCAAAATAGTCAGACCCCTGCTTCAATACAGCCAGGCAACGACAAAAAGAGGGCAAGATCAACATTTGTCATTTAAACGTTGCGAATGAGCGCGACCCACGTAGAAATTATGCTAACATTCACACACTCCGCAGCTGAAAATATTTCGTAGACCATACAAAGTGTAACAGAGCACTGGTAAAGGGTGTTCACAGCACGGTGACAGTGGACGCCGAGCAGCGATGGCAGCAAGGTGTCCATGACGAACAATGGGTTGAGCCTGACGAATGGCATCTGGAAGCCGAAGGCGATCGGGTTCGCGACGGAGGATCGCTGGATCCGGGTGGTGATCACGGTGGGCCGCACAAACGCGATCTTGGCCACGAGGAGTCGCACCAAGGCTACAAAGGAGGCGAATGGACGGCTCAGAGCGAAGATCGTGGGGGCCGAAGGGTCGGTCTGGACCCAAAGGGACGAGCGAGCGAGTGAGTGGCAGCACATAACAGAATTTGCAGGCTCAGGGAGAAGTGGGCGGCAACGGAATCGGCGGGCTCGGAGAGAGAGAGAGAGCCGCACGACAACTACCAGCTCGGGGTAGCGAGCAACGAACGAGACGGACGAGAGCAGCGAGTGCAGTGTGCTGGGGGACGGCGCTGTGTTGGACTGGCCAACAGACTGTTAACGTGAACGAGTACGGGGTGAGGTTGGTACTGATCCGAGTGTCAGGCCTGGCCAACAGACTGTTAACGTACGAGTACACGGGGTGAGGTTGGTGCGACCTGTGTCAGAGCTTAGCATAGTGTACGAGTTGAACGACACGAACGAACGAGTGAACGACACTGTATTGAGATTAATAAATAGGACGAGAGTCCGGCTGCTTGAAGCTTTCCTACGACGGACGGCGGACCTGGGCACAACACGCAGCGACAGCACTGTGAGCTGCGACCCGCTGGCGAGCTGGCGTTAGCAGACTCGTTACATGGTGGTCATACAGAAGCTGGGTGGACGAGCAACACTGAGCAAGACCATGACTGCGACGCAGACAAGAACCAAGTCGGGCAAAGGGAGACGAATCCTGAAGCGCCTGCAGGACACGGCGAAAGGCGCTGAGTCCACTGGGGACACGCGGAACGACAACCACGACGAGAACGACGATCACGACGAGAACACTGAACCCGATGATGACACGGAGCACGTCGACCACGAGAACCAACTTGAACACGACAATGATGAGCCACCCGGCAAGACGGTGACCATGGAGCTGCGCGAGGACTCGCAAGCACTTCACGAAGCTGGACAGGAACCCGAGACGCCGACGCTGAGTACGACTGATGACGGGCAATGGGACCAGCAGCGGCAACAGCAGTTGGAACCGGATAACCGATCCCTCCGACCAACGATTGTACAATGTGAGCGAGATGAACAAGGTGCTGAGCCAGCTGCACAGGCAAGTCAGGGACGTGTCACGATTCTGGAAGCACCGCAGGCGACACTAGCAGTACCGACGGCGGCGACTCCGGCAACGACGAGCGCAGCAACTAGCGACGCAACTCGGGCTGAACGCACGCCAGTAACCCAAGTAGCAACCAGCTCTGAGCTGTCGGAAATGGCAGCAGCTATCCGGGACTTGACAAGCATGGTGTCGAACCTTCATTCCACGGAGGCACACGGCAGCAGCCACGACCGACATTCAAGACGACGAACCACTCAGCGGCGAGCACGAACACGGAGATCCCCACCGGACTCTTCTGGCAGTAGCAGCAGCTCCTCGGACGAAGCGCACCATCGTAACAGGAGAAACGGACGCGGAGCTTAAAACCGCCACGACGATGATAGCGGAGGCAGCGGCAGCAGCGCCTCCAGCAACAGTGGTGAGAGCAGCAGCTCAAGTAGCGGCGAGAGTAGCAGCAGCTCAAGCAGTCAATCCGAGAGCAACCGACGAGGACGACATGGCGGACGAGAGCGTAACGGGCGACGAGAGCGACACGGGAAACAACGAGGTCGACGGAGCGTCAAGGCCCTGGAACTCCCAACGTTCTCGCCTTCACCGAGAATGTCGGTGTCCACCTGGATCGACAGGGTGGATTTGGCACTCAAGGGCGCCGAGAAGTCGGGGCGCGGCAGGTGGTCTGACCACGCCTTGTACTTTATTCTGGGCAACAAGTTGTTGGAGCAACATGGTGGGTCAATCAAGATCGACGACTCAAGAAGAAGCAAAGAACTTGGACGAACCTGAAGAAAGCGCTGCTGCGACGCTATGGGCCGAAGCTAGACAAGTCGAACGCAGAGCTGCGAGTGACGATGAGACGCCTGATGCCATGCGAGACCTACGCAGACTTTGCTTCTGGCCTACGTGCAATCGTCGGACGCAACCGAGTGAAGGAGCGCGTACTGTTAGCGCAGTTCCTGCGATGCTTGGACAAAACGACGAAAAAGCTTGTCCAGCAGAAGCCGAAGCCGAGAACTCTGGAAGAGGCAGTGGGCAAAGCTACCGAAATTGATGATCCCATGGACAATGTGGCCCAGGGATGGCCAACATTGGGCAGTCGTGGGCTGTTGCGCCAAGTCCTCACCTGATGACGATGACGGGCACAACGGGACCGTTGAACGTGATTCCAGGAATAAGCGGCACGGGCTTACCCGCCGAGATTGCGAGTGCGGTCGAGGCCAACAATGGAGAAGCCAGTGGCGTGGCTCTCTTCACTAACCCGCAGGGCGTGTGGAACGAGTGCTCTGGTACATGGGATCCGCTCCCTGGCCACGTCTGGAACGGCAAGTTCTGGGCTGAGACTAAGAAGCGCGAGGTGCGGCGCCAGTCGACCCGCTCAAAGACAGATAGTAAGAAGTCGTCGGGCAAGGCGAAAGCAAAGCGCGAGGAACTCGTGTCGAGCGGTGATGAGTCGGACGTGAAGCCACAGAGGAAGAAGTTCAAGGCATCAATGAAGCAAGCTGCTGGGGACACCAAATGGCGTGGTACTGGGCGATCACATGGTAACAAGCGGCAGGATAATGGCGCGAAGGGCCCCAGTGAGCCCTGCTTCAAGTGCGGCAAAAGCGGGCACTGGTCATCACTCTGTTCGGTAGAGCCAAAGTGCTTCGCATGTAACCAGACTGGACACTTCGCGCGGGAATGCACGGATGCGGACGCGAAAGCACGGAACGATGCATATCTGGCACAACGTGAGCAGCAGTCGAAGACAGCGGCGGAAAACACGGACCGGGCACAGTAGTGGGGTTACGGTGTCCGGGAACGAGCATGCATCCCCAACGAAAGCCGCGTGAGAGGCGTGGTGCGGCTGGATGTGGCCGGACGGCAGCAACAGCGCCACCACAGCAGGCCACAAAACGGCATGGTCGTGTGGTGCCTGTGTGCGGAGACGGTGGTGAGACTGGAGGACGAGAGCGAGGGATGACGACAAAGGAGTCGTGTGTAAACACGAACGTGAACGAGAAGGTGAACGGAGCGACGAAGGATCCCTCCGGTGCAATGGAAGAGAAGGCGAAGCCAGCAGGACCTGAGCGGACGGTACACTTTGCGCTGCAGCCAACTGTGATCGGTATGGATGAAGTACTACGACACATGGCGGCGGACGCGACCGAACAAGACGCAGAGCGCGCTGCAATCTACGTGGCTACGGTGCGGCCAGCGCTCGCGGCTGCTAGATATGTTAGCAAGGCACGAGAGGCTGAGTTACGAGAGCGGAGTGATCACCACAGACAAGAAATGACAAAAAGCGCGTGTCGTCTTCAAACTGGAGAAGGCGCCAGCGTACGCAACACTGGAGAAGGCGCGGAGGGCGCTACCGCGCGCAGTGACGCTAGGGAACGACTTCGTCGGCGGAATCGGAAGCAGTCCCCGACGCAGGGACGACGGCGATAACCACGGACGCCACAACTAGTAAGAACAAGCCAGCAAATCCGTTGACATCTCGAGCAGAGGTGGGCGAAGAATCAGCTTGCAGGGTCATCATGGAGCCGTCAACAAGCAGGTCAACTGGCTCTGCTACCTTCGAGTGTGCTTCAGAAGGCTCAGTAAAACCAGTCTTAGCCGGAAGTAAGACGGGTCTTATGGATTTGCAAGGCCGGTCTTATTTTTCGCAAGACCAGTCTTATTTTTCGCAAGACCATTCTTATTTTTCGCAAGACCAGTCTTATTTTTCGCAAGACCATTCTTATTTTTCGCAAGGCCAGTCTTATTTTTCGCAAGACCGGTCTTACTCGAAGGACTGTGCTAATCACGCTGAAATCGAGAGGGGCATGGAATCGGACGAAGGAAAGCTGGACGAGGCTAGGATCAACACGAGCACAGAAACGCGCTCCCCACCAAGTACGACGGCTATTACTGCAACGGAAGGACCGGCGAGCGGTACGACGGTGGTGGATACGGTCATGGCGCATGGAGCTACGATGGCGGTGCGACAGCAAGTTGAGCCGACGCCAGTTGAAGTACTAAAGCCTTCGAAGGGCTCTGCAGGGTGCATGGCGAGCTTGGACGGCAACACAGTGACACCCACAGTGGAAAGGGAGGTGCAGATGCCGAGTAGACGTCCAGGAACGGAAACGAGGAGCCTGTCAGCTGCTACGGTGGACGTGACGGATCTGTCAGCAGTGACGGCGGACACAACCGATGCGTCAGCGATGACGACGAGTTCGACGGACGTGTCGTCGGCAACGGTGGACGCGAGGATACACACAGTGGGGTCAGCGAGCAGCACTAGTGAACTCAACGATGAGGTGATGCCATCTAGCAGTGACGAGCAAGGAGCACATGATCGCGATCGTCTCGTGCGGCGTAAAGCTCGGAAAGCTACAAAACGACGGCGCTTCAGAGCGCTACAACTCAGACGACGACGTGAAGCACGCACTAAGGAGGCTGAACAACACCAAGCAGCTGCAGATCAGCAACGGCGACGACGAACAGACGCGGTTGAAGCTATCGCAGCAATGCATCAGCGGAAACAGCAGCGACCTGGTGACGACGATATGCAGAAGGCGCATGCTTCGACTCCAGCACGTGTGAGCCTGGTGAAGCAACAACGGAAACGAGCGAATGACCAGAGCGAGGTGGACGACGACACAGTGGAGTACGTAGGCACTGACGACGGTCTACCTACAGCGATGATGGAGGTGGGAGGTGAGCGACGATGTGTCAAGCTGGATAGCTGTGCGCGATATACGATTGCAGGTACCGACTGAATGGCATTAGGTGATCGAGTCGCAATTAAGGCACCTGTGGACTACGTGGAAGGAATTGGTGGGTTCCTCCTCGACGTAGTGGGCGTCTGGCGCTTCGAAATGCGCAGTGTGTTCAATGAGAAAGTGATCGTTGAAGCATGCGTGGTGGCTGGTTGTACCAGTGAGTTCCTGTTGGACGTTGATTTTATGAAAGCGAAGGGCGCAACTATGGACTTCGACAGGAATGAAGTGCGGTACCGCGATGAAGAGCGTGCCGTAGTAATCCCATTTCGTACTCACGACGCATGTGGTGGAACGAGAATTGCTGCTGTACGGTTAGCGGGCAAGACGCAATTGTCGGAGCGAGCAGTGACGCCTGTGCAAGTGTCTGTGGCGGCCGAGGACGGTGAGTGTGGCATCTTCATACCTACGAAGTACATTGGATCAGTCATGTTGGCAGCGACGGTGACAACAGCGCGCAATGGACGGGCATGGGTGCCGGTGATTAATGCGAACAGCGCACCTGCCAAGTTGCCAAACAAGAAGGAGTTGGGCACGTGGGTGCCATTCGACAGTGAAATGAACATTTTGTCGATGAACGGTGAATTGAATGTTGATCGATTGAATGACTGGTTGGACAAGATGGGCGACACGGAGACGCCATTGGAGGACGAGAATGAAGTGCATATTGGAGTGGAGGAACCGGACGCTCGTAAGCTGGTAATGAAATTGTTGAGGGTTTATCGCAAGTTGTCCGTTAATTCGGGTGATTGCCCACCAGCAACTGACCTCGACATCTACCATCACATCGACACGGGCGACGCATCTCCGATAATGCTGAAGCGACGACGTCAAGCCCAGACGGAGGACCAAATCATCGAGGACAACGTCAGTAAAATGTTACGAGCTGGAGTCATCGAAGAGGGAAATGGTGCATGGGGCTTCCCTGTCGTCCTCGTCCGCAAGAAGGACGGCGAGGTGCGCTTCTGTGTGGACTATCGCGCACTGAACAAAGTCACGAAAAAAGATGTATATCCGCTTCCTCGAATAGATGAAACCCTCGAAGCTTTGGGCGGCGCTTTATTGTTCACGACACTGGATCTACGAGCCGGATACTGGCAGATACTGGTGGCGCCTGAAGATCGAGACAAGACGGCGTTTACCACGAAGAAGGGTCTCTATCGATTCGTCCGTATGCCTTTCGGACTGACCAATGCACCGTCAACGTTCCAGCGTATGATGAACGGCGTGCTGCGTGGGTTAACCTGGACCACATGCTTAGTTTACCTGGATGACATTGTTGTTTTCACGCGTGGCGGCATTGAGCGGCACATCGTGGAGCTAGCGAACGTGTTGGAGCGGCTATCCGCGGCTGGCCTGACACTGAAGCTCAAGAAGTGTATGTTTGCAACACGGTCAATGGAGTACTTGGGTCATGAGCTCAGCAGTGACGGGGTTCGGCCATTGCAGCGACTGATTTCTGCTGTACAGGACTTCCCCAGACCTACGGACGCCACTGAGGTCAAGCGATTTGTGCACCTTGCTGGATACTACAGACGATTCGTGGAGGGATTTGGTTCGATCGCTGCACCGATGACAAAGCTACTGCGCACGGACGCTGACTGAGTGTGGACATCTGAGCAGGAGTTGGCGTTCGAACGAATAAAGGCTATTCTGACGACAAAGCCCTTGCTGGTGTACCCCGATTTCCGGTTGCCATTTCGTGTGGTTACTGATGCGAGCAAGGTGGGTCTTGGTGCTTGCCTCATGCAGGAGCGAGCTGGTGGCTGGAGGCCTGTGGCATATGCGAGTAAAGTCAACAGTGAGACCGAAAGCAAGTATGGGATCACGGAACTCGAGTGTCTGGCGGTTGTATGGGCAATCAAACTGTTTCGGCCGTATTTGTATGGCCGGAAGTTCACCATTGTGACGGACCATGCGGCACTAAAATGGCTGATGACCCGTCCTAACCTGACAGGAAAGCTGCATCGTTGGGCTTTAACACTGCAGGAGTTTGACTTTGATGTCCAGTATCGACCTGGAAGCACCAATGTAGTGGCGGATGCACTCTCACGACCACCCGTCGTTGCTACGGTGTTAGCAGCAATTGGGCGACGACGACTCGCGCGGATACGAGCAGTCGAGCGGGCAGCAGTGACAAAAGGCGTGGATAAGAGCAAAGTGTGCGCGAATGACGAACGTGGGCATGAGCTGGCCGCGATCGACAAGAACGAGAGGAAACCGAGGCCAGGCAGAGGATGTAGTGACGAAACCACTATCACAGCCACCAGTAGTGCTGATAACCGCGCTGCGTCGAGGACGGATACGGCTGTAGCAGCGGCGACTAGACGGCTAGATGGACTGCCCGCAACACCAATCACGGCAGCGGTACGAACGGCAGCATTGGCGCAACAGGATCAGGGTGTGAGTGTACCAGCAGAACTGCCGAATGCTGTAGCCCCTCAGACAGCGTCGACGGGCAGGAAACGACGAACGCGACGATCTGGACAGCAAGCTGACACCAGTGTGGAGTCGAGACCACTGACGCGAGCGGCCAAGAGGCGAGCGGATGCAGAAGAACGGCGGCATGTACGTACGCCAAACGCACAGAACGCCACGAGCAGCAGTGGCAACACGCAGAATGCTACGTCGACTACTACGGACGCCGAAGTAATCCGCGACAAAGCGTTACCAACAATGACGAACGAGCACCGACCACCTGGGGCGAAAAGAATGAGTGCATCGGATCGGGTGACGACGAATCGTGACCGCTCATCGACAGAAGACGCGAGCACTGGACGAGATGCAGCATCGACTATCAATGGCAGTGGACGGAATGAAAAGCATGACAACGAATCGGGTGAGCGACCACCGAGCGAGCCAACGCTGCAACTAACAGACACGGAGATCATGGAAGCGCAGAAGACGAGCCGATTAGTGCAACGACTAGTGAAGGCAGGCGAGCATCAAGGCAAGAAGGTGGTTACGGCGTTTGGATTGGTGTTGATTGAGATGCTGAAAGGACGACGAGTAATTCTACCTCCTGCATTATGGGCGACCGTCTTCAAGGAGAGTCACGATTCAATCTGGGCGGGGCATCTTCGCGCTCCTCACACTCATGTACGAATTGCACAGCTTTACTGGTGGCCAAACCTACAACGCGAAGTCAAGCGATGGGTGGCAGGATGCCAAGAGTGTGGCAGCCGCAAGGCTCGACCACGCGAGGTGGTCCCTCCACTACGAAGCATGAAGGGCGGTGACGTTGGAGATAGATGGGCGTTGGACGTGGCGGGCCCTTTGCCCATGGCGGACGGTGGACAGCGGTGTAATGGGCCTACCTTGGCTCACTACAACAGCTTACACGTGTGCGTACGTGTATGAGGAAGCGTAGGTTTCTTTTACTTGAGTTAAGTATACTCGAGGTCCACGAGTATACTTTAAACAAGATAAAGACTCTAAGTAGCTGATTTTGGTAAAGATGAGAACTGTTATTTGTGTCTTATGTTTCTGACTTCCTCTAAATGTAATATTCTAAGTTGGGAATCTGCCAACGGCTGGTTGGCAGAATTCCTTTGCTATGCATGTCGCTCATTGGTTAAAAGATGCTGCTTTCAACCAATAGGAATCCTAAATGTCTATGGACCACCCGTCGTGGTGGTCGTAAATGAATGTGGCACTTGATGTAACGTACATCAAGGCCGAGGAAGTGTTTGAACCTTTAACAGACATCGCGTCTGTTAGAGTTGCAAGTGGCTGTAGCCACTTGTGCGTGTAACCCCGTTACACCATCCCCCCGTCAAGGTTAGACGTGCCGGTCTCGGCACGTCAACCACCATTGACTGTTTGGTCAATGCATGACGTTTAGAAGAGAGCGTGCTCGTGATAGAACGAGCACGTTGAAGTTGAAGACCTTTGGCGCAGCAGCGGAGGACCTCTCTGCTGCTGAGTATCATGCGCGGCAGTGTGCGAAGCGCTTCGCTGCCGCGGGGGCAGGCACCACGGCCTGCCCTCGAAGTGTCTTCGGGCGCTGTTGTTAACAACAGCGTTCGCATTACTGTCCAGTGTGTAGTGCATGGTGGGCTTCGTAAGCCTCCACCATGTCCGGAACGTCTTCGAGCAAGACGTTCCGCGGCTCCCATGTATCTTGGTTGGGAGGAAATCCTCTCCAACGAATACGAAAACGAACTGGTTCTAAGTTCGTTCTCGAGATACTGTGGTCAACAATCCGCTCAACTATCCATCGAGTTGAGCCGTGTGCGTCACGAATTGGTGGCGGCGGTGGTGGGAACACGCCCCGTGTGTGGTCAACTTGGTGTTGACCCTGATCTCGCTTCTCCCACGACCGAGTTCCGGTCGTGGAGTAGCTACAGAGCGCCGCGCTCGGTGCTCTTGAGTATCCTTACTTTGCGACGGTCTCCTAGACCGCCTCGATCGTCCCGGCCGGGCTGGATCTCTAGCTCGACCTGCTGCTCCAGCGCGACTTCGCGCTGGAGAAGATGATGGCTTCCGCCGAGTCTTCTGCTTCGGTTCAGCCGAGCTAGGTAGCTCGTGCTGCAAGTATAGCTTCAACCGTCCGACGTAGAACGTCGGATGGAGGCGCATGCTAGACGGGATGTCTAGCGTGTAAGCGTTGCCATGCCGTTCCAACACTGTGAACGGCCCGATGAAGCGCGGAGCGAGCTTACTCGCTCCGAAGTCGGAAACTGCATGTTTAGGCAGGTTTTGAGTAGCTAACAAAACCAATGAACCCTTCTTGAATTCATTTGTGTTGCCCCTGCCAACATTGTCTGCGTTCAGCTTCTGTCGATCGACAGAAGCTGCAATAGCGTCCTGGACAAACCGAATGACGGCTTGTCTGCGCTGCACGAAGTTCATTGCGTCCGAGCTGAACTCGTTCAGCTCGCTTCCAGCAGTAGGCCCGGCCTCTGCGTTCGTAGATGTGGTGTCTGTGCCTCGCACAGACACGTTCTTCTTCTGCTTGTGTGCGTCTGTGCCCTGCACAGACGCGGTCTTCGTCTTCTTTCGCGTTGTTGCGGCTGACACCGTGCAGGTGCCAGCGGCATTCTGCGGCTGCTGTGTTGCAGTCGTAGATCCTCCCCCACTTAAGGAAGGAGCCAGCATCCCGAGTAAGCTCGGGAGGCGTGGGTGCCTCAAGGCATTCACGTAGAACGGTGTATGCCCGGTCGAGGCATGCACCGAGTTGTTGATGGCGAACTCCGCCATCGGCAGACACTCGCTCCAGTGTTGGAACGAGTGGGCGTAGCTCTTGAGCACATCCACGAGCACGCGATTCACGCGCTCGGTCTGTCCGTCCGTCTGCGGATGATCCGCAGTCGACATCGAGAGTTGACTGTCAAGAAGTGTGAACACTTCTTGCCACAGGTGCGCGGTGAAGCGCGGGTCTCGATCGGACACGATGTCCATCGGCATGCCATGGTGTTTGAACACCATGTCAACGAACAGACGTGCCGTCTGTTTCGCAGTGACTTCGGCGGGTACTGCAGCAAGATGTACCATCTTGCTGAAGCGGTCAACAAAGACCACAACGCCCGTGTTCCCCTGGCTATCCGGGGGAAGACCAAACACAAAGTCCAAAGACATGGACTGCCAACACTCCGACGGAGTCGGTAGTGACTGCAAAGGAGCCTGCGCGAACGGCGCAGGCTTCACACGTTGACACACCTCGCAAGTACGGACGTACTTGCGCACCCACTTGTACTGGTGGGCCCAGTAGAAGTCCCTCGTGAGAAGAAGATACGTCTTCTCACGGCCCGGACGCCCCGCAGTCGGTGCATCATGATAATCGTACATGATCCTGAGTCGCAGGTCATGATCATTGGGAACGACAACACGGTCCGCGTTGTCGTCGACTGCATGGTAGAGCAATAACCCGTCGTGCACCCGATAACGGTGTGCACGAGCGCGAAGATGCTTCGGCAGCTTCTGACGAGCTTTGTCAGAAGGCGCTGAGCCGTAGGCCAGCAAGAGCTTCGCGTCCGCGTCGTGCGCGTACGCGATCTTCACGTCGTCCAACAGCGACGACGTGGGAGTGCTCGATTGCATGGCGTCAATGGCATTGACGTCAGCATCAGTTGAAGCGTAGTCAGGTCGACGCGATAACGCGTCGGCCACCACATTGAGTCTTCCGGGTTTGTACTCAACCCGGAAGTTGTATTCCGCAAAGAACGAAAGCCATCTCGCCATACGTTGCGAGATGTGTGGCGACTTGACAGCCGTCCGCAGTGACGCGTGGTCTGTATAGACCACGAACGGTTTACTTCCGAGGAGATACACTCGGAACTTCGCAAGTGCATACTTCATGGCAAGGAGCTCCTTGTCATGCACTGGGTAATTGCGCTCAGCTGGCTTTAGCTGACGCGACTGATAGTAGACGCCACGATCACGGCCCTCGTGATCGTGCTGCATCAACGCACATCCGATCGCGAAATCGGATGCGTCACACACAACGTGGAATGGGCGATCTTGGTCGGCCACCGCCAAGATCGGCGCCTCAGTCAAGCCCCGCTTGACTGCATCGAAGGCCTGCTGACAGTCAACAGTCCAACTCCACTCGGCATCCTTCTTCAGGAGCTGTGACAGCGGGCGTATCATGCCCGCGTAGTCCTTCACGTACTTGCACAAGTACGTGGCCGCTGCCAAGGAACTGCCGCAGTTCCTTGACGCTCGTCGGCGTTGGCCACTCATTGATCACTCTGACCTTTTCAGGGTCAGGGCGGACACCGTTCTTCCCAACGAGACACCCGAGCACGGGTATCTCGCTCGCCCCGAAGATGCACTTCTTCAGGTTCGCGTATTGCTTGTGCTGGCGCTTGAGCGCAAGCAGCTTCCGGAGATGCACCTTGTGCATCTCAACGTCGCTCATCCCGTCCGCAGCACGGCTGTGGACGAACACGTCATCGAAGTAGCTCGGTGCGAAGTCGCGCACCGAGCGCAACAAGTGCGTCACGCACCTGTTGAAGGTCGCAGGGGCGTTCTTCAGACCCTGCGGCATCACTAGCCACTCCCAGAGCATGCCACTCGGCGTGCTCACAGCCGTGAGAGGGATATCGCTCTCACGCATTAGGATCTGATAGAACCCATCGCGCAGATCAAGAGCACTGTAGACAGTGCTCCTGGCCATCGAATCGATGATAACATCTTTTCGCGGTATCGGTGTCTGCGCCGGTATCGTCGCATCGTTCAGCTTGTTGTACGCATGAACGATGCGCCAGCCGCCCTGTGGCTTCTTGACACAGAACGTCGGAGCACTGTGCGGGGACTTCGATTCCCGCACTTGTCCAGCTTTGCGACGACTTTCGAAGAAGTCGTCGATCGCCTTGACCTGCTCTCGCGGCAGTGGCCACTGCCGCGTGACACAGTATTTCGTGCCCGGCACGAGATCAATCTCGTGCTGAGTGCCCTTGTCCTGCGGAAGCTCCGCAGGGATCTCTTCCGGAAGTACGTCCGCGTACTCCCGTAGAATCTCATAGTAGGGACTCGCCTTCAGCGAGTCCCAGCTCTGTTCTTCAAAGCGTTCTTTCTTCGTCTTGGCACTGAGAGTGTCTTCACTCTCAGTGGTGCTCTCCATGAAGAACTGCCTCAGTTCCTCATTCTCGCTCTTCGTTCTCTCGGCGTCCGAGAGAATGCATATTTGCTCGATGCGTCCATCGTGCAAGTCACGCGCGAAGCGCTTCCAGCTCATGACTGGAAGCGAAGTCAACTCTGACGCTTGCGTCGGAGGATTAGCGAGGGTCATCTCCCTGTGCCGGAACCCGGCACAGGTACGCGTCAAGACGTTCAACGTCTCGACGTTCGGCTTTTCAGTCTTCGTCTGCCCGGCAGACATCTCTTGTAGCGTCTCGGCCCCGGGCCGAGACTTGCGCAGCGACCTTCGCATGCGCCTTCTTCTTGACTGGCGGAGCCCGGATCCGCATGGTCCTTTACCTCGACATGGCCCAGCCTTGGTGGGTTGTTATTACTTAATACCGCCGGCGGTTACAGCCCGCGGGCGAGCGACTTCAAGCCCGGCTTGGTCGCCCGGCGCTTCGTCGTGCAGCCCGGCTGCACGACAGCATGCAAGTTTTTCCGGTGCGGAACGTTTGCAACCGTCCGCACCGCCTGCAGCGTCGGTTCCCGGAACCGACACGCCATCTTCACCTCGACGCCTGTTATTGGCGGAGCCCTTCATTTAAAGGGTGCGTCGACTCCCGGAGTCGACGCGAAATGTCTTTCGCAGCGTCGGTTCCCGGAACCGACACGCCATCTTCCCCTCGACGCCTGTTATTGGCGGAGCCCTTCATTACAAAGGGTGCGTCGACTCCCGGAGTCGACGCGAAATGTCTCTTCGCCGCGTCGGTTCCCGGAACCGACGTGACTTCAATACCTCGACGCCTTCCATTGGCGGAGACCCCATTACGGAGGGTGCGTCGGCTCCCCGAGCCGACGAATCAAATCCATCAAAGTCATCGACTCCCGGAGTCGACGACGTTCCATCACCTTGGCCCTTATTATTGGCCAAGACTGATCCAATCACATTCGCGTCAGCCTCCACGGCTGAGGCGTGTGACATGATTACGTCATCCGCGTCCCTTCGGACCGGAGACACGTCCACAATCAGATTCGCGTCAGCCTCCACGGCTGAGGCGTGTGACACATGTTCGTCATCCGGACCTCTTGAGGCCGGAGACTCATTCTGATTCGCTGAAATGTTTGTGTCGATTTCGGAAATCGACACATTTTCCTTCAGCCGTCGGCGGCGACGCCGACGCTACTTGTCCTCGCGCGCGCTCGCGCGCGTCCAGGGCGTTCCGGGACAGCGGCATTAGGCGCTGTCTCGACTAGAGATTCGCGCGCACCTGCTGGTGCGTGTGTGGTGGTAACAGGGCCATCGCTCTCTGTTCCACCGTCGCGACCGAAGCGCACTAAAGTGCGCTTCTCCCAATCGATTACCGGATCATGCCGTGCGAGCCACGGCATGCCCAATACCATGTCGAACTTATCGTCCAGGTCCAGGACGATAAAGGTTTCGATAAACCCTTGATTTTCATACGTGAAGCGCACGCGTACCATGCGCTTCTCGGTCTTGACGACGACACCCGTCGCCAGTCGTACCTCCAACATACTTCGAGGTATCTTTAAATCCTCGAAGTCAAGCATTGATAGACTTCGCAGTCGAACAAAGTTCTTCGACGCGCCAGAATCTACCAACGCACGACGAGAGCCGCTTGCTCTCATCGACTTCACCTTCAGGATGACAAGATCAGCCTTGTCATCTTGCTTCTTGCAGTGAGAGTGATCCTCACTGGGGGCTGCAGTCCTCAGTGTCGCGTGGCCTAGGTTGACACGCGGAACTGCATTACCAGTAGGGCGCCCCGCGCCTACTGGCGTCCAGCGTTTTTGTTTGGCTGCGACGATGCCCAGCATCGCCGCGATAGCCACCTTGCTGGTGCACGGGTGCCGTGCACTCTCTAGCAAAGTGACCGATCCTACCGCATCGGTAGCACCGCACATTACTTCCTTGCCGCTGCTGGGGCCAGCAGTGGCAGCGCTCGAGAGGTCCATCGGTTCCGGACCTCCCGTCCTCACTACCGGGCGCGGTTGCGGCCTCGGTACATGCGCGTGCAGTTTAGCCTGTCGCAGGCTAAACTCTTCCTGCATCGCAAGCGTGATGGCAGCTTCGAGAGTACTCGGGTACTCGCGGAAGAGATAGGTCTTCACAGGCCCATCTCTCAGTCCCTTCATGAACGTGACGACCTTAGTCGCCTCGTCGATCGGGTTGGTCACGATGTTCGAGACCAAGTACCGCGCTCTCTGGGCGTAAGCATGAACATCATGCTTACCCTGCTGCAGGTCGAGGAACTCTGCCCTCGACCGGAACTCATTCTGCGGGGGCTCAAACGCCTGTCTGAGCTCCTCCTTGAAGCCTTCGTACGTGCTGAAGCACGTAGGGTCGGAGAGCCGGCGTCCATACGCCCAGCTCCTTGCACGTCCGCCAAGACATGACATGGCGAACGCGACCTTCGACAACGGGTCGACGATACGTCGAGCCGCGATGGCAGTGTCGAGTTCGACAAGCCAACGGAGGAGAGGTTCACCCTCTCTTCCGACGTAGTTGCTCACATTGAGCTTCAGCGACTGTGGGCGAGGTGTCGTCCCCGACGACACCGCGGTATTGGCAGCAGCATCTCGCTGCTCCCTTCATGATGAAGCCCAGAGCAACACCGTGTTGCTCTGTCGGCGTTAGCGTACGCAGCATCGTAGCTACAGCCGCCTCACCAATGACTGTTGACAGTCGTTGGAGGGCTTCCACTCTGGGTCTGACAGGTGGGGACAGTCAGCGCGTGCAACATGGGGTGCAGGCGTCGTGGAGCTTTCCATAGACACTTCGGTATCCATGGGAAGGTTCTCGGCTCCGTGTTCGTGCGGTGACGTACGAACTCAACTTAGTCGGTCGTTGGCCGGACTACAAAGTGCTACCAGGTGTAATGGGCCTACCTTGGCTCACTACAACAGCTTACACGTGTGCGCACGTGTATGAGGAAGCGTAGGTTTCTTTTACTTGAGTTAAGTATACTCGAGGTCCACGAGTATACTTTAAACAAGATAAAGACTCTAAGTAGCTGATTTTGGTAAAGATGAGAACTGTTATTTGTGTCTTATGTTTCTGACTTCCTCTAAATGTAATATTCTAAGTTGGGAATCTGCCAACGGCTGGTTGGCAGAATTCCTTTGCTATGCATGTCGCTCATTGGTTAAAAGATGCTGCTTTCAACCAATAGGAATCCTAAATGTCTATGGACCACCCGTCGTGGTGGTCGTAAATGAATGTGGCACTTGATGTAACGTACATCAAGGCCGAGGAAGTGTTTGAACCTTTAACAGACATCGCGTCTGTTAGAGTTGCAAGTGGCTGTAGCCACTTGTGCGTGTAACCCCGTTACAAGCGGTATGTTATTGCGGCGGTAGAATACGTCACACGCTATGCAGTGGCGGCGACCGTGCACCGGCACACGGCGGAGAATGTAGCGGAATTCCTGATGCGGCAAGTGGTGTTACGGTTCGGACCATTTAGAGAGCTACTGACGGATGGCGCACCTGAGCTGACCGGCCGAGCGATCGAGCAGCTTGTGGTCATGCTGCAAGCACAGCAAACGAATCCGGTCCCGTACAGGCCGCAAATGGTCGGTCTTGTGGAGCGCTTTCATCGTACGTGGAAGGACTGCGTCTCTACGTACATGACTGCGGACGAGCAGCACGACTGGGACTTGTGGGTTGACTGTGCAGTGTACGCATACAACTCGGGTCAGCATTCGACTGTGAAGTTATCCCCGAATGAACTGATGATGGGGCGTCGACTACGCAGCCCCAACGAGCTCCTAAGACGTACCAGTGTGGCGGAAGCTGGTGAACTGACGGAGTACCATCGGCGGCTTCTGACAGCTTTGAAGAGCAGTCAGAGGTGTGCTGAGCATGCTCGAGAACGAGAACAACAGCGTCAGGCACGATACTATGATAGACGGGTGAAGCAGAAACGAACTTTTGAACCTGGAGATCGTGTCTGGATGTATCGACCACCGCGTGGGCCGAAAGCATCCAAATTCGTTCATCAATGGGCAGGACCAATGCGGATGGTCGAGTCGGCTGGTTACGACAATTACCTGATCGAACGAGAAGACAAAAGCGGAGAGTGTGAGCAGTTTTTGGCACATGTGTCATTTTTAGTTACGTATCGCTACCCGGCTACGCTACTTCGGGAGGTGGCAGCAGACCTGGAGCCACAGTTGGAATATGAAGGCGCGTTCCAACGCGAAGAAGATGGCACGGCGACAGGAGAAGCTGTGGGAGCAACGTCGGCTTCTACAGGTACAGCAGCTGCGGCACGCGGCACGAAACGAACTGCACGAACAGTGGCGGGTGCGAGCAAGCCCGGTCAATCGGACGGGCTCATGGTGGAGCTACGACGACGCAGACGCAGAAACAAGGCTGGACACTACGTCCTTGAGTACGAGCTGCAGCCCGTACGTGTCCGTGAGCGACGGCGTGCTGACGGAACCGTGTCAAATGACGAACGGTGCTGGGTGTCGGTCAAGCAGTACGACCACATCTTTCAAGCCGGCAGACTCGTGGAAGACTCTGCAGGTGGAGAAGACGTGTAACAGAGCACTGGTAAAGGGTGTTCACAGCACGGTGACAGTGGACGCCGAGCAGCGATGGCAGCAAGGTGTCCATGACGAACAATGGGTTGAGCCTGACGAATGGCATCTGGAAGCCGAAGGCAATCGGGTTCGCGACGGAGGATCGCTGGATCCGGGTGGTGATCACGGTGGGCCGCACAAACGCGATCTTGGCCACGAGGAGTCGCACCAAGGCTACAAAGGAGGCGAATGGACGGCTCAGAGCGAAGATCGTGGGGGCCGAAGGGTCGGTCTGGACCCAAAGGGACGAGCGAGCGAGTGAGTGGCAGCACATAACAGAATTTGCAGGCTCAGGGAGAAGTGGGCGGCAACGGAATCGGCGGGCTCGGAGAGAGAGAGAGAGAGCCGCACGACAACTACCAGCTCGGGGTAGCGAGCAACGAACGAGACGGACGAGAGCAGCGAGTGCAGTGTGCTGGGGGACGGCGCTGTGTTGGACTGGCCAACAGACTGTTAACGTGAACGAGTACGGGGTGAGGTTGGTACTGATCCGAGTGTCAGGCCTGGCCAACAGACTGTTAACGTACGAGTACACGGGGTGAGGTTGGTGCGACCTGTGTCAGAGCTTAGCATAGTGTACGAGTTGAACGACACGAACGAAGAGTGAACGACACTGTATTGAGATTAATAAATAGGACGAGAGTCCGGCTGCTTGAAGCGGCCTGCACGTGTTGAAGTTTCCTACGACGGACGGCGGACCTGGGCACAACACGCAGCGACAGCACTGTGAGCTGCGACCCGCTGGCGAGCTGGCGTTAGCAGACTCGTTACAAAAGTATCGACCGATAGCACAAATGATACACAGTGTTTATAAGGAACATTAGCACTAAACATTATGCTAAGTAAAAAGGAGTGAAGCCCGCACTGCAAGTATTGGAGGGTTAGACGACTTAATACAATAGCTGTCTACATTAATAGCCGTGCATGCTACAGTCGCGACAGCAACATTGACCATTGCGGTTGTGTGCAGGTGATACCTAGAGGAAGAACTTCGCTATAGATCGTGAAAGCTTACAGGAATAACTCGCTCGTAATATCACACTGAAAAAAAAGACCACGAAATTGAAACATCGAAACCATGTCGTTAACCCCTCACCCACTTTTCGTTGTGCCTGTGTTCAGTGCACATTCTGTTATTACACTTTAGTAAATACAAGTGTGCCCATTCGAGCCACAGTCTACCGTTAACAACGTATGAATGATAACTATGCTGCTTGCAAAATAGCCAAGAAAATGGGGGAACGTGAAAGGGAAGTACTCAAATTCCTTGAGTGTGGACGTCGTGCAAAAGTCTGTGATCAGCATAGTTTGGGGAGGGATCGTCCCCTAAAGCAGCATGAGCGCAGCGACCGTGATGCTCCGCTAGTACGAATAAAACAATAGTGTAGACTGAATACTGAGTAGTTGACTTTCACAGAGTTACGCTCAATGATTTTGAGTGCTCGCCCATTGTGGTGCACAAGATGTGGTGCTGACGAAAGACACTTTGTTAATGTGTTGTGAGGCCACTCCGATCATACCGACATGTTCTGAATAATAATGTTGAGGTGTATTGAGTTACTGGCTCACGCCGAACGTCTAATACCCCATACCGACATGCTTTCATTTGAATTATCGTGCCAGTAAGTTAGTGCAAAAGTTGTTTATGGCGTAAAGCGCACTGCAGATCGAGCACTTTGATTTCATAGCCCCTTGTAGCTTGGCGTAAAGGGAAGAGAGTCGACATTCAGTAAACTCACGAGTAACCCACTGAGTCTCTAATTGCATACACTCTATCTCATAATACACGTGAATTTATTGAGGAGCACACCCTTATCATATAAGTGGCTCGATGCGTTACTTCTCCAGATACATTCCTATTGTGGTTAGCTTTTTCTATGCTCTTATTCTGACATGACATGGCGTTTGGTCTGAAAATTGTGGGAGGGACGACCCACTTTTCCGCTGAAACTGAGCCTGAAGGCGCTCTATGTTGACTGGTGCCCATATAAGCACATGACTAACGAACCCACTGGCTTCACCTTGCCTGGCACCTACTCACACAACCTTGTGAAGTTTGCTTGGCGTCGAAACCTTGTGCATGCAGCAACCAACTTCTACTCGGACCGCTCGAGCGCCGTCATTGGCGACGAGACCCTGGCCCGCCTGTTCACGTTCCCGAACGTGCTGATCACCGGCCACCAGGCCTTCTTCACCAAGGAGGCGCTGGACAACATCGCCCTGACGACCTTCGCCAACGTGAAGGCGTACGTCGCCAAGGAGACTCTGGTGAACGAGGTCAAATAAAGAGAATGACTTTGCTTCGATAGCCGGACACCCCTCGTAGTAGTATCTATCATGAATGCACATCTCAGTTTTGCCTAGACGTTGAATTGCGGTTTGGTGAGGACCGGTAGCCTTGCAGTGAGAGTTAGCAAGCGCTGTCTGCTGGTTAAAGGCTCATAGTGAGAGGAGTGCGGGTGAGCATGGATCTAATCTTACTGTCTACTTCTGTTGGAGGTTACGTCTTATGACCTGCTCACGATGACGAGTATTTATTGCAGGGGTCGATAGTGGCAAGTCACGTTGCTGTAAGTTAGAGCCCTATGATTCGAGTTAAATAGATACAAAGGAATCGTAGACTTCTACTGAAGTGTATAGGATACATGGAGCGAATCGAGAGCACAGTATCCAGAGGTCGCTTGGCGCCTGTCAATATACATAAGCAAAGACTCTGGTGTGCATCTCCGTATCCATATCCGCACTTGTCGGTACATGGCTCTTGACGTCGACAGCTGCAGACTAGTCTCTACGTCTTCTTATGCGGTTGCTTCAGCTTCCATCCACGGTGGGGCACGTGGTTGGATACTGTGCGAGGGGATACGGCCACGGCATGCACAGCAACAACAACAACAACAGCAGCAGCAGCAGCAACAACAACCAAATTCGCTGTTCGCGTGTATGTTGGTGCGTAGCGTTTGTTTGCCGACTTGCACAGTAGCGTACTGTATGTGGCCCGTTTCAGAGGTAGCGAACGGACGCCAGCCCTTTTGTACTGCATTTTGTATGGAGCATGTTGAAGTTACAATGTTGCAGCACAGAGCGAATGCATAGTACACGAAAGCAAGCGCATGCATTGTCTCTTATAATATAATAGCGCGGTGTAGACTTGTCAGCAGCGTACCGCAAATGTATGTCCACTGGTAACTTCCCAAGCTCTACCACCACCCGTGATACTGTATCATGGACTGCATGTATCAATCAATGACACATGCAGCAGAAACTCTACGCTGACAGGTTGGTCAACAGTGTCAAGCCCGTCGACGCCACATGTGACTGGGATCCAGATCCTGTATGGAGGGCCATATCCTTGCGTCTATCCGCTGGGGCGGGTCCCCAGCCCAGAGGGTCAGACCCTTTCCACAGCAACCAGACTGGCCCCGGTCAACTGTATCCAATGGGTGTTGACGTCCGTTTGGAGAGGGTGCTTCGGAGTCGGTCATCGTGCTGCTGCGGCCACGCCTCATTCTGCAACTCGCTCCGCCGAGCACAAATCATTCAGATCAGACCGAGCAAGTGCTCTACTTCGGATCAAGCTTTTCGTCTACGATAACAACAACAGCAACAACAACATCTACTACCAGCCAGCCATGTTCAGCAGCAGCAAGATCTTCGCGATGTGCGTCGCTGCCGTCGCCGTGTCCAGCGGGGTGCGAGCTGAGCAAGAGGCGGCCGAGGTGGCCGAGACGTTCGGTCTGCTGGGCCTCGGTCTTCTGGGCCACGGCCTGATGGGCCACGGCGTGGGTGTCGGAGTTCCGGGCGTGGCCAGCGTGGGCGTCGGCGGGCCGGGCGCGTACGGTCCGGGTGTCGTAAGTCCGGGTGTGAGCGTGGGTGTGCCGGGCGTGGCGAGCGTGGGGGTCGGCCTCCCGGGCGTCGGTGTCGCGCCCTCCGTAGGCGTTGGCGCTCCTGCAGGGTTTCTGTCGGCGCGCCGGCCACTGCCGTGACCAGCGGTGGCGCCTATGCCCCAGCCACTGCGACTGCCAACGCGGGCGCACCTGCCGCTGCCAATGCGAACGCCAACGCGGGCTCGCCTCCTGCCACCAACGGAAACGCGGTTGCCAACGCGAACGCCGGCTCGCCTCCCAGTTCGGTTAGCACTTCGAACGCGAACGCGAACGCAAATGCCGGCTCGCGTCCCAGCTCCGTTAGCACTTCGAACGCGAACGCAAATGCCGGCTCGCCTCCAAGCTCAATTAGCACTGCGAACGCGAACGCCAATGCTGGATCGCCGCCCAGCGCCGTTAGCAATGCGAATGCCAACGCGAACGCAGGCCCCGGCGGCTCGGGCAGGACCACCACGACCACGGTGACCAGCAACGATGGCACCACGTCTGCGTCCACTTCGAAGACTGTCAGCAGTACGTCGACAAGTACGACTGCGACCGCGACGGCGAGCGCGAATGCGAAGGGTGGCGCGAACGCTGGCCCGAGCGGTGGCCCGAGCGATGGACCGAGTGGCAGTCCGAGCAGCGGCAAGACGGGAACCGCAGGCGATAGCGCGGGTGCGGAACCGAGCAGCGGCGGGAAGACGGCAACCGGAGGCGCCAACGCGGCGGCGCAAAAGGCGTACCGCAAGCTGCGCTCCGTCGAATAAGCGGGTTCGACGGAGACACCAGCCATCGGCCACCCGCATGGAGACACACAAGAGAGGTCGAGGCAAAACAGATACACCGGGCTCGCTCACTCACTCGCCTGTCTGAGCGAGAGCACGCGCAAGTTGAAGCGCGTATAATTGTTGATGAGTTTGAGTCGTCGTTAGCAACGAAATAGAAGTGCTGTGATTCTGTACATGTATGTGGATGGTTCGTTTCGATTAGTTGTCTTGGCATCCATAAGGCTGCGCTTATGTTTCTCCGCTTTCGGATACCTCAGCAGTATCCCGAGGGCCAAGTTGGCTATGATCACCGTTGCAGCTTCGGGACGGTCTTGACATCGTTGACCAGGCTGTTCTGTGTACAATTTTGCGAGGAATGGATGGTACATGTACATGTACCAATGGGGGACTTCAGAAAATCGCGCAAATCGCAAATTCGCACTAGCACTAGCAAAATGCGCCGATGCGCTCGCAAAATCAGTCGCAATTTGCAGAGACGATTTTGGAGTCTCCGCAAATTGCGACTGATTTTGCGAATGCTATTTGATGCACTTACCATCGTTTTGGTACATTGTAATGCATATCGCTAGGTAGCTCGTTATCTCTACTGTATTTTCCACTAAACCCTGTTGTTGCAATCCTCTCCGTCGACTTTTGGCCGCTGCCTTAACTTGACTACTATGTGGCTGAATTTTGCTGACGATTTTGACACTCACAATCCCAACGCAAATCTAGATGTAAGTGAACGCAAAATTGCTCTCGAATTGCGACGAAATGCGATTTGCGTGATTTTCTGAAGTCCCCCAATGCACATGCATTTGCGGTGCGCTGCTGACAAGTCTACACCGCGCTATTATATTATAAGAGACAATGCATGCGCTTGCTTTCGTGTACTATGCATTCGCTCTGTGCTGCAACATTGTAACTTCAACATGCTCCATACAAAATGCAGTACAAAAGGGCTGGCGTCCGTTCGCTACCTCTGAAACGGGCCACATACAGTACGTTACTGTGCAAGTCGGCAAACAAACGCTACGCACCAGCATACACGCGAACAGCGAATTTGGTTGTTGTTGCTACTGCTGCTGCTGCTCCCTCGCACAGTATCCAACCAGTTGTTCCACGGTGGATGGAAGCTGAAGCAACCGCATAAGAAGACGTAGAGACGAGTCTGCGGCTGTCGACGTCAAGAGCCAAGCACCGGCCACTGCCTGCTGCAATCGCGTTATCTATGAATCATAGACTATGACAGCGGTAGACTACAGACTCTAAACACCACAATGACCATGCATGCCACAACATACAATCAACCAAGTAGGCATCCCAAAGCATAATGTAGCAGACGCCACTCAACCGAGAGCAAGGCTCACACGGAACTCTATCTAATACTAAGTACGTAGCCACTATTGATGCTGACGTCGTCACAAAATGGAATGCTCCTTACAACATGCCGTCAGTGCTGTGCTCGCAGTCACTGCTGCAATGCAGTAACTTTGCTGACGATCGGTATCTTAATATCTTACGGTGCTAGAGAGGCAACGCTCTCGTCCCGATGCTGCAACGGTGATCAAAGGCAACTTGGCCCTTCGGAATACTGCTGAGGTATCCGAAAGCGGAGAAACATAAGCGCAGCCTTACGGATGCCAAGACAACTAATCGAAACGAACCATCCACATACATGTACAGAATCACAGCACTTCTATTTCGTTGCTAACGACGACTCAAACTCAACAACAATTATACGCGCTTCAACTTGCGCGTGCTCTCGCTCAGACAGGCGAGTGAGTGAGCGAGCCCGGTGTATCTGTTTTGCCTCGACCTCTCTTGTGTGTCTCCATGCGGGTGGCCGATGGCTGGTGTCTCCGTCGAACCCGCTTATTCGACGGAGCGCAGCTTGCGGTACGCCTTTTGCGCCGCCGCGTTGGCGCCTCCGGTTGCCGTCTTCCCGCCGCTGCTCGGTTCCGCACCCGCGCTATCGCCTGCGGTTCCCGTCTTGCCGATGCTCGGACTGCCACTCGGTCCATCGCTCGGGCCACCGCTCGGGCCAGCGTTCGCGCCACCCTTCGCATTCGCGCTCGCCGTCGCGGTCGCAGACGTACTGCTGACAGTCTTCGAAGTGGACGCAGACGTGGTGCCATCGTTGCTGGTCACCGTGGTCGTGGTGGTCCTGCCCGAGCCGCCGGGGCCTGCGTTCGCGTTGGCATTCGCATTGCTAACGGCGCTGGGCGGCGATCCAGCATTGGCGTTCGCGTTCGCAGTGCTAATTGAGCTTGGAGGCGAGCCGGCATTTGCGTTCGCGTTCGAAGTGCTAACGGAGCTGGGACGCGAGCCGGCATTTGCGTTCGCGTTCGCGTTCGAAGTGCTAACCGAACTGGGAGGCGAGCCGGCGTTCGCGTTGGCAACCGCGTTTCCGTTGGTGGCAGGAGGCGAGCCCGCGTTGGCGTTCGCATTGGCAGCGGCAGGTGCGCCCGCGTTGGCAGTCGCAGTGGCTGGGGCATAGGCGCCACCGCTGGTCACGGCAGTGGCCGGCGCGCCGACAGAAACCCTGCAGGAGCGCCAACGCCTACGGAGGGCGCGACACCGACGCCCGGGAGGCCGACCCCACGCTCGCCACGCCCGGCACACCCACGCTCACACCCGGACTTACGACACCCGGACCGTACGCGCCCGGCCCGCCGACGCCCACGCTGGCCACGCCCGGAACTCCGACACCCACGCCGTGGCCCATCAGGCCGTGGCCCAGAAGACCGAGGCCCAGCAGACCGAACGTCTCGGCCACCTCGGCCGCCTCTTGCTCAGCTCGCACCCCGCTGGACACGGCGACGGCAGCGACGCACATCGCGAAGATCTTGCTGCTGCTGAACATGGCTGGCTGGTAGTAGATGTTGTTGTTGCTGTTGTTGTTATCGTAGACGAAAAGCTTGATCCGAAGTAGAGCACTTGCTCGGTCTGATCTGAATGATTTGTGCTCGGCGGAGCGAGTTGCAGAATGAGGCGTGGCCGCAGCAGCACGATGGCCGACTCCGAAGCACCCTCTCCAAACGGACGTCAACACCCATTGGATACAGTTGACCGGGGCCAGTCTGGTTGCTGTGGAAAGGGTCTGACCCTCTGGGCTGGGGACCCGCCCCAGCGGATAGACGCAAGGATATGGCCCTCCATACAGGATCTGGATCCCAGTCACATGTGGCGACGCCACAGTGGCGTCGACGGGCTTGACACTGTTGACCAACCTGTCAGCGTAGAGTTTCTGCTGCATGTGTCATTGATTGATACATGCAGTCCATGATACAGTATCACGGGTGGTGGTAGAGCTTGGGAAGCTACCAGTGGACATACATTTGCGGTGCGCTGCTGACAAGTCTACACCGCGCTATTATATTATAAGAGACAATGCATGCGCTTGCTTGGGCTCTCTTTCTGTCGTGTACTATGCATTCGCTCTGTGCTGCAACATTGTAACTTCAACATGCTCCATACAAAATGCAGTACAAAAGGGCTGGCGTCCGTTCGCTACCTCTGAAACGGGCCACATACAGTACGTTACTGTGCAAGTCGGCAAACAAACGCTACGCACCAGCATACACGCGAACAGCGAATTTGGTTGTTGTTGCTACTGCTGCTGCTGCTCCCTCGCACAGTATCCAACCAGTTGTTCCACGGTGGATGGAAGCTGAAGCAACCGCATAAGAAGACGTAGAGACGAGTCTGCAGCTGTCGACGTCAAGAGCCAAGCACCGGCCACTGCCTGCTGCAATCGCGTTATCTATGAATCATAGACTATGACAGCGGTAGACTACAGACTCTAAACACCACAATGTGGTGTGCCCACATCCACATGAATTCGCAGTTCGAAGAACTGTCGATTGGGGAAGGTTTTTGGATGACATCGAACGACATTCACGCTACATTCGTCACTTCACCCCCGTGCAGATGACATCAAACAACATTCTCACAACATCATACAGCAATCAACACATACAGGTTTTGATGGATGCCTATTCGCCTCGAAGCTTCTTTTCCTTCTACTGTAGATTGATGTCAGATGCCATTAGACCTCCACCACAAACAGGGCTACTACGCCGAAAAACATATTGTGTATCAGCGGACTACTACGAAGAACAACGTATTGTCTATTAGCACGCATTGTATTCTTTTGATCACTATGATGCATCGGTGCTAATGATGCTAACCTTGGGCAAACTGGTGCCCCATCACTGCATCGTATTACACTACTATACATGCAGCGCAATAATACTTCTTCAATTAGCGGTAAAATTATCGATTCGATCTGTTTTGAGTCATAATCTATGTCCTCCTCTTTCAGATTTTCTTCAGCATGCATAGTTTCTCAGAGAGATATATTGAAAATCGTGTGGTCAGCTGAGTTTGCCGTGGCGTAAAATGTCGGCGGTTGATAATGTGTGAATCCCCACACTCATTGGACTTAAGCTGGATGGATTAGACTAAACCTTCCACTATTGTCCCTTTCACTAATTTTGCCGCTCTACAATGACTTCTTAATCTGACTTAAGGGGTGGTTAGGTTAAGGATAATCTGGGATTATCGATTTTCCAAAAATGACGTCGACTGGATGTATAAAATTAGCCTCGTCGCCTCCTTTGTTCTACCACCGTCATTTTTGGTTGTGGCAGTGCCATGCAAGCACTTCTATCCGAAGACGAAGATGAAGACACTCTACCTACTGTGTTTCACTGTGTTTCGCTGCTGCTTGAAAATTAAGAAAGGTGAGCCTTTGAGCAGAGGCGAGTGGCTCGGTTCGACTTCACCGTCGCCGACGGGTATGCTGTGCTACGGGCGAAGATCGCGTCTAAGTTTGAATCTACCAAACGCTCCATAATTGCAGCCTTCAGCTCTTCAAAATAAAAGCAGGGGTGAACTTTCACGTAGTCGTCGACAAAGTCCAGTACTTCCCGTGGCCACCGTGACGAGCGTTGTTTCTCTCGGATCTTCCTATCCACATTGCCCGTCGACTGGAAATGCTGCAACCACCTCCTCAATGTGCGTTTGTCAATACCGAGCACGTCGGCAACCAGCACAACGGGCACGTCGAACGCATACAGCAGGATTACTGCCCGCCACCTTAAGTCTTCCGAGTAAGTCATTGTAGCCGAGAAACCCCGAATGACTCTATGCTTAGTGGCATTCGGGACTTTCCGTCTTGTAAAGACTTATGTTCTGAGCTATCTTTCCTTTAAACTGAGTCTAATCGGTAGCACAGGTCAGAACAAAGAAGACGAAGCACCCTAATCGCGCATGTGTTAGTCTGAGTTTAAGAAGTCTACTTGGACAAAATGGGTGAAAGGCACAATAAAACATTGCAAAAAACTTCTTAAAGTCCTACGTTATGCAATCCAAGAAGGGAAGTACTGCTCGATTTTATTTTGTTCGACGTTTTTTTATTAATCCAAACCCGCCGACAATGCGGTGGCGTCCTATACGGCGGCGTCTAATCCGGTTGCGAACGAATCATTTAGCGGAGACTTGTTATTCGGGACTATTCAGTACCGGTGACAGATTTTGTGGGTAGGTTTTCGTCGACAGCAGTTGAGTTTTATGGTTTTACTTGCCCCTACGGTACCAGTATGGGGGCCAACAAATAAATAAATAATTCGCGATTTGGTTGGTATCACTTGCGGGAACCCGAATCACCGCCAATCGTTTCATTTGTCTACGACGACTTGGCTGATTTAGACTTGTCTTCTGTGAGACTACATTTCGACCTGGACAAAATATGCGTGCGGCTGTACCATGTTTTAGGGGAAATCCTGTTTCGGGGCCGTATTTTTGAAATAATTCTGTTTCGGGGCCGTAATGTTCAATTGAAGCGTTATTCAGGAAACATACCGTGTTTTGTAAAATATACATAACGTACCCTATAGTCCAAACGTATCCTGCTGCCATTGTATTACCAGTAACGTATCGTGTTTCCTAAGTGTTACCTATCTCCCAATCGCACCCTGTAGCCTTAGTGTATCCAGTAGCCTACGTGCATCGTGTAGCCTCCGTGTATCCTGCAGTCCACGTGTGGCGTTCTACTTATCTACCTCAAACGACAATCTGGCTGGCATCCTCGCGAGATTTCTGTCGTTTCAGCCGTTCTTTTTCACGCCGCTCGCACGTTCGGACGTTATGCCCTGGCTTGGAACATCGGCTACAATGAACGGGCGAGTCGCTATTTAGATACTCTGAACGGTTTCGCATTCTCTGTTCCGCAGCTCCATAGCGGCCACAGTCTTCGCAATAAGTGTTGGCACCGTCTTGTGCTGCAAGGGCTGACACGAGTGGTCTAAATGCGACGATGTACAGCAAACGGACAGCCCTTAATCTTGCAGCGGGCAGTGATTTTGACAGAGTTGTTGTCAGGAAAGTAACAGCCCCGTTTTCCCTAAGATCATTATGTTAGCTACAGAGCATGCTGACACTGTAGAAGAAAAACGCAACGTACCAGAGCCACATAGGACACCACAGCTAGCTTGAAGGCCTTCTTGTCGCAGTATTCGCGGCCACGGGCGTAGCCTTCCTCGCCGTCCTGCTCCATTGGCTCCGAGACGTCGACTGAACAGCACCAATCGTTGAGATAGAACTGGTAACTTACTGGTAGAACCGGTATTAATAGGATATATCAGGGTTACAGGGTACGATATAGATACAGGGCGTATTATGGTTACGGTGTACCCCACGGGGTATAGGTTACACGAAAGTTACTCTTTAGGGCACACTGTGCTGTAAACGATACACATCCCAGCAGGAGAGCCGGCTCTGTGGCTCTGATCATTCGAAATCCCTGCCAAGCCCCCAAGCTAAACAACCATGACGAACAAGCGCAAAGGAGTTATCTGCACGTTCCTCAGTGCAACAAGATGCTGACAACGTCCAAGTTCAAGCAGCATTTCACCAGGCACCTGAAGGAAGGCGAGAGCTACGACGTTAGCCACCGAGACCGCTACGAGCGTGCGCTCGACGACGCTAGCCTACTTCCTGAAGGACAGGATGAAGGTGCGAACGTCTACCTTGTTGCGCAGCTGCGTACCATACTGGCGCGTCTACAAGCGGTGGATGAGAGGCTGCAGGGGATGGAAGCGCGGATGGCGTCAATCGAAGAGGTCCTGCGAGCTCGCCACGCGAATGAAGGCCGCCAAGAGCGCGCTACCCGGGCGATCGAAGACTCCTCGTCGGATGAAGAGGAAGTGGCGGAAGATACGGGCGAGGATGCAAATGAGCGTGGAAATGAGGATGCAGATGCTGAGATGGAGACCCCAGCTTCAACGGGCGACGTGGATGGTGCCGACGACGGGCCCAAGAGCCCGACGACTCAGCGCCGAGTGCTCCGAGCGCTACGCAATCTCCGTTAAGCCAGCCACACGTGGACTGCAGGATACACGGAGGCTACAGGATACACGGAGGCTACACGATGCACGTAGGCTACTGGATACACTAAGGCTACAGGGTGCGATTGGGAGATAGGTAACACTTAGGAAACACGATACGTTACTGGTAATACAATGGCAGCAGGATACGTTTGGACTATAGGGTACGTTATGTATATTTTACAAAACACGGTATGTTTCCTGAATAACGCTTCAATTGAACATTACGGCCCCGAAACAGAATTATTTCAAAAATACGGCCCCGAAACAGGATTTCCCCCATGTTTTAACAAACAGAGTTTGAATGCTCCTATGCTGTCGCTGTACGCCGCGGATTTCTGTGCGAGAGGAAGTCCCGAGCGGACATCATCAAGCGAAGGACAAACACCCGATGTATCTTACTCCTACACGCTATCGAAATCTGCTAGACCTCAGTTTTCACTCATCAAACTTGAAGCAATTGCTGACTTCATCGGGTTATCCTGCAAGTTCGGTTGAACAGTTATCGTGATAGCGCTACATATCCGAATGCACGTTTGTTTTATCGCCAAGTGTCAGTTTCTGAGCACAACACTGCAATCTAAGCAATGCAGGATTCTGCCTGGGCATCAGCGCGCATTTAGTAGCAGGAAGGATGGAAATTACGTTGATTAGCTCATTGTTGATTACTGTTCTACGAACTACAAATATCTAAAGTTAAAACTAAATGTGTGGAGTCCTCATCTGACGTGTAGGAGGAGGTAGAATCACACGGTGGGTTTGTCAAACCCAAACGTGATGTACCAATTCGTTGGAGTGACGATATATGTATATCAACTGGCAATACCTTCGAAAAGAAGCGATCAAGCTTGGTACACTTGATTGTACATGCTGTGGTAGATTAGGCAGATACTGCGGCTGCGAAGCAGGCGCAGGAGATGCCCGAGTACATCGACTTCCTTGAAAGGGTATCCGTACAAACTAGCTTCGAACTGCGAAACCCCCCGGGTTCACCACCCGGGACCCCAAATGACTCGTACCATGCATGCCACAACATACAATCAACCGAGTAGTCATCCCAAAGCATAATGTAGCAGACGCCACTCAACCGAGAGCAAGGCTCACACGGAACTCTATCTAATACTAAGTACGTAGCCACTATTGATGCTGACGTCGTCACAAAATGGAATGCTCCTTACAACATGCCGTCAGTGCTGTGCTCGCAGTCACTGCTGCAATGCAGTAACTTTGCTGACGATCGGTATCTTAACCCCTCCAACCCGGATGCTGCATAATGCAGCATAGCCTTTCCACTTAAACTGAATATATTCAGTTTAAGCGATTTTTGACTTGAAATTTGTATGGGTGTCCTTTCCCCCGACACAAGGGTATACAAACTTTAAGTTTAAAAATTGTCGGGTTTCTGTTCAAGCCTTTCTTTTGCAACATAGGAAAGGACATACACTTTGTCTAAATTTAAAATATGGAATCTAGCAGGTTCACCGTACTGCAACAGATTTGCATATGATACTAGAGGCTTTTGGGACACTCCAAACGAGTGGCTCAGGACTTTACCGCTCGCCGCCTTTTGAAAAACCGCCTCATTCGAGAATTTGCGCGCGCGGGGCACACATCAACAGAGAAGCTGTGGGAACGATCGCTCTTAACCGCTCTGGTGATTGCTTGCTGGAGGAAGGCTGGACACGGGCTCGGTGACCACTTCTTCTGCCTGCTGTCTGAGGGCGCAGCAAACAGCATCAATGGCGTAGGCGTGTCCGTGCCGATGAGCCGTCGGGTGAGTCCCACGCGATTCGTATGATTCTATTGGTTTATGCTAGCTAAAAAGCCTCTGCGCTTATGTGCTCTGTGTGCAGTTCTCGACTCGAACCCGTACTCCAGCAACACCCTTTCCTATCCTTCGACTGTGTTAGGACTTTCTTCTCGGGTTAAGGCAACCTTCGGTGTGCAGCTAGTGGTGCTCGTATCGCTGCCGCCGCCGACGTCAGTGGGAGGAGTTACGCGGCTGCAACTAAAAGATCCCTGCTACTGCGGACGCAACAAGCTCATCATGACCCAAGTGTCTGAGCGCGTCGGGTAAGTTGAATGTTATGGTGCATGGATGTACTGTACTGTGTTGTAACCTGCATCTTATACTGAATGTTACACTGAATACGCTGTGCCGTTGATCAGGCTTGAAGGATCATCAAGAAGTTGTAGCAGACAACAACGACTGAGACTAGCGCGATTGGCTTCACTGACGATATGAAGCCTCGCTGCGCTCCGGATGACGCCAAGATGGGCCGTAGCTGCGTTGCGTTTGCCAAGAACGTCTGAACACGTCCAGGGGCAACGATCAAGTGTTGGTGAGGAATCACATGAAGATCGATCTGGGTACTGCCCGGAGTGTCAACGAGATGGAAAGACATCTTAGTTCGCAAGATGACAACGGAAACAGAGCTATTCCGTTTAGGTAGCCTCCAAGTAACAGCGTATATGGAAAAACGAAGATATTTATCCGAGCGTTCCGTGAGTCGACTTAGTTCCTACAGCATACGTTCTTAGGCCAAAGGATTCCTGGCGTACCATGGTCAAGTAGCATGTCGGTTCCTGTTTTCATCGCAACAAAGTACCAAGTGCCAGAACGTGAAAGATGCTCATGCGTTTATGACGGGTTTTGGGTGGGCAGGACAAGTGCGGCTGACGATGTCTGATTTCCCTTCATGAAGGCCCAGCACCATGTACGTGATGCTGCTACGAACTGCTGAGACGTCACCCGAGTGATCCCTACATGGAATACTTATCGAAGGCAACACCATCTGAGTGCAATGGCGGTAGAACTTTGCCTGACACTCTCTGCGTCAAGCAAAAGTTGTCGCACGTTGCCGTTGTGATTAAGCTGCATATTAACATGATGTTAGACAGTATAATGCAGGATAACGCTGATTGCATGCGTGCTGTTTGTTCGGTAAGCACTCTGTTTACCACTGTGGTCTAGTTTGAATCGCCTGTTTTCGCCCACGTCCATCTCATCCGTCATCATGTTCGGGCAGGCCGATCTTGATCTGCATCCTACAGCCCCAGTTTATGAGCATCGAACCACGGCTAGACGCATGTCCAAGCAGCTGTTGATGCTGGATGGTTACTTCATTAGATATTTGTATACAACAAAAAACGATCAGTGTCGTTTCCTTTGATTGCCTTGCCAGTGAAGTGTGATCGCGTTACCAGCTAGGGGTGACACCCCAACCTGCATATGATTCATTGTATGGGAAGTTTGATTTTCGAAATTTTAGAAAATGAGGACAAGGTGCGGTGCCGCTGGGCACGTGTTCTGTTCCGGCGGTGCCCTGTCCATTTCCTTGGTAAACCGTATAATGCAGCTTAGTTGTGTGGCGTTGGCAAACAATATGCAGTATACAACAGTTTTAGCACCGCTCTACACACTTTTGCAAAGCTCAGCCTTTCGCTTGCCGCCAACCCGATCCCTTTATATACAAACGTCAATACTAATTATGCTGCATACTGCATATAAAAATACTTTTGGAGCTCCGGTTTGGGGGGGTTAATATCTTACGGTGCTAGAGAGGCAACGCTCTCGTCCCGATGCTGCAACGGTGATCAAAGGCAACTTGGCCCTTCGGAATACTGCTGAGGTATCCGAAAGCGGAGAAACATAAGCGCAGCCTTACGGATGCCAAGACAACTAATCGAAACGAACCATCCACATACATGTACAGAATCACAGCACTTCTATTTCGTTGCTAACGACGACTCAAACTCAACAACAATTATACGCGCTTCAACTTGCGCGTGCTCTCGCTCAGACAGGCGAGTGAGTGAGCGAGCCCGGTGTATCTGTTTTGCCTCGACCTCTCTTGTGTGTCTCCATGCGGGTGGCCGATGGCTGGTGTCTCCGTCGAACCCGCTTATTCGACGGAGCGCAGCTTGCGGTACGCCTTTTGCGCCGCCGCGTTGGCGCCTCCGGTTGCCGTCTTCCCGCCGCTGCTCGGTTCCGCACCCGCGCTATCGCCTGCGGTTCCCGTCTTGCCGCTGCTCGGACTGCCACTCGGTCCATCGCTCGGGCCACCGCTCGGGCCAGCGTTCGCGCCACCCTTCGCATTCGCGCTCGCCGTCGCGGTCGCAGTCGTACTTGTCGACGTACTGCTGACAGTCTTCGAAGTGGACGCAGACGTGGTGCCATCGTTGCTGGTCACCGTGGTCGTGGTGGTCCTGCCCGAGCCGCCGGGGCCTGCGTTCGCGTTGGCATTCGCATTGCTAACGGCGCTGGGCGGCGATCCAGCATTGGCGTTCGCGTTCGCAGTGCTAATTGAGCTTGGAGGCGAGCCGGCATTTGCGTTCGCGTTCGAAGTGCTAACGGAGCTGGGACGCGAGCCGGCATTTGCGTTCGCGTTCGCGTTCGAAGTGCTAACGGAGCTGGGAGGCGAGCCGGCGTTCGCGTTGGCAACCGCGTTTCCGTTGGTGGCAGGAGGCGAGCCCGCGTTGGCGTTCGCATTGGCAGCGGCAGGTGCGCCCGCGTTGGCAGTCGCAGTGGCTGGGGCATAGGCGCCACCGCTGGTCACGGCAGTGGCCGGCGCGCCGACAGAAACCCCTGCAGGAGCGCCAGCGCTTACGGAGGGCGCGACACCGACGCCCGGGAGGCCGACCCCACGCTCGCCACGCCCGGCACACCCACGCTCACACCCGGACTTACGACACCCGGACCGTACGCGCCCGGCCCGCCGACGCCCACGCTGGCCACGCCCGGAACTCCGACACCCACGCCGTGGCCCATCAGGCCGTGGCCCAGAAGACCGAGGCCCAGCAGACCGAACGTCTCGGCCACCTCGGCCGCCTCTTGCTCAGCTCGCACCCCGCTGGACACGGCGACGGCAGCGACGCACATCGCGAAGATCTTGCTGCTGCTGAACATGGCTGGCTGGTAGTAGATGTTGTTGTTGCTGTTGTTGTTATCGTAGACGAAAAGCTTGATCCGAAGTAGAGCACTTGCTCGGTCTGATCTGAATGATTTGTGCTCGGAGGAGCGAGTTGCAGAATGAGGCGTGGCCGCAGCAGCACGATGGCCGACTCCGAAGCACCCTCTCCAAACGGACGTCAACACCCATTGGATACAGTTGACCGGGGCCAGTCTGGTTGCTGTGGAAAGGGTCTGACCCTCTGGGCTGGGGACCCGCCCCAGCGGATAGACGCAAGGATATGGCCCTCCATACAGGATCTGGATCCCAGTCACATGTGGCGACGCCACAGTGGCGTCGACGGGCTTGACACTGTTGACCAACCTGTCAGCGTAGAGTTTCTGCTGCATGTGTCATTGATTGATACATGCAGTCCATGATACAGTATCACGGGTGGTGGTAGAGCTTGGGAAGCTACCAGTGGACATACATTTGCGGTGCGCTGCTGACAAGTCTACACCGCGCTATTATATTATAAGAGACAATGCATGCGCTGTGCTGCAACATTGTAACTTCAACATGCTCCATACAAAATGCAGAACAAAAGGGCTGGCGTCCGTTCGCTACCTCTGAAACGGGCCACATACAGTACGTTACTGTGCAAGTCGGCAAACAAACGCTACGCACCAACATACACGCGAACAGCGAATTTGGTTGTTGTTGCTGCTGCTACTGCTGTTGTTGTTGTTGTTGCTGTGCATGCCGTGGCCGTATCCCCTCGCACAGTATCCAACCACGTGCCCCACCGTGGATGGAAGCTGAAGCAACCGCATAAGAAGATGTAGAGACTAGTCTGCAGCTGTCGACGTCAAGAGCCATGTACCGACAAGTGCGGATATGGATACGGAGATGCACACCAGAGTCTTTGCTTATGTATATTGACAGGCGCCAAGCGACCTCTGGATACTGTGCTCTCGATTCGCTCCATGTATCCTATACACTTCAGTAGAAGTCTACGATTCCTTTGTATCTATTTAACTCGAATCATAGGGCTCTAACTTACAGCAACGTGACTTGCCACATCGACCCCTGCAATAAATACTCGTCATCGTGAGCAGGTCATAAGACGTAACCTCCAACAGAAGTAGACAGTAAGATTAGATCCATGCTCACCCGCACTCCTCTCACTATGAGCGTTTAACCAGCAGACAGCGCTTGCTAACTCTCACTGCAAGGCTACCGGTCCTCACCAAACCGCAATTCAACGTCTAGGCAAAACTGAGATGTGCATTTATGATAGATACTACTACGAGGGGTATCCGGCTATCGAAGCAAAGTCATTCTCTTTACTTGACCTCGTTCACCAGAGTCTCCTTGGCGACGTACGCCTTCACGTTGGCGAAGGTCGTCAGGGCGATGTTGTCCAGCGCCTCCTTGGTGAAGAAGGCCTGGTGGCCGGTGATCAGCACGTTCGGGAACGTGAACAGGCGGGCCAGGGTCTCGTCGCCAATGACGGCGCCCGAGCGGTCCGAGTAGAAGTACTCGCCCTCGCCCTCGAACACGTCGAGGCCGACCGAGCCGATCTTGCCGCTCTTGAGGCCGGCCACGAGCGCCTTGGTGTCGATCAGGCCGCCGCGGCTCGTGTTGATGATGACGACGCCGTCCTTCATCTTGGCGATGCTCTCGGCGTTGATCGTGTGCTTGGTCGACGGGAAGAGCGGGCAGTGCAGCGAGATGATGTCGGCGCGGGCCCACATCTCGTCCAGCGACACGTACTCGACGCCGTAGCTCAGCGCCTCCGGGTTCTGCACGACATCGTAGCCCAGCACCTTGGCGCCGAAGCCAGCGGCAATGCGAGCGAACAGGGCGCCGATCTTGCCCGTGCCCACGACGCCGATGGTCTTGCCGTGCACGTCGAAGCCCAGGAGACCCGACAGACGGAAGTTCTGCTCGCGCGTGCGGTTGTACGAGCGGTGGATCTTGCGGTTCAGCGTCATCATGAGCGACGCGGCGTGCTCGGCCACGGCGTACGGCGAGTAGGCCGGCACGCGGGTGACGGCCAGACCGAGCTCCTTGGCCACCTTGAGGTCGATCATGTCGAAGCCGGCGCAGCGCAGGAACATGGCCTTGGTGCCGCCGGCGGCCAGCACGCGCAGAGAGGCCTCATCGGCCACGTCGTTGACGAAGATGCAGACGCCCTCGCAGCCCTCGGCCAGCGTGGCGGAGTCCGCGTCCAGGCGCGGGGCGAAGAACTTGAGCTCGTGGGCGGGGGTGACGCCCTGCTCCTTGGCGATGCGCTCCATCGACTCGATGTCGTAGCTGTGCGACGAGAAGAAGGCGATCTGCATGGTGGTGGTGGTGGTGGTGGTGGTGGGGTGTTCTTGGTGAAAAGAAGAATGAGCTCCGAGGCGCTGCACGGGAGGCCGAATCTTCTCGGTGCCTGAGCGCAAAGGGACGTCAACATCTCACCGCGCGCTGCCCTGCTTGCTCGGCCCATGAACAGAGAGCGAGGTGCGTGCGAGGTAGCCAAACCTTGATCCGGCAGACACCGTGAGGACAGATGGCAGCTGCGCGCTTCTTTGCGTTTCTGCTTGGTGCGTAGATGGATCTTTCTTGAACGTTGGAGTACCGTGATCCGCAAAAGAGGAAGTTCAAATTTCACGTAAGGTGTACGACCAGTTTCGTGTTTCCAACCAGTTTTGAGTTGTTGTATTTCATCCAATTAACTTTCTCTATAGCCATTTTTACGCATTCCTATTCGCTAAAAGTACAAATATGATCCCTATCCTAACTAATCCCATGCAAGGAGAGCGGCACTACATACTATAAGCAAGTCAAAAAGGCGACACGAAACTGGTTGGAAGCGATTTCAAGCACTGCAGTGATTCAAGTCTAATACTGTAGTATGAGTGGGTGTAATGCTGGCAAGTAGCCCAAATTCTAGCCCAAATAATTGGCATTCAGGAGCAGTGCCTAATTCCTTGCAATGTATTCTAGTTGTCGAGATATAGGTACAATTTGAAATGGGTTCAGAAAAACACGAAATTGGTCGTACTCCTTACATCAAAAAAAGTGAGGGCAATCACTTACGAGGTGTGTCACACAGCTGCGTGTCCTTTGCTGCGCAACGCTCGCTCTGTTAAAACGCACACCTAGGCTTCGGCAAGGCGGACCGCTTGCCGCTGAATGCTGTACACGCAAATAAAAATGCAGCTCGCCACGCGCGTTAGATTAAAATTAGGCGTGGGCAAAAGGTGTCCAAGTACGAATGACTGGACTCCGATAGCGGCGAGTATGCAGCCGCGCTCTCTGCGCAGCGGTAACAGAGCCTCTGTCAGAGGCGGCGCCGCGTGTGCAACATGAGTTCGAGCGCGTTAACACTTGGATTGGATGCAGGGCGCGGTACACTGGGCCAGTGACTGGCGATGCAAAGACAGAGGCGGCCAGGGAATACGAGTCATGACCGAAGCCGATGAACTTCGTCACGAAGCCCTCAACACGAACTCCAGTCTGCAGACGAACGAGGAGTCGGGATAACTCAGGATCACCTGTAGCGGGTACCCTACATGTAGCACAACAATGGCTTCAAACTTGGGCTCTGGCGACATGCACTTTGTCGTTCATCCGAACTCTCTACACACAGCGAGCAAATTTGAACAAGAATGACAACTACATGTATATATTTTCTTGGGGAAATTCCAAAATACGTCCGTTTTATTAAAGTAATTCCGTAATGCGTCCGTGCCGTATAAATATGTACCGTAGTCACCTTATTATTAGGACGTGTATCCTTTTGGTTTGTGTACCATGTAGCCAAAACGCAACTAACGTTACCAATCTATTTATACCGATGAGCCTACCAAAATGGTTTCGGAGCGACACTTTGAGTTCTTTGATTGAGAAACAACAGCGCTTCTTGAGTAAGGCGGATTTTAAGCTGGCGGTAGCGGAGCTGTTCGTTCGCGACTGTCGTTCACCGCTCGCCCGTGTTGAACTTCTTGGCACGTCCATGGGGTTGATTCCCAGCGGCGTGGCTCCGAACGGGGTGAGACTGCCGTCCGTCGTGTCGAACTTGTACGTGTATATGCCCTTGTCCGTGCCGTTGATCCAGCCTTCGTCGCGGATGTACGTGGTCTAACAGAGTCGTATGCGTGTCGGTTTGCAGCGGGGAGCCAGCGGACACGCCCGTCACAGCAGCCGCGAAGGTGAGGAGGAGACTCGAGAGGCATGGCGCCGAAGATCCACGGCTTGGGCTTGGTCTGAGTGCGAGTGTGTGCCAAACGTACACGTCCTAATAATAAGGGTGACTACGGTACATATTTATACGGCACGGACGCATTACGGAATTACTTTAACCCTTTCGCGGCAAACCGGTCCAAAATGGCGCGTTTGGATGCCTTCCCAAGAGTTGCATCGGAGATCGCGTTCAAACGTGCCAAAATGGCCCGTTTTGAGTTTGCTACCACCCTTCGACCATTGTTGGAGTACTCTGTTCAATTATAGCCAATCCTTGCCAACTTGAAGGCTGCGAGTTCCGGAAATTACTAATCTAGACATTAGCGGAAATGCCGTACTCACATGTCAGGCAAAGTAGACTACGATGCATCCTCAAGCGGGTCCTATAACCATGTCAGCCACAAAAGCCGAGTAGAAGAGGGGCTCATATAGACGTAGTTGTCGATGCAGAATACCTTACATTCCCTGAGCAAGTAATAAGGAGAGCACAGCACCTAGTGTAATGCCTGTAGGGCGGACCTTGCTCAGTGAGTAAACTTACTAACGCGCGCATTCTAAATCAACCTGGGCTTTATACTCTTGTTAGTTCTACTTACAATTGCAGGGCGCTCATCGGTTCCCCATTTTCCGGTAAAGACGAATTTGTAGTTATTTTAACTAGATATGAAGTGTACGAACCAGTAAATAGTCCTTCAGACGTCTCAGTACCTCGTCTCTTCAAGAGAGATGCCCACAGCGAAACCTTATGTGGGTTGGCAGCAATAGTGTCGAATTTCCTTCCTGTGTATAGCACTAGATCAAAGTCAATCGCTCTAAGATCCATTCACTTTGAGTGGTATAAGGCCTGAGTAGATGAGTAGTAATGTTGATGGAGATGGCAGCACCTGGGTTGGAATCCTGCAGTGGCGGAGGTTTCCGACACTGTGATGGCACATATTTGCAGATATAGTTCCAGACCATGTCGTATTGATACTATATGTACTCTGGCTGGCTGGCAGTACACGTGAACAAGAACTAGTTTTGAAATACGATGTTGTTCTGTTGATCTTTGTAGCCCGATACAATCACTAAGCATAGCAGGCGTTGAAATGAATGCTGGAAGACGTAAATCTGATTGAACTTCCACGAATGTCCGTGCCAGCGCAATATCTAGTGTCACAAAACAAAAACTCGCGCGTTGGCCTTCAATGCCACTGACGAGGTTCTGTGCGCCTAGATTGCACTGATGTGACCCAGCAACACAATTTATCTCTAGTAACATTTTATACCGTCCAAATGGCCGTCAAAATATCTTGATAACAATCCTTCCAGCAACAGCTATATGTATGCCAGTGCGTGCCAACGAGAAGAATAGGTGCGAGCAAAATATAAGTATGTGCATTGGTATGGGTTTCAGTATGCAATTTAGAGTGAGCTTATTTCGGGTTAGCAAGACAGCGTGTTGTGATTGCCAAGCAGATTCTTGGCCATTTTTGGGCAGGCGAGATCTAGCTGGTTGAGCACGAAGAACTTGGTTCATACCACTAAATGTGCAAACGTTTTATAGCAGTTAATCTAGGCCTGGAACTTGCGCATGTCAAGTGCTAGGCGTACATGGGCACCATGCGCAATACTATGCTGCTAATCCATTGACTCTCAAATGCTAGGCTTCCACGTACCGATTAGTACTGTGTACTCGAGTGCACAGGACTCGGCGTTGCGTCAGCACTGCTCACTTCCTTGATGACGGTGCATGGCGTCGTGCTGCTGGCACCATACGGCCCAAACGTACCGGGTACGAGGCTTGACTGCTCGATGATGCTGCCGCCAAATGCTGGTTGCCGCTTTCACTACGTGTCGATGTCCGAGGACTGAAGTGGACAGTGTGGCGTTTGCTTTTGCGCAAGCTGCTAAACACAGCGCGCCTTGTGTCCTTGAGGCCTTGCCAAAGCAAACAGGGCAGACGTATCTTTCATAAATTACGTATAAAGCCAAGCAGATTAGCCAATGGCTGCGTCGTTCGGAAAATTATTGAATTTCAGCCAATTAGCTTATCCTTCAAAACGGGCCATTTTGGACCGTTCTGTTGGAGCTTCAGAAGTCGCTGTGTTCAAGCATTGCGGCACAGGGTGGGACCACCAAAACGCGCCATTCTGGCACGTTTTAGTTTGATTACACTTAAGCTATTATAGTATACAAATTCAAGTCATTCGCGAAAGGGTTAATAAAACGGACGTATTTTGGAATTTCCCCTATTTTCTTTCATGGCAAGTTGGCAAGCATAGGATAGTACTGAAGTGTAACCAAGACGTTTACCGTGGTGGAGACAAGAGAGGGCCATGTCGAAGTTGCTTCAGATTTCGACGCAAAAAGATAAGGTTACTGTACCAGCTCCCTCCAAGTGTGTCGTACAACGCGAACACACGGCAATTTGACGTAGTTTTATCCAGAGGTTACCGTGTTAGATATGCACGTGATATGGCACGCAAATGACTACTCAATGCTGCATACAGTCTCCCAGTCACTTGACCTCGTTCACCAGCGGCTCATTGGCAATGTACGCAGCAATGTTCGCTATCGTCATGCGCGCAATGTTGTCCAGGGCCTCTTCCGTGAAGAATGCTTGGTGGCCCGTGATGATCACGTTTGGGAAAGTGAACAGGCGCGCCAGCATGTCATTGGCGATGATTTCACCCGAGCGGTCCGAGTAGAAGTAGCCCTGTTCGCCCTCAAACACGTCCAGACCAGCAGCCGAGATTTTGTTCGACTTGATGCCCTCCACAAGAGCGTCCGTGTTGATCAGCGCTCCTCGGCTCGTGTTGATGATCATCACGCCATCCTTCATCTGCTTGATGCTGTTCTCGTTGATCACGTACTTTGTGCTCGGAAACAGGGGGCAGTGCAGCGAGATAATGTCGGCCTCCTTCCAGATCTCCTCCAGGGCACGTACTCGACGCCATAGCTCAGCGCCTCCGGGTTTTCGGCCACGTCGTTGGCCAGCACTCGGCAGCCAAAGCCTTTGCAAATGCGCGCAAAGATGGCGCCGATCTTGCCCGTGCCAATGATGCCGACCGTCTTGCCGTTCATGTCGAAGCCCAGCAGGCCCGTTAGTCGGAAGTTTTGCTCGCGTGTGCGGTTGAAGGCGCGGTGCGTCTTGCGATTCAGCGTCATCATAAGCGCCGCGGCGTGCTCGGCAACAGCATACGGGAGTAGGCAGGCACGCGCACGACTGGCATGTTTAGCTCCTTGGCCGCTTCCAAGTCCACCATATCGAAGCCGGCGCAACGCAGGAATAACACGCGAGTGCCACGGTCGTGTAGCTGTACAGGACAGCAGAAGTAGCAGACGCACTATTTAGTATATGGCATAAGACCATAAGAAGCTCCAGTAAGGAGGGGCCTACCCGATGCAGTGCAGTGGCGTCTGCGACATCGTTAACGAAGATGCAGACGCCATCGCAGTTCTCGGCCAGTTGCGTGGTCTGTTGCGTCAGTCGATTCGAGAAGAAGCTGCAATGGGGGCAAAACAACACGTCAGTCTTTGGGCGATCCTTTGCCTCCTCCGGGTTGTTCGCGTACACAAGCTCGTTGTCCTTGATGATGCCGGCGTTGTCGGCCAGCGCCTTGATGGCGTCGATCTCGTAGTTGTGCGCTGAGAAGAAGCCGATGCGCATGCCTTTGCGCTGGGTCGTGCTGGCGAACTCGCGCTGGGCGAGAGCGGGTAGCCATTGGCGCGCCATCGAAAGACCCTGGCGACGGCCGTAAGAGGCTACACAGCGCGACAGCATGCTGTCTTTGGTTGATTGGAACGGAGCTGTGCTCGGTGCTTGGACTTTTCGCTAATGAGCGATTGCATGGGAAACATTACGACTAAAGATACGTCAACGTCGTATCTCGCTGTGCGTGTCTATCCGGCTGACACCAAAGCAGCCCGGCTCTGACCTGCTTCAACTTCGCAGGCGACGAGAGGCTGGCATCAGAATCCGATGCCGCATCCCCGGGCGTTGCCTTTGCTCGTAGTAACACGCTACGAATCCGATGTGAACCATCATGGACGACGCAGGGCACTTGTTACTGGGTTTACTATTGTATGACTGGTAGCGTTTTGAACAGTGCTGGTAAAAACGTTGGTGCGTGTTTTCCGTTTTTACTTGAGCGTTTTTACTGGGATAGGAAGCAACGTTAGTGCTGCTATCGCAGACCAAATAGGATTACAATCATTCTAGCATAGTATACTTGCATTTTGTATGCATCAAGGTGGCCGATTAAACCTGGCACAGTGCCAAAATCTTATAGTTGTATGGTAGCCACCTGATAGGCTGGGAATCTCTGCGCGTTAACACATGTAGCGTGTTTCTACCAATGAATGCTCTTACATATCTAAATAGCGAGCGCCAACTCGAAAAATTGGCAAAGTTGTGGACACAAACGAGGGTGGCCGATATAACCTGTCGCCGAGTGTATATCCGTGGTACGTCAAGTCAAAAGATGACCCCTCTTGACATCTAACTGGTACATCTCTATGAAACCGGTACGAATCCGGTGGCGCACTGGGCCTTATATGCGTGGGCAGCATGAACCGGTACGTTACCCATCACACCGGTATGGCCACGGTGCCGCACTGGGCCTCCAAAAGGTTTACAATATGCATGGGCAGCTTGAACCGGTACGATACCGATGACACTGGTATGAATCAGTAAATATATTGAGCTGTAGCGAAGTAAAGGGACGATTGAGGCGGACTGTACTGTACAATAGCATGCCGTTTCTACAAGCTGCAAATAGACCTCAGATAGGGTTCGCGTTTTAGTTGTGTTAAGCATTGTCTGTTGATATATTGCATCTACAGTCTTAAGGCAAATGTCCGGGCAGATGCTGCGGCTGCGAAGCAGGCGCAGGAGATGACCGAATTAATAAGTAAAATAACTCATAACAAAAAAAATTAAGGTTTTACTCCAAAATCCTCCTATCCCAGCCTTCGCGGAGCCCTAGTATTGTGAAAACCGATTAGTTTGTCTTGCTAAATCAGCCGGTTAAACATCGTTCATAGCGGATTTGAAGACTAATAAATCGGGGATGTCTCAATTATAATCGGGGTATAAATCGCTCATCGGTCTCGTAATTATGTGCAGCCTAGCAAATTCGATCAACATTCATGTACCCTCGGCCCGAGACTCGCCAAATGCAGCGACAACACCGCGCTTAAACGCGTCGCCTGCGTATCTCAGTTACACGTATTATAACGTGCAACTTTTCCTTCTTATTAATAGTTATGATGTTAGTGTTGTAGCCTTGACTACATAGCCAAGAGCGACTGCAACGATTGTTGTCTGGCGGCTGATTTAGCCTACAAGAAGCGAATGCCGGTTGCACGGGAGGTGATATCGACAGCGGGCTTCCCGCTAACTGCAGCGGGGAGCGAGGACAGGCGCAACAGTACTGGCAAACGTTGGTACAATACTAACGTACAATGAACGGCTTCAATACATGTAGCCTACCTGTAGCTAGCGTCTGGGGTGGAAGTATGAGGGGAGCTGGCTGGAGTCTTCGCTATGAGTAGTGGTAGGTTGTGTATTGTTTTACTAAGTCCCACCAGTAAGTTCCACCTGCAGCCATTCACACCTAGGCATGCGTTTCGGTACACTAATATATGCACGACAGAATGCTATCGGTAGACCTCAGAATAGGCGTGAAAGCTAGGTAGAAGTACTTGAACATGAAACCCATATACATGATCTTTATCGTGAGCTGTAAAATGCCTTACGATTCATGTAGAAAAAAGACAAAATAGTGCCGACTGCAGGCTCATGGGAGGCCAACCAAATGCATGACACTCTATTGATAATGCGGATCCATGATCTACCCAAGCAGATCCATGATCTACCCAAGCAGATCGATGATTTACCCAAGTGGATCGATGATACTACCCAAGCGGATCGATGATCTACCCAAGCAGATCGATGATTTACCCAAGTGGATCGATGATACTTCCGAAGCGGATCGATGGTCTTCCAAAGGGGATCACAACCTGAGCGGATCTAAAATCGTGCTTACGTCTTAGTATGCAGCTTATGACAGTGATTACAAGTATTACACTGTTGTGGTCGACTTGCCTTCAGAGCTGGTGGAGCTATCGACAACGCAGTACGCTCGCGAAGCAGTTCTTGTCTGGGGCTCCAAACAGGAAGCCCATACGAACTACATGTATGCTAAAAAGTACCAACTCATGTCAAAATATGCAAATCGATCCCAAAAGCATATTTCTGTACCAGCAGCCCGTTTTTGATTTTAGCATATGTACGGCCAATACAGGAATTTGTATGTAGCCCCGCTGCAGTTAGCGGGAAGCCCGCTGTCGATATCACCTCCCCGGTTGCACATCGGACATTCTATCTGAATAGCAAGCAAATCAGCCGGCCCTGGCTTAATCAGCCAATTAGCAAATGTAAATCCGACTCATATGCTCTGACTCTGTAAGTCAGCCTACGTAGTAATCTTGAGTATAAATCGAGGTACCCAGTCTAATTAGGAGGTCGGATTTATCAAATCGGGGGCCGCCGGTCTTATTAAGCCACTAAATCGGCAGATTAACAATCCAATAAGACATTCTAATCGGTTTTCACAATACCGTTTTTACTGTTAATTGGCGTAATTACCTGTAAAATGAGTGACTTGGTTTCACTATCGCGACCCGACCTCCAACGGTGCACTATTCGGAGGATTGCTGTAATTTGGGCTACTGTAGTGTTCAAGGCCCAATGCCTACATGTTGCGAGCCGAAACAATAATGTTGCCATTCCCTACGAAGAGAGAGAAGAAGACCAAATGGGTCAAGGACAAAGCTTGATCCCGCCGACCGCGGTGTCCGCTCTCGTGAAGCTCTACAACGCGCTGGGCGGCGACCGCTGGCGTCGCCGAGACGGCTGCTCACGCAACCCGGAGCAGTGGTTCGGCCGTAGCGCTCGAGCTGCCAGCCCAACAAGGGTGTCTGCCCGCCACCACCCTTGCCTGCCTGCTGCAGCTCCGCGTGCTCGACATGTCCAGCGCAAGCTGCGCGGCGAGATCCCGACCTATAAGCGCCTCGACTTGAGCTGCTACGACCTCACGGGTGCCCTCCCGCGTCAGATTAGCGACTGTGAGCAGCTGTAGAAGCTCAATGTGTACCAGACTCGCTGTTCGGGACAATCCCCAGCGAGCAGGTCAAGCTCCAGTGTCTGCGGGCGCTGCTGCTGCTGCTGCAGCAGCAGCAGCAGCACAACAACCGTTGTGGGGCGCTGTTCGACGCGCGGTGCAGCACAACAACCTCCGCGGGACGCTGTCCGACAAGCTGTGTTAACTTACGCAGCTTACGAAGCTTAGCGTGTGCGGCAACTGCCTCACGGACATCGGCCGTATGCAGGTGCTCATGTTCCGTAGCTAAGTAACAACAAGCTAACGGGAGTCATCCCGCCGTCGCTCGGCTGATTAAAGAGCTCGAGTGGCATTCAACTGTGAGCGTTTGAACGCTGCATACTCAACAATCTAGCCTTCATGTAGACAGCCGCTCCTTCTTACAGCCATCTTCAGATTGGAGGCCAACACAGGCCAACACAGGAAGGGGGTATTATTTGGGTGGCTAGGGTACTGTTGTTTGTTGGCCTTTCGGGCGAATTGATGTCCAAAAAACGTTTCTTCCGTTCGTTGAGCCGTTATAACGTTTCTTGGAAAAAAAACGTTGTAAACGTTCGTTGCCAGCACTGTTTTGAGGCTGGCCCCTTGATTCAAGTCAGTCCCTGCTTGAAGCTGCGCGTTTAAATGTGTCTGCCATCGCACTGTGGTGTCTGTGGTCCACAGACACTTCCAGTAGCTTTGTTCCAGCAAGTGGTTCATCGCGACTCCTGTTCTGTTCAACACGAACAGGCCCGGAGCTCCATACAAAATGAGGGGGCGCTAGCTCCCTCCTCTCCTACCCCACACACCAAATTCGATCACTTGACTAAAACTAAACAAGCTTATCCTGACTTACGAGTATTCCACGTAAATCTTACTTGTGACTTAGGAAAGATGCCACGTCCGGCGTCGCCACCCTGGACGAGACCGGGGGGATGTACAATAGGAGGTAGATTTTTTTCATGTCCGTAGTCTGACATGACATGGATTTAGGTCTGGCCCTCCCCTATACCGGTACTGCTGCCGCTGCTGCTGTTGTTGTTGTTGCTGTGCATGCCGTGGCCATATCCCCTCGCACAGTATCCTATAAGAAGATGTAGAGACGAGTCTGCAGCTGTCGACGTCAAGAGCCAAGCACCGGCCACTGCCTGCGTTATCTATGAATCATAGCTAAACACCACAACGTGGTGTGACCACATCCATATGAATGACTCGTACCATGCATGACACAACGTACAATCAACCGAGTAGGCATCCCAAAGCATAATGTAGCAGACGCCACTCAACCGAGAGCAAGACGTAGCCACTATTGATGCTGACGTCGTTGTTATGTTGGTGCGTAGCGTTTGTTTGCCGACTTGCACAGTAACGTACTGTATGTGGCCCGTTTCAGAGGTAGCGAACGGACGCCAGCCCTTTTGTTCTGCATTTTGTATGGAGCATGTTGAAGTTACAATGTTGCAGCACAGAGCGAATGCATAGTACACGACAGAAAGAGAGCCCAAGCAAGCGCATGCATTGTCTCTTATAATATAATAGCGCGGTGTAGACTTGTCAGCAGCGTACCGCAAATGTATGTCCACTGGTAGCTTCCCAAGCTCTACCACCACCCGTGATACTGTATCATGGACTGCATGTATCAATCAATGACACATGCAGCAGAAACTCTACGCTGACAGGTTGGTCAACAGTGTCAAGCCCGTCGACGCCACATGTGACTGGGATCCAGATCCTGTATGGAGGGCCATATCCTTGCGTCTATCCGCTGGGGCGGGTCCCCAGCCCAGAGGGTCAGACCCTTTCCACAGCAACCAGACTGGCCCCGGTCAACTGTATCCAATGGGTGTTGACGTCCGTTTGGAGAGGGTGCTTCGGAGTCGGCCATCGTGCTGCTGCGGCCACGCCTCATTCTGCAACTCGCTCCGCCGAGCGCAAATCATTCAGATCAGACCGAGCAAGTGCTCTACTTCGGATCAAGCTTTTCGTCTACGATAACAACAACAGCAACAACAACATCTACTACCAGCCAGCCATGTTCAGCAGCAGCAAGATCTTCGCGATGTGCGTCGCTGCCGTCGCCGTGTCCAGCGGGGTGCGAGCTGAGCAAGAGGCGGCCGAGGTGGCCGAGACGTTCGGTCTGCTGGGCCTCGGTCTTCTGGGCCACGGCCTGATGGGCCACGGCGTGGGTGTCGGAGTTCCGGGCGTGGCCAGCGTGGGCGTCGGCGGGCCGGGCGCGTACGGTCCGGGTGTCGTAAGTCCGGGTGTGAGCGTGGGTGTGCCGGGCGTGGCGAGCGTGGGGTCGGCCTCCCGGGCGTCGGTGTCGCGCCCTCCGTAGGCGTTGGCGCTCCTGCAGGGGTTTCTGTCGGCGCGCCGGCCACTGCCGTGACCAGCGGTGGCGCCTATGCCCCAGCCACTGCGACTGCCAACGCGGGCGCACCTGCCGCTGCCAATGCGAACGCCAACGCGGGCTGGCTTCCTGCCACCAACGGAAACGCGGTTGCCAACGCGAACGCCGGCTCGCCTCCCAGCTCCGTTAGCACTTCGAACGCGAACGCGAACGCAAATGCCGGCTCGCCTCCCAGCTCAATTAGCACTGCGAACGCGAACGCCAATGCTGGATCGCCTCCAAGCTCAATTAGCACTGCGAACGCGAACGCCAATGCTGGATCGCCGCCCAGCGCCGTTAGCAATGCGAATGCCAACGCGAACGCAGGCCCCGGCGGCTCGGGCAGGACCACCACGACCACGGTGACCAGCAACGATGGCACCACGTCTGCGTCCACTTCGAAGACTGTCAGCAGTACGTCGACAAGTACGACTGCGACCGCGACGGCGAGCGCGAATGCGAAGGGTGGCGCGAACGCTGGCCCGAGCGGTGGCCCGAGCGATGGACCGAGTGGCAGTCCGAGCAGCGGCAAGACGGGAACCGCAGGCGATAGCGCGGGTGCGGAACCGAGCAGCGGCGGGAAGACGGCAACCGGAGGCGCCAACGCGGCGGCGCAAAGGTGTACCGCAAGCTGCGCTCCGTCGAATAAGCGGGTTCGACGGAGACACCAGCCATCGGCCACCCGCATGGAGACACACAAGAGAGGTCGAGGCAAAACAGATACACCGGGCTCGCTCACTCACTCGCCTGTCTGAGCGAGAGCACGCGCAAGTTGAAGCGCGTATAATTGTTGATGAGTTTGAGTCGTCGTTAGCAACGAAATAGAAGTGCTGTGATTCTGTATGTGGATGATTCGTTTCGATTAGTTGTCTTGGCATCCGTAAGGCTGCGCTTATGTTTCTCCGCTTTCGGATACCTCAGCAGTATTCCGAAGGGCCAAGTTGCCTTTGATCACCGTTGCAGCATCGGGACGAGAGCGTTGCCTCTCTAGCACCGTAAGATATTAAGATACCGATCGTCAGCAAAGTTACTGCATTGCAGCAGTGACTGCGAGCACAGCACTGACGGCATGTTGTAAGGAGCATTCCATTTTGTGACGACGTCAGCATCAATAGTGGCTACGTACTTAGTATTAGATAGAGTTCCGTGTGAGCCTTGCTCTCGGTTGAGTGGCGTCTGCTACATTATGCTTTGGGATGCCTACTCGGTTGATTGTATGTTGTGTCATGCATGGTACGAGTCATTCATGTGGATGTGGGCACACCACATTGTGGTGTTTAGAGTCTGTAGTCTACCGCTGTCATAGTCTATGATTCATAGATAACGCGATTGCAGCAGGCAGTGGCCGGTGCTTGGCTCTTGACGTCGACAGCTGCAGACTCGTCTCTACGTCTTCTTATGCTGTTGCTTCAGCTTCCATCCACCGTGGGGCAACTGGTTGGATACTGTGCGAGGGAGCAGTAGCAGCAGTAGCAACAACAACCAAATTCGCTGTTCGCGTGTATGTTGGTGCGTAGCGTTTGTTTGCCGACTTGCACAGTAACGTACTGTATGTAGCGAACGGACGCCAGCCCTTTTGTACTGCATTTTGTATGGAGCATGTTGAAGTTACAATGTTGCAGCACAGAGCGAATGCATAGTACACGACAGAAAGAGAGCCCAAGCAAGCGCATGCATTGTCTCTTATAATATAATAGCGCGGTGTAGACTTGTCAGCAGCGTACCGCAAATGTATGTCCACTGGTAGCTTCCCAAGCTCTACCACCACCCGTGATACTGTATCATGGACTGCATGTATCAATCAATGACACATGCAGCAGAAACTCTACGCTGACAGGTTGGTCAACAGTGTCAAGCCCGTCGACGCCACATGTGACTGGGATCCAGATCCTGTATGGAGGGCCATATCCTTGCGTCTATCCGCTGGGGCGGGTCCCCAGCCCAGAGGGTCAGACCCTTTCCACAGCAACCCGACTGGCCCCGGTCAACTGTATCCAATGGGTGTTGACGTCCGTTTGGAGAGGGTGCTTCGGAGTCGGCCATCGTGCTGCTGCGGCCACGCCTCATTCTGCAACTCGCTCCGCCGAGCACAAATCATTCAGATCAGACCGAGCAAGTGCTCTACTTCGGATCAAGCTTTTCGTCTACGATAACAACAACAGCAACAACAACATCTACTACCAGCCAGCCATGTTCAGCAGCAGCAAGATCTTCGCGATGTGCGTCGCTGCCGTCGCCGTGTCCAGCGGGGTGCGAGCTGAGCAAGAGGCGGCCGAGGTGGCCGAGACGTTCGGTCTGCTGGGCCTCGGTCTTCTGGGCCACGGCCTGATGGGCCACGGCGTGGGTGTCGGAGTTCCGGGCGTGGCCAGCGTGGGCGTCGGCGGGCCGGGCGCGTACGGTCCGGGTGTCGTAAGTCCGGGTGTGAGCGTGGGTGTGCCGGGCGTGGCGAGCGTGGGGTCGGCCTCCCGGGCGTCGGTGTCGCGCCCTCCGTAGGCGTTGGCGCTCCTGCAGGGTTTCTGTCGGCGCGCCGGCCACTGCCGTGACCAGCGGTGGCGCCTATGCCCCAGCCACTGCGACTGCCAACGCGGGCGCACCTGCCGCTGCCAATGCGAACGCCAACGCGGGCTCGCCTCCTGCCACCAACGGAAACGCGGTTGCCAACGCGAACGCCGGCTCGCCTCCCAGCTCCGTTAGCACTTCGAACGCGAACGCGAACGCAAATGCCGGCTCGCCTCCCAGCTCCGTTAGCACTTCGAACGCGAACGCCAATGCTGGATCGCCTCCAAGCTCAATTAGCACTGCGAACGCGAACGCCAATGCTGGATCGCCTCCAAGCTCAATTAGCACTGCGAACGCGAACGCCAATGCTGGATCGCCGCCCAGCGCCGTTAGCAATGCGAATGCCAACGCGAACGCAGGCCCCGGCGGCTCGGGCAGGACCACCACGACCACGGTGACCAGCAACGATGGCACCACGTCTGCGTCCACTTCGAAGACTGTCAGCAGTACGTCGACAAGTACGACTGCGACCGCGACGGCGAGCGCGAATGCGAAGGGTGGCGCGAACGCTGGCCCGAGCGGTGGCCCGAGCGATGGACCGAGTGGCAGTCCGAGCAGCGGCAAGACGGGAACCGCAGGCGATAGCGCGGGTGCGGAACCGAGCAGCGGCGGGAAGACGGCAACCGGAGGCGCCAACGCGGCGGCGCAAAAGGCGTACCGCAAGCTGCGCTCCGTCGAATAAGCGGGTTCGACGGAGACACCAGCCATCGGCCACCCGCATGGAGACACACAAGAGAGGTCGAGGCAAAACAGATACACCGGGCTCGCTCACTCACTCGCCTGTCTGAGCGAGAGCACGCGCAAGTTGAAGCGCGTATAATTGTTGATGAGTTTGAGTCGTCGTTAGCAACGAAATAGAAGTGCTGTGATTCTGTACATGTATGTGGATGGTTCGTTTCGATTAGTTGTCTTGGCATCCATAAGGCTGCGCTTATGTTTCTCCGCTTTCGGATACCTCAGCAGTATCCCGAGGGCCAAGTTGGCTATGATCACCGTTGCAGCTTCGGGACGGTCTTGACATCGTTGACCAGGCTGTTCTGTGTACAATTTTGCGAGGAATGGATGCTACATGTACATGTACCAATGGGGGACTTCAGAAAATCGCGCAAATCGCAAATTCGCACTAGCACTAGCAAAATGCGTCGATGCGCTCGCAAAATCAGTCGCAATTTGCAGAGACGATTTTGGAGTCTCCGCAAATTGCGACTGATTTTGCGAATGCTATTTGATGTACTTACCATCGTTTTGGTACATTGTCATGCATATCGCTAGCTAGCTCGTTATCTCTACTGTATTTTCCACTAAACCCTGTTGTTGCAATCCTCTCCGTCGACTTTTGGCCGCTGCCTTAACTTGACTACTATGTGGCTGAATTTTGCTGACGATTTTGACACTCACAATCCCAACGCAAATCTAGGTGTAGGTGAACGCAAAATTGCTCTCAAATTGCGACGAAATGCGATTTGCGTGATTTTCTGAAGTCCCCCAATGGACATGCATTTGCGGTGCGCTGCTGACAAGTCTACACCGCGCTATTATATTATAAGAGACAATGCATGCGCTTGCTTGGGCTCTCTTTCTGTCGTGTACTATGCATTCGCTCTGTGCTGCAACATTGTAACTTCAACATGCTCCATACAAAATGCAGTACAAAAGGGCTGGCGTCCGTCCGCTACCTCTGAAACGGGCCACATACAGTACGTTACTGTGCAAGTCGACAAACAAACGCTACGCACCAACATACACGCGAACAGCGAATTTGGTTGTTGTTGCTACTGCTGCTACTGCTCCCTCGCACAGTATCCAACCAGTTGCCCCACGGTGGATGGAAGCTGAAGCAACAGCATAAGAAGACGTAGAGACGAGTCTGCAGCTGTCGACGTCAAGAGCCAAGCACCGGCCACTGCCTGCTGCAATCGCGTTATCTATGAATCATAGACTATGACAGCGGTAGACTACAGACTCTAAACACCACAATGTGGTGTGCCCACATCCACATGAATGACTCGTACCATGCATGACACAACATACAATCAACCGAGTAGGCATCCCAAAGCATAATGTAGCAGACGCCACTCAACCGAGAGCAAGGCTCACACGGAACTCTATCTAATACTAAGTACGTAGCCACTATTGATGCTGACGTCGTCACAAAATGGAATGCTCCTTACAACATGCCGTCAGTGCTGTGCCTGCAGTCACTGCTGCAATGCAGTAACTTTGCTGACGATCGGTATCTTAATATCTTACGGTGCTAGAGGCAACGCTCTCGTCCCGATGCTGCAACGGTGATCAAAGGCAACTTGGCCCTTCGGAATACTGCTGAGGTATCCGAAAGCGGAGAAACATAAGCGCAGCCTTATGGATGCCAAGACAACTAATCGAAACGAATCATCCACATACAGAATCACAGCACTTCTATTTCGTTGCTAACGACGACTCAAACTCAACAACAATTATACGCGCTTCAACTTGCGCGTGCTCTCGCTCAGACAGGCGAGTGAGTGAGCGAGCCCGGTGTATCTGTTTTGCCTCGACCTCTCTTGTGTGTCTCCATGCGGGTGGCCGATGGCTGGTGTCTCCGTCGAACCCGCTTATTCGACGGAGCGCAGCTTGCGGTACGCCTTTTGCGCCGCCGCGTTGGCGCCTCCGGTTGCCGTCTTCCGCCGCTGCTCGGTTCCGCACCCGCGCTATCGCCTGCGGTTCCCGTCTTGCCGCTGCTCGGACTGCCACTCGGTCCATCGCTCGGGCCACCGCTCGGGCCAGCGTTCGCGCCACCCTTCGCATTCGCGCTCGCCGTCGCGGTCGCAGTCGTACTTGTCGACGTACTGCTGACAGTCTTCGAAGTGGACGCAGACGTGGTGCCATCGTTGCTGGTCACCGTGGTCGTGGTGGTCCTGCCCGAGCCGCCGGGGCCTGCGTTCGCGTTGGCATTCGCATTGCTAACGGCGCTGGGCGGCGATCCAGCATTGGCGTTCGCGTTCGCAGTGCTAATTGAGCTTGAGGCGATCCAGCATTGGCGTTCGCGTTCGCAGTGCTAATTGAGCTTAGAGGCGAGCCGGCATTTGCGTTCGCGTTCGAAGTGCTAACGGAGCTGGGAGGCGAGCCGGCGTTCGCGTTGGCAACCGCGTTTCCGTTGGTGGCAGGAAGCCAGCCCGCGTTGGCGTTCGCATTGGCAGCGGCAGGTGCGCCCCGCGTTGGCAGTCGCAGTGGCTGGGGCATAGGCGCCACCGCTGGTCACGGCAGTGGCCGGCGCGCCGACAGAAACTCCCTGCAGGAGCGCCAACGCCTACGGAGGGCGCGACACCGACGCCCGGGAGGCCGACCCCACGCTCGCCACGCCCGGCACACCCACGCTCACACCCGGACTTGACGACACCGGACCGTACGCGCCCGGCCCGCCGACGCCCACGCTGGCCACGCCCGGAACTCCGACACCCACGCCGTGGCCCATCAGGCCGTGGCCCAGA